>SJXQ01000978.1:152504-181145 GCA_006408695.1 Aepyceros melampus
CTGGGGAGGATGATGTAGAGAATTTCATCTGAAGGAAACAGGCGAAGAGGCAGGGTGCTGGAGGAATACTTGCTCCGTCTCGCCTGACCTGCTCCCCCAGTCCCATCTCCATCATGAAGAAGGAGCTTCTGGTGTTACGGGGACACTGGGCAGCTTGCAGGCTGGCTCCTTCTACTCTGTATCCATTCACACTCCCCAAGGGAGTTCCTACCCAAGTCACCACAGGGCAGAGGCCCCTTCTCTCCCCTGTGTGGAACCCCCCTTCCCCTGGATGGCTGTAATGATGACCCTACTCACTGAGGAGGTGAAGAGAGTCCTGCAGGAGGGCAGGCTGAGTGCAAGGCAAAGGAGAGGTTGCTGGGTGCGGTGCACATGCCCAAATAAGGGCTCTCTACTAGGCCTTGACTTTCACCTGCAGCCCCTGGCCTTCCCATTCTGCTACCTGTGTTTAAGAGAGACAAGCGTGACCCAAACTGCCTCTGTTTGGCAATGGGAACTGATGAGGCAGGTGGAACCTCAACAGAACGAAGTCATCCCAGAAAGCTGTCAGCTCTTCAACTCTAGGATATAAACAAACACTGGAGAAGAGAGTAATCTGTATACTAGACAGGTCTTTCTCACCAACTGCACTCTTCTTTCTTAGTCCTCAATTTGGGGGCTCAGCCCCTACTCAGGCTTAAGATTTTGAGGAAAAGAAATGATTTATCCTTATAAATATATATATATACCTCTCATAGCAGTGGCTTGAGGGAAGAGTAGAAGCCAGTAAATTTTGAGTGGAGAATGTCTGGAGGAGGGATTGAGAATTTGGAAATGGTTTAGAAGATCTGTTCCCAAAAAAGAGTCAAATCAAGCATCATTGTCCTTCTAGAGCATTATCTGTCCTGACAACGGACCTATGTCTGGTTGTCATCTCTCAGGACGCACTGATGCACAAGAGACACAACCATGTACCATCTTCTATCTAAATTAATTCTACTTCCTAGCTTTGGGATCAAAAAAGGCCCACTCTGATGTGGGAGGCAGGTGTATAGATTTAATACCCACGGTGGTGGTCCTGATGACCATTCTGCCCAAGCTCGTACAGAAAGTGTGTCTAGGACCCCTGACTTGGGGTTCCTGAGGGCCCCGGGCAGGGAGCTCAGTGGCAGCACATAGCTCCCTGGAGTACAGCATACACTTTTGTAGATTTCATCAGACTGAACAGGGATTGAGAGGCTGGAGAAGGGCAAACAATTGTTATCTGAACCTGACCATCAGTGCTGTGGTTCGAAACTCAGGAATGGTTTAGACATTCTGAGTGAGCCACCTGCCCCTTCCTTCTCACATTTCTCCACGAGTGTTGGCAGAAGTTGGCAGTTCCAGGTTTGGGGGATTACAAGGCCTGTGAACTTAATGTATCCTGTGGTTGTCTCTCTGGTGAGCTGTTCGACATTCAACATTGCGACCAACTCCCCTTGGTTTTTATTTAACAAATTTTTCCCAGCACTCTGTGAGTTGATCTGGTACAGAAACAGACAGGTGGGCAGCTTCCCTTTCCTTCCGATCAAGATATAGCAGTTTAACCTTGGAGTGCACTGTCTCACACATGAACATCTTTCCCTTCCCAATGACCTTCTGTCCACTGCCGTCCATTCTGCAGCCCCCTGGCCCGCTGCCCAGTGTAGAGATCATGCCCAATGTGCCGGAGAAGTCCAGCAGGCATTCGCTCTAGAGCTGCCCACGGATCTGCTTGGCAGACCTACTGCACCCAGTTTCTTTTCCTGGTTGCAGCTGTAGCTGTTCTCGTTCTGTTCTCTTCCCAGTTGCAGCTGGGAATCCTTGGGAAGGAGATGCTCTCCCTTCAGACGTGGCATTTTCTGGCACAGAGAAGCTGGAAGCATCAGAGAGACACTGGTATCGTAGAGTTTAGTTAATTCCATACAGAACCAGTCTGTCTGATGTGGGACCCAAGCTGTACATATCAGCTGCCTGTTCCAGCAGTTACACCAAAGCCTCTGTCCTGAGCTCTCCCTGGGGCTTGGCGGCACTGCTGGGCTCGGTAGCTCCTCTGGCACAGTGGTTTTCTCACTTTATCTTTAAAGATGTGAAGGTTCCTTATCAAATAAATAAAACAGATCAAAGGAAAATTACTCTTTTTGAAACAGATAAGTAAGACCTGAAACCCTCTCGCCCTTCTTCTTGACTTCCCCTATACTTCCCCTAATCCTTAAGGCACAGAGGTTCTGCTACATACAGTTTGAAATCCTCTACCCTAGACTGACAATAAATGAGACAGTTCACTATCCTTAGGTTCTTGTTCTCTCTCTTCCTCTCTCTCCTCTTCCAACTGAGCAAGAAAGGAGGTCCAAATCTAATTTCAACAGTGCCTTGTTGGAGACAGTCACTATTCACTTGAAGAATGACTCATAGTTCTGCAGCCATAAAATTCCACAGATGGCATCTTTTTGGTGTTCTGGTCACTGAAACAGCAGACCAGGTCGTTGTGCCATTGCTCTGAAAATTCTTAGATGTGGTTGTGGTACCCCTTGCCATCGCTGCTTTCTTGGAGTCCAAATAATATGTACTGGAATCAAAAGCTTCTTGTCCTTAGGTCACAAAAAATAACCTAAGGAAAAATCCCTCACAGTTATCATCAGAGAAATTAAACCCCGGGGGCTGAAGCTAGTCACATTCTTTGCTGTTTCCTACTCCAACAGAACCAAGTCAACAATCCCTTTTTTGTCATCTATTTCTCAGTAATGGAATTTTACTGAAGAATGGTAATCTAGGCTCCAGGTTTTCCATGAATGCAAGCTGTAGAATGTACCAATTCCTAACTGACTACTGAATGAAAAAGCCTGGGTATTAGAAAGTTTTGGTAATTATATCTTCTCCTTTCATCTTTTATGCTACAAGTTAATACTTCCTGTTTCATCACTGGCTATAGGTCCATGCACTGGAGCATTTTGTTTCCAAGATGAGGTCATGTCCTACAGACCCATCCATAAACTCTGAGAATAGCAATCCTCATGAGAATGCTTATAAGAGATAAGAGAAAAACAAACCACTAGGAAGAAGAAAAAAAAAAAAGCCTGGAAAAGCAAGCCATCAAAAAAGATTCAGGTCCCTAAGAACTCAGTCAAATTAAGAGCAAATACTCCATGTAACTGAAAAACAGGGAAGAATAGGTCTGGGATCAAAGACCTGCCTCTTCCTCTAGAATCAGCAGTAGAGATGATTTTTTAGCAGGTCAGAAGCAGCTGATGCTCAGGGATTTTACAACCCAAGTAGAAACCCAATCCAACCCTGTTCCCACAAGGAGATCCATCCATTCTAGCACCGAGATAGGACTCTTGAACACATGAAACTGCTGAGATTTTTCTTTTTTACAAAATATAAGCTCATTAAAGCTATATATTCTTCAGTGAAGCAACAAGAGAGCTTCAGTGAAACTCTTCTTACTGAAAGAGAGAGCTATCTGTCCCTTTACCAAAATTTCCCTAAGTCTAAAGAGAGTGGCCAAATTTCCCAACTAACACAAAGACCTCTAAGTCCTGAGGACAATGCCCTTTTTACAAGGCATAACCCATTATGCTTTTGCATGTATGATCAAGACTGGACTGTTCACATTAGTTTGGGTGCCTTAGTGCATTTGACTGATACATGCCATACCCTTTGTTTGTTGTTTAGTCTCTAAGTCCTGTCCCGCTTTTTTGCGACCCCTTGGACTATAGCCCACCAGGCTCCTCTGTCCATGGGATTTTCCAGGCAAGAATACTGCAGTGGGTTGCCATTTCCTTCTCCAGGTCCCATACCATACCTAACTGTAATAGACATTTTGGCTTCCATATGTCTAGTGTCTCTGAGGAGACAAAGGCTTTGTGGCACTGTTTCCCACATTAAAAGTTACTCTTAATGTCATTCATAATTGGTTGCAGCAAATCAAAACTCTCTCCACCACCACTGATTCTTATGTAATTTCTGTAATTACTGAGGCTTATGTTGACAAACTCAGTCCGGTGGCGGACCTCACTTTTTTAGCACCATCTCTGGGTTGCATGTGTGGTAGGTTCAAATAAAGTACTCGAGAAGGCCTTTGAGAGTGTGGCGTGATCCTAGCAGAAGCCCTGATGCTGCTCTTTCTCTCTTGATTGTTTGCGATCTGGCTGCCTTAACCCAGGATCCTGGTTTTCCTGTTCTTTGTGGAGCAAACCACAGGTGCTTTGAGCTCTCCATGGTGCTAGCCCCTGACGGGGACACTCCAGGCTCTTGTTGCTGCTCTCCGTGGTCCTGCTCCCCATCCAAACTCCTAATCTCTCTACTCTCCACAGTGCAGCCCTCAAACCAGGGATGGGATTCCCCTCCTCCTACCACAAACACACACACGATCTTGGCTAGGACTCCTGACTGGCTCTACCAGCAAGAGGGGAACAAGACCAGATCTGGAGAGTCTCCATAACCACCTAATCACCTGTAGGAAGGGGACAGAAAAAAGAAATAATTCTGAGGTGTAAAAGTGTTGTTTGCAATGTTCAGGAGATGGGGGCCTGCAGTGACCTCAAATGGCCGCAAAAGAACCGGATGTTTTGCCATACATGGACTCATGGATTTAAAACAGAACTAAACAGTCGCAGCTTAGATTGAGACAGCATTGCTCATGTAGTTACCACATATACACTATACATGTAGAATGCAAAATGAGTCCTACTCAGTTATGAGCACACACCTCTTAACACCACTCTGAGCCTGACAACCAACTCAAACTGTCCTTTCATGATACTCATTGTCCCTTTCCCCCTGGCTTTAGCAGTAAACATAAAGACAATATCTAGGTTGGCACCTCAGAATAGATAATAGAAGAATGCAATATGGGAGAGGCATAGAAAATAAATACCAAATCCATGACTCATGTTCCTCATCATCATAGCCATCTTGTATAGCCTAAATGGCCTTAATGTAACCATCTTATCCCAGAGTCCAAGTCCTTGGCCATATCTCAGAAGATGCATCTTTAAACTGGACTCTGCTACTCTTTTGGGTGATCTGCCAATAAGCTGATGACGTCAGGTGCAGCAAGGAGCCAAGAATGCTCAGCCCCTGCCAGTCTGAGACTAGACAGCCTGTTCCTCCCATCACATCAGAGCTATACAAGCTTTTCTTCCCCTCAGTGATGATTTCCCCCTGTCAATTCTGCACAACAGTTCATATAATAGTTAACACTTATGAATGACCTATACAGAGTGAAGCTGGAGAGACAGGTTTCCAGAATTAATTTCCAGTACCCCCCTTCCATTTCCTTATTTGAAACAAGGAGAAATTTCATTCCTCAAGGACAGGTAATGGAAGTGATTTATCTCCATGAGTGAGCTTTCAAGAAGACAGAATTAGGGTTATGGTAACAGCTGGAGTATCTCGCATCTACTCATCTCCCTGAACCCCCTGTTCTCATAAAGAGCAGACATGTTTCTGAAAGGATTCTAATGCAGAGATTCCAGATTTTTTTTTCAATATGTGTATCATTCTTCTGTGTGAGCACTTACCTCTGGGGTTCTTTAACCCTCTCATCTTGCTCCATCTTTCTCCCAGAGGTTTCCAGGAGAATAAGAAAGCTAAATAACATAAAGAACTAAAATGTCATTTTCTCTCAGGATTCATTTTTCCTTACCCCAGCTAGACCTACACTAATTGTGTATTGATTGCTAATTATAAGCACCTTTGGCTCATTTACTTCCAGTTCAGGGTCAAAAAAGGTCAGACATATCACCTCACCCGAGGGGGAAAAAAAAAGAAATGAAGGCTGGTATCTCAGCCATTCATCTCTAAGGTAGCCATTATTTAGCCCTCTATTTCCTTCATACAGCTGCAGATATCAGCAAGGTAGAATGGAAAACTAGTCCTTCCAATACCAGGTTTTACTGGGAATATGCAGATTCTTGCTTCTTGCTTTCATTTTTTCTTCTGGGATCTAGCTCTTTACTTCCCATTTGGATTCTAGAATTCCAGCCAAAGCCTCAGAGTGAAAAAGCTTCAGAAGGTGAGCTGGTTTATTGAGTCTCTAACTTAAATACCCAACCCTCCTTGGAAACCCAGCAAGAGTCTAACAAATACCCAGATGACAAGTTACTTGAGACTTAGCCTAGCCTAGGTCAGTCTTTGAAGAGCAAAGTGATTTCATTATCATAAAATGAGAGGACTGTTTTACCATCTGCTCCTAATCATCTGTCCCTCAGCAAATGTAAACAAAACAGTGAGGCAACTGGGCTCACTTGTTCTTACTAGTTCTTACTCTAGTTCTTAAGGATGAGATAATTCCAAACACATATTATATGTTTCCTCCACTCATCTCATCCTATAATCTCAACCAAATATAAAAACCACCATCACTAGCCAATGGGCCTCACACATTCTCATTTATCTTCCATTGGTGCTTCATGCCAACTCTCTTCTGGTTTCCAAGCCCTGGAGTCCAGTGTCAGTGACAGATGGACTGAGCTCAGCCCTGGGGAGAAGAGGATTCTGGCCCTCTCCTGGGGAGTCTGAGCAGGATTCTGAATTCTGCTTTGAGGAGAATCTCTGAGTTTAAACCATATGGTTTGCTGGACAGACGTAAGCGGTTCTGATTAATAATGGGCTTGTGAAAAGGGCTCTGTATCTGGGTCATAAGAAAAGCTGTGTTTATGACATAAAATAAAAAAAGGAAAACAGAGATACAAAGAGTGAAAACTAGTCATCATGTGTGTGTTGAGGGACATGTGCTGAAGGGGAAAAAGAGAGTAACCAGGTTGAAATATATATGTATCTTGGGGAACAGAATCGAATGTACATCCACATTAAAGATGAGACACTCAATGATAGTTTAAGGAGAGGAGAACTTTGGGATGGCAGAATTAATGGCCATTTGAGGGACGGTGACTTCTGTAGGCTTGGAGGAATGTATCTGTCTCACAAAAGAGCTAAATTCCCAGGACTAATTGAATAATGTGCCACTTGCTGCAAAATAATTTTTAGGTGAGGAAAGTGAAGGCAAGAGACTAATCTCAGCTGGGATTGGCAGAAGAGGGGGACCCAGAGCAGTGTAGGTGTGCAGAGCAGAGCAGTTTTTTCTCCATGTGATGCTCCTAATCACTGCCCTGAACCTGTCATCCACACCCTGACTCTGATCACCCAGTGAAGGGAAACAGTAAAAACAAGTCAGTAAAATGAGAGCCGGCAGAGAGCCAGAATGCTCTCTTGCCTGACTTCTAACAAATTAAACTTTTTCACAGCATTGTTATCCCGCCACACCAAGCCAACAGCCTAAACTATCTACAGTGCGACATTAAGAGCAAAGGAAAGTAAGATACAGCCTGTTGAGAAGGGAACTCATTCACCTGTTCAAACAGGTTTTGTGGCTCTGGACAGTTAGAAGCCAGGCTTTGACACCTGGATGAATATTCCTTAGGGAATCTGTTCTTTACTTCTCCCCAATGTTCCTGGGCTTTTCTACCCATTCTCAGTTCCTGTTTTCTCATGGCTAAACATATTTTCCAACAAGTTAAACTTAATTATGCTTTCATTTACTCCACACTGACTCTGTTATGTTTCCTTTCCTAAGTACTTTCCTAAGATGGGGTGATTTTTTCCCAATTCTATTACAGATGTGTGAGAGCAATTACATACACTCAGAGAAAGGGTATAAAGTGCCTGCACTTGGCTCAAGGGACATCTAAGAGTTCAAAATCTGGCCTCCTGACTCTCTGTTGCATTAGAACACAGACCCAGGTCATATCTGTCCGCTTTCTGAGGATGTGAACATGGTGGGAAGGGAATGAGGAGATGGGGGTGAAAGGATGCTTCTAAGATGGCTCAAGGTTGATTTCATGCCCGACCTTAGGGGCTTGCTTGAGAAATAAATGACGAGAGTCAACCCCCTGCACAGAAGCTGTGCTGCCAGCAGCTCTTACAAAGCCATCCGCTCTGCTGTGTCTCATTAACCCTACCCAGCCTCTCAGTACAGAACGCTAGATACCTGTCTGCAGCACACAGCCCAGTCCTGGAAGGCAGGAGCTAAGGCAAGGAAGGGGCTCTTTGGGGATGAGATCTCCTTCCTTTTTTGTCTCCCCACTGCAGTTCTCGCTACAACACTGTGTTGGCTCCAGAGGGGCCTGTTTGTGTTGGGGGCCAGCCCGGGGCTCCCTCCCAGTGCTAATGCACTGAGAACACTGACTCAATAGCAAATCAAAGCAACAGCTGTCCCCACCTCCTTCTCTGCCACCCACTTCCCAGTCTCTGCTCCTCAGAATCTTAACTAAGTCTCTGAGGGCCCCCCCTCAGCCTACTGCAAGCCCACTTCTGCCTCCAGATTTTTTCTGTCACTAGCTCAAGAATAGGATAAGCTCCTCTGCGGCTTTCTCCCTTCTAGTCTCTGTCTCCCACATCGCAATGAGGTTAGAATCCTCCAGCTCTCCACACAGATGCTAACACTCACACAGCCCACCCTCCTCATCACCCTTTTAATTCCTAAGGGCACAAAAGTGGCTTCAGCCCCATGGCCTCCTCTTTTGTAAGAATCAGAACCTGTCAGGAAGATGGTGACATCTGTAGGGTGACATTATTTGCACCGTCTGCTTCCTCATTTCACCCCAACTTCTCTAACCTGCCCAGCATTTAACAGAGTTCCTTCCCTGGAGGTCCAGAGTCCTAGGGTTCCTCACAGCAATACAGAGGGAGATGGGAAGCAGGAAGAGTGGATGTCACTGGAAGTAAAGTCACATTAAATGGTAACTTAACTTCCAAATTAGCTAGTGCACAGGACTGGCAATGAGGACAGAAGACTGGGGTTATGAACCCAGCTACCACTAACTGCCTATGCGACCACGCCTAGAAGTTTCTAAGCTTCTGTGAACCTTGGTTTTTCATCTTTAAAACAGTGTGCACTAGACACTACTTGGGATTTTTATCAACTCTAAAAAACCATAGTGAAAGTGAAAGCTGCTAAGAATCATAGTGAAAGTGAAAGTCACTCAGTTGTGTCTGACTCTTTGCATCTCTGTGGACTGTAAGCTGCCAGGCTCCTCTGTTCGTGGAGTTCTCCAGGCAAGAATGACAATGAGGACAGAAGACTGGGGTTATGAACCCAGCTACCACTAACTGCCTATGTGACCACGCCTAGAAGTTTCTAAGCTTCTGTGAACCTTGGTTTTTCATCTTTAAAACAGACAGTGTGCACTAGACACTACTTGGGATTTTTATCAACTCTAAAAAACCATAGTGAAGTGAAAGCCGCTAAGAATCATAGTGAAAGTGAAAGTCACTCAGTTGTGTCTGACTCTTTGCATCTCTGTGGACTGTAAGCTGCCAGGCTCCTCTGTTCGTGGAGTTCTCTAGGCAAGAATACTAGAGTGGGTAGCCATTCCCTTCTCTAGGAGGTCTTCTCAACCCAGGCATTGAATCTAGGTCCCCCGTACTGCAGGTGGATTCTTTACCATCTAAGCCACTAGGGAAACCTAAGAATCATAGACGGAAAAATATTTTGGGAAGAATGAGGTGCAAGAAAAGAAGGTGAGGAATTACTGAACTTTGGTAGTGGAGTCAGAAAGGACATCAGTTACATTCTCGTCTGGAAGACTCAAAACAATCTTAGGAATAACCACCTCTGGCCAGTAGGGGTCAGTAGAAAATGACCAGAACATGCGAATTGATTGCAGGGCTTTAGCAAACATGGCATCTTAAACGTGGGTTTTTTTAAAAAAACACTTGGATATGGGAAAACATTTGGGATAACTGTTTTTTGTTTGTTTGTTTTTTAGTGAAAAGAGAGTTAACACCACGATGTGCTTTTTGTTTTAACCTCAACCTCACACCCTCTGCAGGCAAGCTAGTCAACTAGCCAACTACCCTAAAGATCCCCTCCTCCTCATTCAGCCTGGAAAAGCTAAGTGCCACACCATTCCAAGGCCAGGAAACAAAAGCCTTTCATTTATAACAACTGCTTAGGATGCAGCAAAAAGGTGTCTGCCAGCCTACAATAATAAACCTGTTTGAGCCCAGATTCGTCCCTTCCAAACCTAAGTCTCTTGGATCACCTAACAGAATAAGATACCTCGTTCTATAAAGATCCCTTGTTCTCTTGGCTACCCTTTACCAAGCTATGGTGGCTAATCAGCATGTTAGAGACTCCTTACAGGGAAGGTGCTCTTCCCTACCCTATTCACCATCCAGTTTGACTTATATCCTGCACGCCCCCGCCCCTGGGAGAGTAAAGCCACGCCCAAAGGGTACTGACTTCTTTGGGCCAGAGGCTGTTGGGAGCCAGAGAGAAAGTAGATAAACAAGACTCCAGGAGGGAAAGTCAGAAAACAATAGAAATAACGGAGGGAGGGAGGGAACACTGAGAAGCTAAGGTCTCAGCAGCCCAGCCAGAGAGAGGGTGGTGGGGGCAGTGAGCTGGAGAGGAGGCCGATCAGGAGGCAGGCAGCTGAAGCGTGACTGAGCTCTGAGGCTTTGAAGTGGATGTGAGCCGGAGCATACCTGAGCTGAGTGAGGAGATCCATTAGGGGGTCATGTTGCCTGTGAGGGGACAGGAGCCTGCCCTGAGGAGCCACAGGAAGGGAAGGAAGTACGCCTGAAAAAACAGACAAGCCGTGATGACAAAATAACTCTTACCTCTACGGCCCCAGCTTTCTTTCATCTGACTGCTCTGTAATATTGGGAATAGAAGCGAACTGGGGACTTGGGGAAGACAAAGTTAAAAAGGAATGTAGAGCAGGAAGTGAGAGAGAACATTTTGACACTCATGCCCTCAAAGTCTTCGACTAGGAAATTACACAGTGACTTCTGCAGAAGTAACGGAATTCCTGGCAACCCAAGAGCAAGCGTGAAAAATGAAGTTTAAAGAGAGTTCTTTGTGATCAGGATGTTATGCTCTAGAGCTACGCAGGTCAAAGTAACTCCTTTCCGAAATCTTGGGAGTTATGGATTAAATTCGGCCTCAGATGAGATTGGTCCACTTTCTTCCAAATGCAGAAGCAGACATTCACTATTAAAGAAAAATAAGGCTCTGGGCATAAGGAAAGGATGCGGGCGCTGAGTTCTAGTTCTGAGCTTGTCATGGCCACTCCCTTCAGAAATATATGTAAGAATCCACTACGTAGTTAGGGTCAGGGAAGAATCAAGAGTGAGATCACCTGGCCGGGGAGCCCAGCAATGGGGGTGGGGAAACCCTTCTAAAAGTGGGTCCCTTCAAGCATTCTGGACCACAGCCCCCAGGGTGTTTTTCCCTTGGAGATAACACTCCTCCACCCACCTGCCATGGTAGTGTGAGGAATAACAAGTAGGCTGGATGAGTATTTTTAACTCTGGAGTTAGAGAAATGCTGAATCATCACCATCACCATCACCATCACCATTAACTCCTACTCAAGGAGCTGGCGTTCTCTATAATCTGGGAAGTGGAGCTCTGGACCCAGGCACTGCAAGGCCAGCAGTGGTTATGCAGGGGAGCTCTGTTCCCTTGTCCCACTGTCCCAAATGTGCACCTGTGACTTTATATATGGCCCTAAGGCCCATGCAGTGTGGATTCCCAAAACAGACAGGGCAGGGAAAATACATCAACCAAGCAATAAACTTTAAGCACATAAACTTCCCTACTATCATCACTTAAATTGGAAACATAATACATTTTTATTCATTTCAGTTACTCATGTATTTATTCAATAAATATTTATTGAGTACTTACTATGTGTAAGGCCCTGTACTATGGGTGAAAAACAAAATCACAGGTGTCAATGTATGCTTTAAAAGGCACATTAGTAAGTCTCATGTTCCCACCTCTGCTCCTCTTAATATGAACAATCATTCAGAAGGAATCAGAGTGAAAGGGCTACTTTGTCCTTTAAAATGCTGGGAGTCCTGAAGATACTGGAACTCATGGGTAAATAGGCCAAGCATTAAGAAAAGCCCCAGACAACTGAGAGCAAACAAGAAGGCAATCTTAGTTCATAGCCTAGAGCTAGAGTGCTATGGAAATGTGAGGGGATTCTGTTTTAACCAGATACCTCTATTGCTTGCTTAACTGAAGAATCATCCCAGCTCTTTGAGGTGAGCCCCCAAAGGTATAGATGAAGATGCATTAAGGAATCCAATTGAAAATATAACTCAGTGGGTATAAATCATACCAACACCACAAGCTCCCACTCCCAACTTGCTACACTGTTAATTTGTATCGTATTGCAGGGGACTGTTGTGAATACTGTTTAGGTGAACAAACCTTGGCTAGCAATGCAGGAAGGAATCTTTCCAACTATACCTTCTGCCCCCCACCACACACACAAAGCACATGCTCTACAAAGGGAGGCAGTGTAGTGAAGATGTGCAAAAAAAAAAGGTCTGGGCTTTGTGGTCAGAGAGATCTAAGTTTAAGGGCTGCCCTATCTCAGTACTTATTGGATCTATCATATGGAAAAGTTACTTAAATTTTCTGAGTCTTAGTTAACTCATCCTTAACATATGCATAATAATATCTATTAAAGGATTATTCAGGCTTCTCTGGTGGCTCAGGCAGTAAAGAATCTGCCTGCAAAGTGGGAGACCTGGGTTCGATCTCTGGGTCCGGAAAATCCCCTAGAGGAGGAAATGGCAACCCACTCCAGTATTCTTGCCTGGAAAATACCATGGACAGAGGAGCCTGGCAGGCTACAATCCATGGGGTCCCAAAGAGTTGGAGATGACTGAGTGACTAACACATACACACAGGTTATTTTGGAATAATGAAAACAGAGCACTTGGCTTGGATAATGACACATATAAGGTAATCAATAAATAGAGATTCCCCCCCACCACCACCACCATCTTGTAACCTTCTAGAGCTTCAGCCTCTGAGAATATCTACCATCTTGCTTGGTTCATTTCTTCCTAGCCTGTTTGATTTGCTCTTTCCTTTTCACGGGCATATGGTGAACCTAGTTACCCCAACTGAAGATGTTCAGCATCTTTGATTCATTCATTAAGGAAATATTTATTAAGCACCTTCTAAGTGCAATATGCTCTAATAGGGCTGGTACCAAATATAGAGATGAATCAGATATCAACACTACCTGCAGAATTATTAAAATTTAGGAGGGAAGCCGAATTTTTAGCTCAGAGTAAAGATTGATGCATAATTTAAGAAAAGCAGATAAAATGTTGTACAACAACAACAAAATCAGAAATGATTTCCACTTGAGGCAATCAGGGAAGCCTTTTTGAAGGAAGTGCCACAAACAGGCTTCTAAGGATGGTTAGAGCTTAGATGTGTGCAGATGGGTGAAGGGCATTATCAACAGAGTGACTGTGGGAACGTGAACTTTGCTATAAAGCAAAGGGTTACAGAAAGAATTCCAAATAGCATCATATGTCTGGGATATGGGCTGAGTGAAGTAAACAAGAGACAAAGCTGAAAGGCACATTGGCATCAGACCACAGGATCTTGCGGATGTTATGTGCAGACGACAGGAAGTCAGTGAAGGTTTCTAAGCAGGGACACAATATGACGTATATGATTGGAGCTCTCTCTATTATCAGTTTTTCTATGTGAGTAACCTGGGCCTCCCCTTTCTAATGGGCTTATGGTCTCAAAGTCTACATTTCCTTCCAGTGACCCTGCCTGAAGAGAACTGTCACTATTTCCACTTCAAAGCGCATGCCACCTTTTCAGAGCACTCTCTTAAGTTCTTTCCAGTCTGAGCCCATTGAGGGAATTTATGCTGATGTCATAAACGATTGGCAAGATCTAAATCCAAAAAACAAGGCTTTCACAATCCAGGTTATAATTTCTGCCACTTATCCATGTTTCTATGAATAACATTATATAATCACTCATCAGCTCCCAGGAGAGTGGCTATTCAGAATTTATCATTACAGGTGTACAATTTTATAAAAACAGCAAAAAAAACTTTCAGGCATATTAACAGACAATTCTCAAGAGGAGACAGGAGATCATAAGTACTTTGGAGAATTAAAGGGGAAAAGATCACCCTTCGCAGAAAAAAAAAAGAGCTATTTCTTAATGAGTTTCTTAAAATGTAGCAAACCAGAATGACTTCCTTATAAACCTACAGAGACAATATATCAAGCATATTCCCAACATGTCATTTATCAGAGATTATTTGTTTAGTTATCAGACCCTTCAACTAAACAATTCAGTCTGGTTTGAATGACCAACATCATTATTTCACTTATTTATTCTATGCAGGAAAAAAAAAAATGCCAGCAAAATGCAGGAGGAGGGGAGGGATGAATGTAATGTAAGCAAGGAAAAAAGCAAAGGAGGAGAAGGCCGAAAACAGCACAAATGGAATAAGGAGCAAGAGAATGAAGACTAAATCCATGCTGTTTGGACAGAAGACAGCTCTGCCTGAGTGAGAATGGACAGAGCAGAGTGCCAATTGTGACTGAATGAATT
The DNA here is from genome assembly GCA_006408695.1 of Aepyceros melampus. NCBI lineage: Eukaryota > Metazoa > Chordata > Mammalia > Artiodactyla > Bovidae > Aepyceros > Aepyceros melampus. The sequence continues at coordinate 166,905 of SJXQ01000978.1, forward strand.
ACCAGAGGCAATTAAATGTATTGAGGGCCCACTATAGGCTAAGTACTGAAGACACAAAGATGAAAAAGGGAAGGCTCTTTCCCTCTTTACCAACTCAAAGTTTAGATAAGGAGGCTGATAACTAAAGAAAATTGCAATACAGTGGGCTGAAACGTTGTGAGAAAGAGAAGCTGCTGAAAAGCTTTAAGAGCACCAAGCAGCAGGAGAAAGAGGATCCTTGAAAGGGGCCCTATTTGTGTGCCTTTAGGTAAGTCACTGAGCCTCTCCCGGCCTTACTTCTAAAAAGGGACCCTATCTGGCAGCCTCTCTCTCAAGGTTGTTTTGACATGAATTCATGGTTGGAAGTCCACTCTGAAAACTGAAAGCCTTTATGCCGACGTAACAGAAGGCTATTTTCTCCATTCGAGCAAAGGTCTGTTTAGTGCTTACTTTGCGTACTGGGTACCAATACTGTGGGGTTGAGCACTGACCCCTCCCTGGCTTTCCTTGTCCCTCCACCATGCCAAGCTTTAGCACAACCAATCTGGGTTCCCACTGAAGGACCCACAAACAGACTACTTGGAAAATACCATGAAACACTCACCAACTTCCAGTTGCCTCCATGCTTGAGGTCCACAGAAGATAGCAGGGTGAGAGCCTGGCCCCCGGGAGAGTCTCTGAGCACCGTCGGCGACCTCATCCTGGCCGCCTTTCTTTCTCCCATCCTCATCTTTTCTGCCTCTCCTCATCAGCACTTTCCTCGTCCCCTCTCCTGTCAACTTCTACCTGCTACAGACACTTTTTTCTCTGTTGAACCCCCCCTCCCCATTTGGGCATCACTGCTTCTCCTGTTCGAGAATAGAGTCAAGTCTCCAAACTCCTGCAGGATGTCTGGAAAGAGTGAAGAGCGCGGGCGTCTCCCAGGCTGTCTTTAGAGCCCTCTCCGGAGGCGAGGACTCCTTCTCACACCCTCTCCCCTCCCCTCATCCGTCTCCCTTCTCCCCTCCCCCACGCCCTCNCCCGCCCCACCCCCACCCACCTTCCTTGGTCCCACCACCCGCTCCTCGTCCTTTGCTCTCCCAGCCCCCACCTCCGCTGGCTCCGGAGCCGGCGCGAGGAGGTGACGACTGGCGAAGTTCTGCCGGGACTCCGGCCCCGGGACTAGGAGCAGCTCCGGACTCTGCTCAGCAGCCGATGACGTCACGGAGTCTTGCGTATGTGATTGGCTACTTCTGGGTTTACGACGGGCGATGCTGGAGAGATTCTGCGAATTGATTTCTTTGTCCCTCTGCCTCTCAGGTTGAGTTGGGGGAATAGGCCATGGGCACTGTACACTACTTCACAAAAGCGTTTAGGAAGAGAGCCGTGACTCAGGCCTTGGGCGTGTGTTGTGCCAGATGAGGGAGCAGAGTCAGTGATATAAAGTGGTGGGTGGGGCTGAGGGCGGAGGAGAAAAACTTGAGTCTGAACGCTGGATAGAAGGTAACAATCAGGGAAGGAGGGGGGCAATTTGTAGCCCCAGCTATGGTCTCTGTCTGCAGTGCTGAGGGTTTTACCTTGAAACAGAGCTTAGGCTTTGGAAGCAGGCATTTAATTTCCAGTCTTTGTTCTTCTGTTTGTAGGACCTTGGGCAAGTCACTTCATTCTGTCTCCTCTCTGTGAGGTAGAAATAATACCAATATGCTTATTTAACTGGTTTATCTAAAGGATTAAATGGAATCTTCTAATTATTAAACCTGTCATTGCTTTAGTAGAGAATATGGTGTAGCAGAAAGAATCCTGGATCTGAAATCAAGAGCCTTTGTTATCTTACATGTTTCTGTATGACCTTCACCAACTCACTTTTAACCCTTGTGGGCCTCATCATCCTCTTCTGTGAACTGGGAGAACTGGACCCGACGATCTCTAAGCTCACTGTTGGCTCTAACATTATATGATTGACTGCTAAAGCTTAGCATCCTCCTTAGTTCACCCTTTCAAAGAAGGACTTCACTTCCTTTTCAGGACTCTAGTTAATCTCTCCCCTTTGTGAGAAGACGACCTTCTCTTAGGTACCCCGATGAACGTGCTTTTCATAGGAGCCAGTCCTCTCCCCCATCCCCAGCAACGAAAGTACGGATAGCAAACGATAGCAGCTTACATGTAGGGCTCATCCTTGATGGAGACTCTCTCCCCAGGCTACTGGCAAGAGCAGAATTTGGAGCTGGGAACTCTGGCTCCACTCGACGAGGCCATCAGCTCCACAGTCTGGAGCAGCCCTGACATGCTGGCCAGTCAAGGTGAGAATCCAGGCCCCCTCATCTCAATGTCCCTCAGTTCCCTCAGCCATTCTCAAATCATCTCTCACTCATGTTGCTTCCACCCCGTGTGCTCACTCCCCTCATTACCACACAGCTCTTCCTCCTCTCCATCTGACATTTTAGTACTTAGTTCTACACCACCAACTTCTCTGGCACCTACTCCTCCTTCCCTCGCTCCAGTACAGAGACCTCTGTTTCCCCTACACCTTTTCCCAAAAATCAAGATTCTGGGAGGACTGTATTATGCAGAATAAAGAGGTTCTGGAAGGACACGACTGAGGTAGAATTCTTCAAAAGGAAAGGGACAATGGGATTACTAGTCAAAAATCACTATATGGTGAGCAGTAAGTGAAAGACTTCCCAACCCTTCCATTGAAATATTTAAGGACTATGTCACTTCCACATTTATTCAGCCCACTCAGTCTCTGGCTTGCTAATATCAGAGTTGTAGTTTTAGTTCTCAAGTTAGGTGATTACCTGAGGAGCATTCCAGAGAAAAGAGCACTGCCTTGTAAGTCAGGAGGATTCTAGTCCTAACTGGAACCATCGATCGGTGGCATGATCTGAAGCAATCACTTCACCTACATTGCCTCATTGTCTCCATCTGTAACATGAGGGAATTGGATACCATGAGCCTTAAGATCCCTGTCCGTCCTAATTTTCATGATTCTAAATGCTAAAACTGCCAGCCAGGCTTTGGTCTCCCTTCTGGAGACAGCTCCCAGAGCTGCTGGTGCTTGGTGTCAACGCTGGCAGGTCACTTTCACTCCTCAGGGCCCCCTCTGTGCCAGGAGTGCTCATGGAATATTCCTTGAAAATGCAACTCTGGGGACCAAGAAAGACAGGAGAAAGCAGATAAAGTAGGGATAAGGTTGGTGCCATAGGGAGTGTGGGGATTTTTTAAAATTGCTCAGTTAGGGGGTGTAGGAAGTATGTTTCTTTGTTTCCAAATCACAGATGACATTGCTGGTTAAATAACTTAGTGGGATAGAAGAAATTGTGTGGATGTTTCAGAAATCAGAGCCAGAAGGTCAGAGCTATTGGGTCCTAGGAAGTCAGACCTGAAGATGAGGGAATCAATATTGGGAATCAGTCCATGCTGGGGGGCACATGGGACAATATTGGGTGAAGGAAGGAAGTATCACACAGGCTGAGGGGCTCATAGCTCAAACTGGTTGGAAGGCATATTTAGAATTCAAAGGCCTCATCCATATGTTATCTGATTATCTTCTTTTGTTTAACTTGACTAAGGAGAGAGGGATTAGAAACCATGTTCCTCCATCACATTGAAGGGAAAACTTTAATCCATTCTTCTTTAAAATAACATCAGGATGGTGAGTTGGGTTTGTGTGTTGATTTGGGAAGTGGGTAGCGCTGATACCGAGAGGAATATGTTAAGGGAGCTGATGACTAAAGGGAAGTTATTGTTGGAGGAATTGAGAAGTCTGTGTCAAAATATTCCTGTTTTGTTTTGTTTTGTTTTTTTCTTTTTTTGTTTGTTTATTTTGCAGTTTTATCAGCTAACTCTTGTGTAAATGAACGTATAACCCAAGGGCTGACTTGGCCTTTTCTTCACCTTTAGTTTGGGGATTATTAGTCACAATTGCTTCTCCTGTTCTTGCTCTCATATGCAGGTGGTGGCAGGAAGGTAAAAGAGAATGACAGATTTGTATGTGTGTTTTCAAAGGGAATGGTAGCACTCTATCAGAGTACATGTGGAATGGTGTTTGTAGATTTTGGGTCCTTTATTCCTCTCCATGTTTGTGGCCCTGTCAGTTCATTCAGCAAATATTCAACAAGTGGCTGTTTTTCTGTGCATTCAAAGCAAGAGGAAGTAAGGTCTGTCTTCCCCTACCCCCACCCCCACCCCTATTCCTTCCCCCGTGATGTGTTAAAAAGAATACAGAGACGTGAGCCTTGGATGGTTGTAATTAGATGAGGTGGACTTTAGCCCAGAAATGGGTGGCGGGGTCAGCACTGTGTCTGGAAACTAACCCGCTTCTACTCCTGCAGACAGTCAGCCCTGGACATCCGATGAGACAGTGGTGGCTGGTGGCACAGTGGTGCTCAAGTGCCAAGTGAAAGACCATGAGGACTCATCCCTACAGTGGTCGAACCCTGCCCAGCAGACTCTCTACTTTGGGGAGAAGAGAGGTAGTGTCCTATGAGTTATCTCCCTCCCGTGGGCTGAGGAACAAGGCTGCAGAGCTGAGAGGAGATGTCTGTGCAGTCCAGAGGCTGAGAAACGGGAAGGGAAGCTATTTGGGGAATCAACAGGCCATGGGCTCCTCAACTGGTTCTAGAGAAACTTCATTATCATGGCTCTGACCCAGGTCATGCATGGTCCTATAGGGTCCTGCCCAAACTAAAGGGCACCCCAAAAGAGCCCTAGAGACAGCTGATGACACTGTTGCCCCAAGGTAGCCCACACATCCAATCTACTTTTCTGAGTATCTCTGAGGCTACTGAGCCCAAGGGCCTAGGAAAGGGACTGAATATCCTAAAGACTGCTCAAACTCAGGAGCAGCTGTTTTTGTTTTTCCCCTGCCCCAAACCATGCTAGACCCTTTCTCAGGGGGGGGAAAAAAAAAAAAAACTGGCCTGGGATTGGAAGATAAAGATGAAAAGTGCCAGTAAAATTCTTGCTTCCAATTCTCGCGATTTCCCCCAGCCCTTCGAGATAATCGGATTCAGCTGGTTAAGTCTACACCCCATGAGCTCAGCATCAGCATCAGCAACGTGGCCCTGGCCGACGAGGGCGAATCACTTGCTCCATCTTCACTATGCCCGTGAGAACTGCCAAGTCCCTCGTCACCGTGCTCGGTGAGGCTCCCAAACCCCGATGTCTCCACGGCGTGCTTCCTTGCAAACAGATCTCCCTGGGTGGGCCTCTAAAGCAGCCTAGAGCCAAGCAAGTCTCCAGGCATGTTGGGAAAGTTCGGCCTGTGTTAATATTGCAATGTAATGAAATGCAAAGCGTGCTGGGTGTAATTCTCATCTTTTCTCCTTTACTTACTGTTTGCTCTGGGACAAATCTTTAACTCTCTTCGAGCTTGAATTTCCTCACTTGTAACAAAAGGATGCTAGTGTCTGTTCCACTTTCCTCCGAAGACTGTGTGATGAGACACAAACCTGAGAAATATGTCCAGCGTATGATTTTGATTTCCAAGACAAGTACCCTCATTGTCTGCATGCTCTCATCTTGGCCCCATGTTTCAATTTCCTTCTTTGCTTCCCTGAGCCTCACACTATGTCTGTGGCCACCCAGCTGTGCTTTAGGGCACTGGGTCATATGTCATCTCAGGTACAGTAAATCTCCCACCACTGTATCTTTTCCCTCTGGGACGGTCTTTCCTCCTGGTCCTCGGGAGGTAGATCAAAGAGAAAGATTATTTCTCTGGCCTTCTACCCGTCAGGAACCAAAATAGAACCCAGATATCCTAACCCTCTGAGAGTCCATCCCAGCAGGGAGAGCTGAGGGTGCCTCTCCTTCCTATCCTGGCCACCCCCTGTTCGTGGCAGGAATCCCACAGAAGCCTATAATCAGTGGCTACAAGTCATCATTACGGGAAAAGGATACAACCACCTTAAGCTGTCAGTCTTCTGGGAGCAAACCTGCAGCGCAGCTCACCTGGAGGAAGGGTGACCAAGAGCTCCATGGTAAGTTCCTCCTGCCTTGGGGGCGGTAGGAGGAGGTGGTGCTGGGCAGCAGGGAGGAGAGGGAGAGGGGGGCACATGTCTGTCCGTCTGTATACGTGCACATAAGCCACGGTGTAGAAGAAGGGAGGGAATGATAGATACTCTGTGTACACTTGTGTTTGAATGTGTGTGCGTGTGTTGGGGCCTCCATCCTCCCTGTGTGTACATATCCATTTCACAACTTCCTAATCTGTCTAAGTCGAGATGCACCATCTGTATGTCTGCGGTGGGGCCCACACAATCCCCGCGTGTTAGGGCCCACTCTGTCCATGTGTGTGTGTGCGCATGTGTCTGTTTCTGCTCTCTAGGGGAATCTACCCGAATACAGGAGGATCCCAATGGCAAAACCTTCACCGTCAGCAGCTCAGTCACCTTCCAGGTCACCCGGGAGGATGATGGCGCAGACATTGTGTGCTCTGTGAACCATGAATCTCTAAAGGGAGCTGACAGGTCCACCGCTCAACGCATAGAGGTTTTATGTATGTCATGGGCTTGTGGGTGGAGAGGGTCTGGTATAAGATGGGAAGTGGGGAAAAGAAAGGGCTTCCCGGGTGGTGCTGTTGGCAAAGCGCCCACCTGCCAGTGCAGGAGACTTAAGAGACGTGGGTTCAGTCCCTGGGTTGGGAAGATCCCCTGGAGGAGGCAGCCCACTTCATGGGGTTTCCATGGACTGAAGAGCCTGGCGGGCTACAGTCCATAGGGTCACACAGAGTCCAACACGACTGGAGTGACTTAGCACGTAAGCACGGAGAAAAGAAAAGCGTGGGTCTGTATATGAAGAACCAGACACAGATAAGTAAATAGGGAAAAAAATAAGACAAGATGTGCCGGTGGTAGGCCAATGGTCAGCAAACTTTTTCCAGCAATGGTCCACATTTTAGGTTTCGAGGGCCATGTGGCCTCTGTCTCAACTAATTAACTCTGTTGTTGCTGCAGGAAAATAGCCGCAGATCATATGTAAATAGTGAACATAGCTGTGTTCCAATAAGACTTTATTTACAGAAACCTGTAGCTGGAGGGATTTGGCTCAATAGGTAAATTTACCGTCTCCTGGGTTAGGCCAGTGTTATGCATCTAAATTGTAAATCATAGCAGTAACTGTAGCAAATAGGAGTCAGGAGACACAGATTCTCATCTGTCCCTCCACGACTTCCTAGCTGAGTGATGTTGAGGAACTTAACCCATTGAGCTTGGTTCTTTATTTGGTAAATGAGAAGATGGACATGGAATCACAAAGGCTTCCTCTTGGTCTAACATACTATGAGTTCAGGAAAAGAGATGGTAGGAAAACCACTCTCGCTGGCATCATTAGTCCTAGGTTTTTCCCAGTATTCCCCTCATCTGCCCCAGCTCTATGGTTTGGGGGATTCTGACCTGAAATGGCCACTGTCACGATCTCTACTCCCAAACTTTCTAAGGATCCTCATCCCTTTATGGAATCTGCCTTGAAAACCGATGGGAAATTCAGCAATTTTCAAAAAGAACTTTTCTGAGTATAAAACTCAAGGGGAAAAAAAATAAAGTACAAAGGCAGAAGATAATGAGTTTCAAAATAATACATTTCTTGTCCTACCTTTTCTAAAGACTGGGTACTTTTCTCAAAGAACTCAGACCCTTCACCTCTTTCTTATGGAAGATCCAGGCCCGACTCCAGTGCTATTTTAATCAGTTGCCAGACCCATTGCTGACACTTGAACGTGAGGTTTGGGGTGGCGTCACTGTCCATTTAGCAGATTCTCAATCTGGAAGCAGACAGCCTGGATTCCAGCTGCGGTGACTGCTGACTAGCTGTGTCACTGTCACCAAAGCATTTAATCTCAGGGTGGCCCCTGTCTACTTCAGTGAATTTTCATAAGAATACATGAAATACCATATAATGAAAGAACTTTGCAAACTTCAAAGGTCTATATTGCTCTAAGTTGTTCCTCTGATTATGAGTTCTGAGTGTAAAGCCCCTGACCTTGAGCTTCTTGTCCTGGCCCCTGGCCAGGGCTGAAGAAGGCCCTCTCATGTCTGAGTCCCAAAGACTTCTCTGTTAGGTACCAGACCATCTGGCAGTCACTCTCCAGGGACCTTTTTGGCTTCCATGTGATCAGCAGTCAGTCAACAAATGCTATACTCCAGGTACCACCTGGAGGTTTCTCTGGCTGCGGGGCCCCGGAACACCCATTCTCTCACCTGGCCTGATTCTCTTTGTCCCGTCTGATTGGACTGAAACACGTTCATTAACCGGTTGTTAAGGTTGGCTCTATCCTTAGGGGGAGCTCGGCCTCTTTATCTGTTGTTCTAAACCGGCATCTGGTTGTATTGTTCTATGCGGCCATCTGGACCCAGCCTCCGAAGCAGCCCTTCGGCATTGGTGGCAGCTGCCATTATTCCTTCCCAGAGCCATTCTTTATTGTGTCAGTGCCTTTTTGTAGCCAAAATATGACCCCCATCTCTTGCTCTTTCCAAGCTCTCGCTTCATTTTTGGACTGGCCCCCTAAAAATGATGTTCTGCGTTACAGCAGTCCTTCCTGTTTACACTGCCTTGCAGAGAGGTTGGAGAGATTGTGAGCTCAGTCAGTGATCAAATTCAAGTTGATTTGTTCTGTCAAAAATGTGCATTAAGTCCCATCTATGTGCTAGGCACAGGTGATCCCGTGATTCCCCTTCTCAGCTCTCTGTTAAGACATCCCTTGGGTCCGCAGCAAGCACAGCCATGACCCTACTTCTGCAGGGTTTTTGTACATCCAATGGCAGCAGTAGTCTTTGCTCACAGAGGCGGGGGTGGGGTGGCCTTGGTTGCACAGCCTCTTGGGCTCCTAGGCCTTTAGAGGTGGACGCTGACATGCATAACTGAATGGTTTTGCGATGGAGGCAGTCTAAATGGCATGGGAATTTCACGTTGACACCATCTCCTTCTCCGCAGACACACCGACAGCGAAGATAAGGCCAGACCCTCCACATCCTCGCGAGGGCCAAAAGCTGTTGCTGCACTGTGAGGGACGTGGCAATCCCGTGTAAGAGGAGCCGTTTCCTGGACTTTAACTCACCTCTGCACACGAAGACTTCACCTCAAGTCTTCCTGTCTCCTTCGTGCTGAGCCTCTCGTTTTCCTTGACACTGTCGAACAAGGCCCATCTTCTGTCTGTTTCTCCTGCCAAGCAGCAGAGTGGGGAGGGGCCGCTCCCCGACTGAACCCCTGAGGTTCCCGTAAGGAACCAAGCCACAGTTAGCTACGAGCTCGGCAGTCTCCCTCGTCCCCAGGCTGGGCCTCAAAGGGTCACCTCCCCCTCCCCCTGAGCAGCTCAGTGTCTCTGGCCCCTTGACCTGCTCAAGCCCCCATCACGCTGTCCTTGACTTCCCTGTTTGCAGTTTTGTTTTCTCCTCCTTTAGCTCCCTGCCCTGCTCTTTCCTGAACACTCCGGCTTTCTCTGCCTCCACAGCCCCCAACAGTACGTGTGGGAGAAGGAGGGCAGCGTGCCACCACTGAAGATGGCCCAGGAGAGCGCCCTGATCTTCCCCTTCCTCAACAAGAGCGACAGTGGCACCTACGGCTGCACGGCCACCAGCAACATGGGCAGCTACAAGGCTTACTACACCCTCAACGTGAATGGTGAGCCCTCCGCAGCTCTCATCCAGCAGACCCCTTCTCCTCTCCTCTGCCTTCTGGTCCTCTGATCTTCCCGTCTCCTGATAGCCTCCCCAGACCGTGGCTGGGAGTGGTCTAGGGGGGCAACAGTCCACCACTGGAGGGCCTGAGGACTCAGGCTCCGGGTCCACTCTTGGATGCGGAATAAGGAAAAATCGATGGGATGGCGGACTTTCATCTGCCTTTGTTTAGCAGCGATGACCCAGGTGATACCATCCTTCAATCTTTGCACACACCTGGCAACAAGAATAAGAATGCTGTGTGCCCAGGCCCCAGAGTCACCCAGGTGTGAGTGTAGAGGCATCTGCCTCTGCAGCAAGGCTATCCTCAGAGTCACTTCTCCTGTCACTGATACAGGATGCATGCTGCATCTCCTTTTCTGAGGATCTTTGACATGCTATAGAGAATCCATGCAGAAAACAGAGATAAATGTGTACTATGCAGAGAGATAGTTAGAATCTTTTTCTCGGATGCCATATCTTCTAGAGACTAGATGATGTTCCTTCTCTGAACTTCTTCCCAAAGGTGTGACTACAAAATTAGCTTCAAGAAAAGTGACAGGCTAGGCCTCTTCATGGAGGATTTTTTTGAAGAGCCCCGCCACCATAACAATGGGGGTTTCCCAGGTGGTGCTAGTGGTAAAGAACCTCCCTGCCTTTACAGGAAATGTAAGAGACGGGGGTTGATTCCCTGGAAGAGGAAATGGCCTCCAGTATTCTTGCCCACTCCAGTGTTCTTGTCTAGGGAATCCCATGGACAGAGGAGCCTGGCAGGCTACAGTCCTTAGGGTCACAAAGAGTCGGACACGACTAAAGCAACTGAGCATTCAGCACATAGTAACACTGAGTCACACTAGAAACTCAGGCTTTCCTCAGAATAGGGGAAATGCGTTGTCGGGGGAACATCAGAGACTCCCTTACATGGAAAGTCCATTAAAGCAATGTGGAGATAGCAATGAGGCCTCCCAGGGATAAGAGACCGGAGGTCTTGGGACTCCAGGGGCAAACCTCAGCAACGCAGGAGCTGCCTCAGCACAACAAACAAAGCTATTGTAGGGTGCCAGGAGCAAGGACAAGGCACTGAGGTTCTGTGTCTGCCCCCGGATCTCTCCAGACCAACTCTGATGACCATTGGCAGAGAAGGAAATTTCCTGTGCCCTTGCAGTTGGTCTCTTGCTGATCCCGCCACTCTGTGCTAGAAGCCCAAGTCCTCTCTGACTGGTCTGCTTCCAGTGCTGACGCCTGGAGGTAGAGTTAGTTACTGCATCTGCCTCCAGAGAGAACTCCAAACCGGGTTGACTTCCAACTACCTGGAGTGAAATTAAATGGAGTTATACCTAGAGACTGCTGCTGCTAAGTCACTTCAGTCGTGTCCAACTCTGTGTGACCCCATAGACGGCAGCCCACCAGGCTTCCCCGTCCCTGGGATTCTCCAGGCAAGAACACTGGAGTGGGTTGCCATTTCCTTCTCCAGTGCATGAAAGTGAAAAGTGAAAGGGAAGTCGCTCAGTCGTATCCAACTCTTAGCAACCCCATGGACTGCAGCCCACCAGGCTCCTCCGTCATAGGATTTTCCAGGCAAGAGTACTGGAGTGGGGTGCCATTATACCTAGAGACACCAACCTGTAGTTGATGAACCCAGAGGTCATTTTCGCCGTGCCAACCTAGGCTTTCCTAGGGAATTTTCATTCTTTTGGTCTTTGGGGTAATTATCTAGAATTGGTTTTTCATACAGATTATATCTCACATTCTCTCAGAAGTAGGGGAAAGGAACAGTGGATAACCTCACTGTGTTTCCTCCAGTTTGAACCATCACACCCACCCCTCCTATCATAAAGCTGCAGGGACCTTCTTCTCCCTCCTTCCCAAGCAGAGCATAAAAACCAGAGCATAATTTTTTTTTCCCCCAAATAAGGTGGAGACAGGCAAAGAGCTAAAAAGTTGGCCCAGCCAAGCCAGAGGAGACATAAGGCAGGAGAGGGAAAATGTACGAGCAGTCAATGAGGCATCAAGACTCAAAGTGAATCTATGAAAAATAATAATAATAGCTTTCCCAAGGGTGGGAGAGCCTTAACTACACCTCGTATAATTTTGGACACATCAGAACTGTGCCCCAGGCTTGCACACTGTCTCCTCAGACCTGTGGGGCTCTGACTGTGACTGCGGCTCTCCTCGGCATGCCTGGCCACGCCTGTGCTTGGGAATCTGTCCTCTATCGACACTGCTATGGAGGACAGATTCTCTATATCTGATGACAGAGACCATCAGAACTCAGAGGAAGAAGTTCAGTCCTTGTACTTCCCACAAACCTTTGGATGGTGGGGAAGTGAGGATGGAAGCCCAGATCTCTCTGATGAGAGGAAGATTGGGTCTTGCTGGAACTCTAAACTCCCTGACAAGAAGGAACACTTTTCTTTATACAGGAATTCACAGTCCACCGTCTATCCACAGTCCATGTGCCTATTCCTGTCTCCAACATTTTTTTTACTGCTCCTTTCCAATCTGAAATCAGGACAATGCATGATTAGGTTGAGAAGCCTCCCTAGAAAAGCCAGCTCAGAATACCAAGCAGACAGGAGGTAAGAGGTATGGGGGATAGGGAAAGAATATCCTGATAACCCAGAAATTCAAAGAAAGACACCGACAGAGAGAGAGAGAGAAGATGAGAAATGATGTAGAGATCAAAGTGTTGATCTTTGACCAAGGTCAGGCTTCAGGTTCACGAACTCAGAAGGTTAAATGTGAGCCTATCTATTTATTCTTGAGTACATTTTTAAAAGCACGTACTACGTTTCAGATACTGTGTAGGAAACTAGGTGCAAAGTGAGACATATCGCTCTTGCTGGATGCTGCTGCTCCATTCTCTCTGCGGTGTAAGATGGCCCTTGGCCTGGTCAGACACGCTGTAGGGCACAGGCTCTTCCCAGATCTAACTGTGTGCTCCCCTCTCCCCCAGACCCCAGCCCGGTGCCCTCATCCTCCAGCACCTACCACGCCATCATTGGAGGGATCGTGGCCTTCATTGTCTTCCTGCTGCTCATCCTGCTCATCTTCCTCGGTCACTACTTGATCCGACACAAAGGTCAGAGGCATGAAGGAGCATCAGGAGGACTTGCGAGGGGACAGGGAGACCACCAAGGGCAGGCAGGGTAGGAGCGGGCTGAAGGAAGGGCCTTCGGAACCTCAGTGGGCTGGAGTGTCCAAAACCCTCGGCGCGTTGGTGGGAGGAAAGAACACAGCCAACCTGTGGTAACTGAGCACCGCCAGCCCCATAGTCAAGCCTGATCACTTGGTGATCGTCCAAGTAAAGTCAGACCTTCCCACTCAGTCAGCTGCTGCTCCCATGCTGCTTCCAGAGGGAACTGCCGGAACTCTGCATCTCCCTCCTAGTTCTTCCTGCACTTTGCTCCTTTCAGTTCAGCCTTGTGTTTTTTGTCCTTTGAGTTCCTCACCCTTTAACCCCATACCATTGCTTTCCTTTTCTCTCCTCTCTTGTATCTCTTGGAGAAGGCAATGGCACCCCACTCCAGTACTCTTGCCTGGAAAATCCCATGGACAGAGGAGCCTGGTGGGCTGCAGTCCATGGGGTTGCTGGGAGTCGGACACAATGAGCGACTTCACTTTCACTTTTCACTTTCATGCATTGGAGAAGGAAATGGCAACCCACTCCACTGTTCTTGCCTGGAATATCCCAGGGACGGGGAACCTGGTAGGCTGCCGTCTATGGGGTCGCACAGGGTCGGGCACGACCGGAGCGACTTAGCAGCAGCAGCAACAGCTTGTATCTCTGCCATCTCTCCCTCCCCTCTCCTTATATGCCTTCCTCCCAGATTTAACCCTCTGTTATTTCTTGGAAGCTAGCTGCCTGGGTCTTGGTTGCATTGCGGCACATGACATCATTTTAGCTGTGTTATGTAGGACCTAGTTCCCTGACCGGGGATTGAACCCAGGCCCCCTGGGTTGGGAACACAGAATCTCAACCACTGAACACCCAGGGAAGTCCCTGGCCAGCAGCCTGACTCTGTGGACTGGTCAGATGCTAGCCGGATCTCAGCAGTGCTGTTGTGGAGCCGCCATCGCAGCTTCCCTGTGACCACTGTATGAGCACACACGTGTGTATACACACACACATATACACAACATACACACACCTTTTTTTTTTTTTTTTGGCCTGTGTTATAGATGAGACTAAAAGCAGGCCTCATCAATTCTTAGTCATGTGTTCAGGTGAGAGATATCAGCAGCAAGATGCTAATTAGGGCAGGTGGGGAAGAAGAAAGCTCTAGGTAGCAGAAAAGTTACAGAAGCAAGGTGTGCGTGAGTGGGTGGGAAAGTGGACGGGGGGCCTCGGAGATTCGGAAACTGCTCCTGAAAGAAGGAGCCTCTTCTCTCTCCCCAGGAACCTACCTGACGCACGAGGCAAAAGGCTCCGATGATGCCCCAGATGCAGACACGGCCATCATCAATGCAGAAGGCGGGCAGTCGGGCGGGGACGACAAGAAGGAGTATTTCATCTAGGGGCGCCCCCCAGGGACCCCATGGGGACGTCTGGGGCCACTACCAACCTGGACTTGTACAGAGCGACCCCAGGGTCGCCCCTCCCGCTTGCTCCCCAGCCCCTCCCCCACCC
>SJXQ01000978.1:183746-205242 GCA_006408695.1 Aepyceros melampus
GTGGGTGGGGGGCAAAAGAGCAGAAGTCATGTGAGAAATGGGGTGCTGAGGGGACGGCACACCAGAGAGCAGAAATGTCTGTTTAGGGGATCCTCCTGCAGGATGCTGGTGAGAAATAGCTCTCCCCACCACAAGAAATTTTACATCTTGCTAAGATGCCAGGACAGTGTAGCATTTCCAGGCCTTTTATATCCCCCAACAGAAATGTGAATAGAGATTGCCCCACAGGCAACAGTCCCATTTTAAAGTATGCGATCCCATTGTCCCCCAGAGCCTGCTTTAACTTGTCACATCATGTGTTCTGCTTGGTATGGAAGATGCATTTACTGTGCCCATAGGTGGCTGGGCAAATGCCCAATTGCTCCCTGAAGCAGCTTCATTATACAACCTCAACAGCTGCCCCCCAACCTTCCTTCCTCTCACACCAAAACACCCAGACCCAGAGAGTAACACACACTCCCAGACACCTAGCATTCAGCCCGAAACCTAGCACTCAGATATGACACACAACACACAGCCACGTATAAAGATAAGTACATTTCTACACCACGAATGATACATAAGGAGCCCCCTCCCAAACACATACCGCTCAGGTTGCCGGCATCACATGGATCCAGCCACAAGCACCGCTAACAACCCCTCCCACAAACACGTCATTTTTGAACTATCTTTCCTTGGATCAAGTTCAAGGGGATGGAGAAACAGTGACAGCCATCAGCTACCCTTTCCCTCCAATTTCCCGGCATGTCTCTTATCACCGTCTCACACTTCACCTCTGGCCCCCTCTTCCTTCCTTGTGCTTGAAGAATCCCTTTGTGCTGGAAAGCCCCCTGGCTTCTCAGCTCCCTTTCCACCTTTGGAAAAACACCCACTTTCTGGTCCCCACCTTTTTCCTTTCCCAAGTGTGGGTCCTCACCAGCGGACTCCAATCTCAAAACAGGAAGCCCCCAGGGTCAGTGCCCTAAGTGGATCTGGAGCTCAGACAGGCTGTGGGCGTGGGATAAACACTTCCTGAATGCACTGCCCGCCCCATGGCCCTGCCCAGAGCTGATGGCCTTCATTAGTCCCTGGCGCTTATCTTGGAACCACAGCCACTGACAGAACTACCCCAGCCCTTCTTTCTGCCGCCCTGCACCCAGCAGCATCATGGGGAACTGTCTTTACACGGTGAGTGTGGGGCTGAGCCCACAGCCCCTCCCTGTCTGCCTCCTACCACCCCTTCTGTCTGTCTGCCCCTCGGGTCTTATACCTCGCTCCTTCTCTCATCTCTTGTCCCTTCCCTCGTTTTCCTTGTCCCCTTCTTCTCCCCGTGTCCAGGGTCCCCCATTCTTTGCCTCCTCATTCGTCTTTGTCAGTTTCATCCAGACCTGCTCCTCTCTCCCAGGCCTGTCCACTCCCCGTCCCTTGCTTTCCTATGACTCTTGGCTCCTCCTGAGTTGTTCAGTCCTGTCCTCTCCTACCCTCTCCCCTGCACTCAGCTCTTGCAGCCCCCACTTTCCAGCTGCCCTTCTCTCCCTACCTCCTGCCCTCGGCTCCCAGCATCCCCTTCAGAGGGATAGCTGGAAGTCTGATTGTCCCTTTGGGGATGTCCTCCAGGTGGCTGATGACAACAACTCCACCAAGTTTGCCTTTAATTGGAGTGAATTTACAGAGGACTACTATCCAGACTATAATGATGCCGACGTGGAAGCAGCTGCGCCCTGCCACTCCTGTCCGCTGCTCGACTACTCCTCACTGCCCTTCTTCATCCTTGTCAGCGTCCTAGGCATCCTGGCTAGTGGGACCATCCTCTATGCGCTTCTCAGACCTCTGTTCCGCTGGCAGCTCTACCAGGACAGGTTTACCCTGATGCAGCTGGCCGTGGCAGTGCCCTCTTCAGCATCATGGTGCCCATCCTGGCACGGGGGCTCAGCGGGGCTCTCATCACCTCCCTGTGCCACCTGGCTCACTTGGTCACCTATGGCTCAGCCTTTGCGCAAGCTCTGCTGATAGGGTACCATGCCTGCCAGGGCCCCCAGCTGGGTGCAGGCCAAGTCCCAGGCCTCAGGCTGGAGATCACTGTGGGACTTTGGGGACTGGCTGCCCTCCTGTCACTGCCAGTCATGCTGGGCAGTGACACTTCCCAAGGACTCTGCACCGTGACCTTCAGCGGGGAGTGGGAAATGTTGTGGTACATACACACTGCAGCCTGCTTTGTCATCTTTGTCTTGTTGCCACTGGGTTTGTTGGGAACCAGGGGGCTGAAGATGGTGCTGGGCAGGGCGCCATGCCCATGGGTTGATGGTTTGTGGGTCTGGTTCATATTTTGGTGGCCTCGGGGCATGGCTCTGGGATTGGACTCCCTAGTGAGGTCCAGGGCCATAGTGCTGTCAACATGTCCCGTCCAGCAGGCCCTGGACATGCTGATGGATGTGACAGAAGCCCTGGCAATATTGCACTGTGTGGCTACACCCCTGCTCCTTGCCTGGGTCTGCTACAAGGCCACTCACACCTCCCCACCCTCCCTGCCTCTGCCTACAACACAGACTTCTCATCTGGACACCCTTGGAGGCAAATCCTAGCTCTCTGCCCACCTGTCAACCTGAATTAAAGTCTACGCTGTTGTTTTTTTATTTTTTTTTATGAAGCTGGTGATTTCTTATTTTGTCTGGGGACGTAAAGGAGAAGGAGGAGAATGGAGAGAGAGAGACATTTCACACCAGACTTTGCTGTCAACGTCTGCTTCTCTGGCTGGCCTGGGGAGAAAGTGAATGATGTGCAAACATCCTCAGGGCACACAGATGTTCTCTTGAGGTGTGGGGGTACTGCCATCTCAAAGGGCAAGAGCAGGGGGACCAGAATTTGAGGAGAGCAGCTAAACCTTAAAAAAAAAAAAAAAGCTAGAAGGAGGGCTTAGCTAGTAAAGAAAGAAGAGATGCTGCTGCGGTGAGAAAAACAGAGAAGAATGAAGATGAACTGAAAGCATGTCTCCTCTGCCTGGCCTGTCCAGCATTCCTCTCTGCCTTCTATATGCCTTCTGTCTTCCTGTTGGCTTTGCTTAGAGATCAGGGTGGTGGTGGGGGAGGAGTGGAGGAGAGAAGCGTCCTGGAGGACCTTACCTAGCTCAGGGAACCTAGCAAGATCATTCTGAAGCCACTTCCCAGGAGTCATCTCTCTGAGGCCTATTGCTCAGCATAGTCCTAATCCCCATGTGTGTGTGTGTCTGTCTGTCTAAATCTGTTAGAACCCATCTCCATATCAAATGCATGTGTGTAATAACCAATTGGCTTCCCTGGTGTCTCAGATGGTACAGAATCTTTCTGCCTACAGAAAGGCGGCTTCTGGGTCGAGAAGACTCCCTGGAGAAGGGAATGGCTACCCACTCCAGTATTCTTGCCTGGAGAATCCCACAGACAGAGGAGCTTGGCAGACTACAGTCTATGGGATCGCAAAGAGTCGGACACGACAGGGTAATGACAGATGCCTGTGTGTGTACGTGCCTCTCTGGCAGAGCTTGACTTGCACACTCCTGCGCGAGTGCTCTGCTCTCTTTTTCTCTCGGCCCCCGCCCCCACCTCATTCTGCTCTCCATTCTTGTCCTCAGGGTATGGAATCAGGATGTGTAACTCACTCCTAACTCAAATGAGTTTTCTTTACTGTGAAGTGTAAGATACTTGATGAGGAAAGGCCTGATCTGTCTGGGCCATCTGCTTGGAATCCCCCAAATTTCCCTTCTAATACCTTTTAGCTCTCAAAATAAGTCAGTTTCCCCACACAAACATATTCTTCTGCTTTCCCCACAGTACCTCTTTGCCCTGGGGACCTCTTCCCCAAACATCCTCCCTGACTGTCTGGATGCTTCGTCATCATCCTGGAGGCTTTTTCTCAGTCAAGTTTAGGTGATGGTAGGAAGGACCGTGAATAAGCCCTCTCCATAAGGGGTACGGCCTCTTTCGTATAATTATATTTATTTGTTTATTTTTGGCTGTGCTAGGTCTCTGTTGCTGCATGGGCTTTTCTCTGCTTGTGGTGGGTGGGGGCTACTCTCCAGTTGCAGTGCGCAGGTTTCTCCTTGAGGCAGCTTCTCTTGCTGTGGAGCACAGGCTCTAGGGTGCTTGGGGTTCAGTAGTTGCGGTTCCTGGGCCCCAGAGCACAGACTAAACAGTTGTGGCACACAGGCTTAGTTGGTCCACAGCATGTGGGATCTTCCCAGACCAGGGATCGAACCCCTTTCTCCTGCATTGGTAGGCAGATTCTTTGCCACTGAGCCACCAGGGAAGCCCAAGGGAAACCAATTCTAATGGCACCAACAAATTCACCCTGTACCTGAGATGCCACACAAAAAATATGTCTCTCCCTCCAACCCAATTAAACACTGGGGAGACTTGAGAAGTTACCTTACATCTATCTGAATCTAGGGATGTTGTCATGTTAGTCACTCAGTCGTGTCCAACTCTTTGAGATCCCATGGACTGTAGCTTTCCAGGCTCCTCCTTACAAGCAAGAATACTAGAGCGGGTTGCCATTCCCTTCTCCAGGAGATCTTCCCATCTCAGGGATCAAGCCCAGGTCTCTTGCATTACAGGCAGATTCTTTACCTTCTGAGCCCTGGAAGCCCTGCATCCAGGTATGGCCTGTCATTTTTCAAAGATGGGCTATATGTGGTTTCTCCCCCTAAATCATTGCTGCTTGACTCTTTAGACTTTGGAGATAGGTGGGAGAGTGCAGGAGAAGGGCAGAGATGAGTTACAGGATCCTTGGCAGGCGACTTGAAAGGCAGGAGGAATTTTCCTGGGTGGGTGCAGTGACAAATCCTCTCAACCCCCCACCTCCTGTCTCTTAGCAACCACCAGATTAGCTGCTGATTGGTGCATCCCAAATTGAAAGGCGGGATTTAGGGACCAGTTGAGATGCGGGAGACACACTGAAACAGAAGGAAAGGCAGAGAAAAAGAGAAAAGAGAGATAAATTACAAACCTAAATGATGCTAAGATCTCCAGTCATAGTTTATGAGTGTATCCCAGTGTTGTCTTTGTTGTAATTCCCTTCCCAGCCTATTCTCATGAGTGGCATCCTTCAGCATCTGACCACTCTCTCAATCCTTCAGGTACTGGCCAACTCCCTTACAAGCTACTGGATTCGGACGCTGACCTAGTTAAGGGGGAGGAGAGGGCATTTCAACTTGCCAAATCTTCCAGTGCCAACTTGATGCAAAGGAGGCTTAATTTAAGACCATTTGTGTTGTCTTATCTACCTACCCCCTCAGCCATGCCTCCAGGCAGAGATCCCTCCTTGCTCAGCCTGAGTAGAGAGACCCTCAGATACTCTGCCCCTCTTACATCTCTCACAAAGGAAAGGCCGAGGCAGAAGCCTGGAGCTGATAAGAGGAAAGGATTGGCTGGAGATGTGTCTTTCTCCTTACCATTCGATCCCCTCTGCTTTGCCCCAGTTCCCCTGGGTGCTGGCCTTTCCCTGTGTTATCTCCAGTGCATTCGGGTAGCTCTTCTGTAAGTCTAACCCTGGCCTTAATCATTTCTATAAGGCTTTCCTGGGGGTCCTGTTATCCCAGTCCATTTAACCCACTGCACACCACCAACCACTTCCAAACTGCTCCGACTCAGGCATCTTTTCCGCAACCCTTCAGGAATACACCTGCTATTTCCTTGAACCCTTAAGAATTTAATCTCAGGGATGGCAGGGACTTTAGCTCTGTATGAATTATTGGGCCTCTGGCTAAAGAAAAAATCTTCTCAGGAAGAAGACAGCCAGAAAGCAAGCTCTTGGGAACATACACATACCCTAGGGAGGGTTGCTCTGCGTTACTTCTTTATGGAGAGAGACTTTTTTTCTTAAGGGAAGATGGAAGAGCGCACTGATGCCCATAGTTCATTGATTTCAAACTGGAGCCCCTCCCAGAGGATTTCAGAAGCAAATACCTGGTCTTTACATCCTATTTCCCTGAAACCATAGCCCATCATTACCTTCCTCAAGAAAGAGTCCTCAGAGGAATTCTGATTGAAAACTTCACTGGGATTTCAAACCCAATTCATTGTCAGCTCTAATTGTCAGGGATTTGCATGAAAACCATCGTATGCTACCTAATTATTCTGACAACAGCAGCCCGCCGTCTGGGCACAAGGAGAATCGCAGTTTTAATTAACAAGAATGCACCTTGCCGACTTCAGGTTAATTAACAAGTCCGAGTCCTTCCAAATCATCTCTGAGCGTCTTCTAGGTGACTGGGGCAGGAGGGACTTGGGGCACTCAGGGGGTGGCAGGGGGAGGTTAGAAATCCATTCGGCCAAAATGCGTGTCAGCTTTCATCCTCCATACAGCTATTTGGTGAAGGGAAGAGGGAAGAGGGAAGGGGAAAGAGGCTCTTGAAAAAATTGATTTAGGGAAATTTGAGGCATAGTTTTAGGGTGGTTTTAGTCATTTTTATGTCACCCTTAGACTTTTAGAAACCTTGTAGACACAGTTATGGAAAAGAGAGGAAGAAGTCCTGGTAATTCTCAAATATCTCTGATTCATTGTCCAGTTGTTTGCAAACTTGTTGTCTTCCAGGAGGTCTCCAGCACTCCCCAAACTGCCATTTCTTCGCACATTTGGAGGTACCTTCCTACCCCATTTGGAAGTGATAGTCAGTTGTGTCAGACGCTTTGCGATCCCATGGACTATAGCTCACTAGGCTCCAATGTCCATGGGATTCTCCAGGCAAGAATACTGGAGTGGGTTGCTATGCCCTCCTCCAGGGGATCTTCCTGACCCAGGGATCGAAGTTGCTTATTCCCTAAGATTTCACAGATAATGTCCCAAATTTCACCCTTGCCCTCTTCAAGAGTTTTTTTTTTTTTTTTTCCTGAGTAGTTCTCCGCCTCCTAGAAGGATACCCTGCATGTGACTCCAAACTGCATGTGTTTGAAGAGCTTGGGCCTTCTCCCTCGGTGTCATGCATTATTAATGTATGGAGGAGGAACGTTGCAGGTGTCCTGGAAATCTGGTGGAAATTGTGAAATCTCTCTTCAGGAAAATAGAATGTTCCATCCCAAATTCAGTGTTTAGTTCTCCCGCACTGTGCTCAGAGCTAAACTCACATGCCGTCCCTCTACCTATAGGGACTTGCACCAGCTCCTCCACGCTCACTAAGCCGGAGGTCCATAGCCTACACACTGTCTGTTCTCTGAACGGGCAAGTCCCATTTCCACTAAGTGTCTTCACATTTGACGTCTCTTCTGCCCATGACTCTTTCCTGTGCTCTTTCCGTGACTGAGACTTTCTCATCCTTGAGATCTCGATGCAAATCTCACCTCCTCCAAGAAAGACCTTCCCTGACATCCAGTGGGCTGTAGCCCCAGCCACCTCATGCACCCAGTGATTCCCCACCAGCTCATCCAGGACGTTTCCAGCATGGTGCCATGTACCACACACTGAAATGGTCTTGTCTCTTTATTGGTTTGCTTACCAGCTGGTTGATAATCTACCCTTCCCCCACTAGAAAAACAAGCACCAAGAGTGCAAGAACTTTCCCTGTCTTGTGACTGGAACATAGAGCTCGTAAACATATTGTGAGAAATGGTTTCCCTGATAGCTCAGTTGGTAAAGAATCTGCCTGCAATGTAGGAGACTTGGGTTGGATCCTTGGGTTAGGAAGATCCCCTGAAGAAGGAAAAGGCTACCCACTCCAGTATTCTGGCTTGGAGAATTCCATGAACCGTATTGTCCATGGGGTCGCAAAGAGTCGGACACGACTGAGTGACTTTCTCTTCACTTCACTTTAGATATGAGAAATACTTGATTGTATAAAACTAAAGTGTGGTGCCCCACTCTGCAGGGTTTCCAGTCCCATGGGGAAGAGGAATAAGTAAGAAAAGAATTAGCACAGAAGAACTGCTCCAAAATGGAACTCCTCTCCCTCGGTCCCACAAGCCATACTTTCCACAGCGTGCAAACTGTTTGGGGGCCGAAGAGTTCAGAGGGCTGTCAGCACATGATTTTTGGAAACCTGTTTTCTGGGTCACTTTCGGGTGGCTGGAGCTGAGGGGGTCTTCGCCACAGCTCCACAGCCACGTTGGAGGAACGATGCATGTTTTCCTTCGCGACAAAGCTGCCGTGGACACCACAGAGCTGTGGGCCTCAGACAGCCAGGAAGAGCTATCATTCTTCATCTTCTCTTGCGGAGAATTGAGTCCCGGGAGACTCCCCAGAGTTCTCAGAGACAGTCTCCCTTTGGCTCGGAACTGAGTTTGGAGTCCAGCCACCTCCTTACATGTCATCACCCTCAGCGGGAGCACACACACCCTCCTTGGACCTAGAAGCCATTTCTTTCCGCTGCTGATTTTTCTTTTCCATTCTATCCCCTTCTCCTCCTTAGTTCCAGTTTACATGTCCCTGTGCCCTAGACCTTCCCGCCCTCTGAGCTCTGCGTCCGTCTTTCCAGTTCCGGCCGCTGTAGCGAGCATGCCTGCATTCACTTCCCTGCAGTTCCGGGTACTTTGTCAGCTTAACCCTTCAAGGCTGTGCTCAGTCGCTCAGTTGTGGCCAACTCTTTGCTATTCCATGGACTGTAGACCCCCGGCTCCTCTGTCCGTGGAATTTTCCGGGCAAGAATACTGGAGTGAATTGCCATTTCTTTCTCCATTAAGGCACCTAAGGTTGTACAATTATGTATGAAAGGGAGCGAAATTGTTAGCTGCTGAGTTATGTCAGACTCCGTGCGGCCACATGGACTGTAGCCCACTAGGCTCGGCTGCCCATGGGATTCTCCAGGCAAGAATACTGCAGTGGATTGCCAAGTCCTCCTCCAGGGGGTCTTCCTGACCCAGGAATAGAACCTGGGTCTGCTGCACTGCAGGCAGATTCTTTACCATCTGAGCCACCAGGGAAGCCCTGGTAATATATAGCAGTATATAATCATTAGACACTTAGGGGTGTATAATTCATTCCATTTAAGGATGTATTGAGTGCTTTCTAAGTTAAAGGCACTGTGAGAGGTCTCAGAGACACATGAGTGAAGCAGACACAATCCTGGATACCAGCATCCTCCAGACCAATCTGTTCCCCCCGTCCCTTTTCTTTCTTGGTCCTCTGGCTTTCCCAGCCCACTTCAGAATAACTCTGAACATATCTGGATCCCAGGGCACACAGGAGTTCCACAAGGCCCTCAGTCACATAGACACAACTCCATCCATTCTGTTGTTCACCAGCCACAGACCCTCAGCAAACCAAAGCCCCTGGTCATTGGATGGTTCTGTCTCTGTCACATCCAGAATGTTCTTTATGTACAGATACAGAGAAGGTACAAAAATAAAAGACATTTTTCCTTCCACACTCTTCCAAAGTGGGTGTGGTGGATTCTTGAAGCCAGTGCAATGAAGGCCAGTCATCCAGAAGAGAAGGGAATGGGTGTGGAGCATTGGAAAAGAAAGCTATTTACAAACCAATTGGTCCTTTTCTCTCTGTGACCCGAGAAAGAGGTGAGGAGGAAGTGGACTCTCTTGACTCTCAGCATGGAAGCTTCCAAAAATATGACCATATTTCTCCTCTATATCCACTCCTTCAGGACCCAGAACTGGGCTGCTCAATCTGCATTCTTGATTGATTGACAGAAGGAGGTCTATGGACAGCTCTGGAAGTGTGAAAGGAGTAAGTTGCAGGGGAGGTCACTGAGATAGAAAAAAAATTCTGCAGAAATTAAATAAGTTTAACAGATTAATGCAAAGCCTGTGTTTTAAAAAATCAATTGTACAAAAGCAGGATGGAAGAGGCCTGGCTCAACAGAAGTTCTTTTGAAAAAAATAAAAGATTTTAGAGGTTTCACTTGGCCACAGGCTAAAGATGATTCAATAGTGTGCATAGCAGCCAAAAGCTAATGCAGACTTCAACTGCATTAAGAGACACAGTGTCCAGGATGAGGGAAGGCATATACCACCCTCACCTGCCCAGGACAGGCCATTCTGGAAATCAAGGGCTCTGGGAACCACATGTTGAGCCACTAATAAATCAGAGCTCTTCCTAGGGGGTGGCCAAGATGATGCAACTCCAGAGACTATGCCTCTTCCATAAGAGGGGCTAAAAGAACAGGGATTGGTGTGGGCGGGGCAGTGACATTGGAAAAGTGTAGAAAAATACATAGCTGTCATTGTGTACCTGAAGAGTTGTCCTTGAGAGGAACATTAGACATATATGTAGCTGTAGCTTTAGAACTAGAAACACAGGATGGGGAGAAATAACAGAGAATGATTTTGACTGAAGGTTAGGAAAGGCTTTCCACGACAGGATTGCTGATTTCAGGGATGGGGTGTGGCATTCTTGACAATGTGAAACAGTAACAGGTGCACACAGACACAGCGTGCTCCGTACTGCTCTGTGTTCCCGTTTCACGGTGATGAGCACACCGGATGAGAGTATTGCTTTTGTCAAGTTCAGAGACAAATAAGAGGCAGAGACACTAAGCACATAGATAAGTCACAAACGCTGCTGCTAGAGGAAAGAGCTGGCGCCACAGAGGAGCATAAGAGGATAGAGCTGATACGGTGTCAGCATTTCACTGTTACAGAAAGGCCTCAAGCTGAGGCTGGACAGCAACAAATCGTCAGAATATTTTCCAGGGATAGTCCATGCTTTGGGATAGATCCAGAAAGAGTCCAGCAGCTTTTCCCCAAATTGGCAGTGCAATAGAACCACCTGGGGAGAGGTTTTCAACAGCCCTTGACTCAAGGCAAGATATCCTGAATTCAAATAGTTGGGACCAGGAGACTCTAAAAACCCTATGGGGATAGGTTAAATGAAAGAGCTAGACTAAAATGCTTTGATTCCGGTGACTGGGTCTCACTTGGGATGATTTTAATCTCTTTGCTTGCATCCTCGAATTAAAATCCTCTGGCTAAGAGCTGGGGTGCTTTGGTCTCTTCCAGACCTGGCTTGTAGAACAATGAAGAGCTTCTTAGCCAGATGTGCACCTGACCTGAATTTTTCCAGGAGGTGTGTACCTTTCCAGGCATCAATCGCTGCAGGAAAAAAAAAAAAAAATTGTAGCTGGTGCCCGGGGTCCCTCTAGTGGTCAGAACTCATCATTTCAGCTCTATTCTCTCCAGATCCTCGTTTGGCCTAAGAATTATTTTCTGACACCGGCTCTATGAAGATGAAGGGGCCCTATGAAAAGAAAGCAGAGACTCCTAAATACATATTTTAGAAAGTTATTCACCAGAATTAGCGTTAATAAATAGAAGTGCTAGAGCTAAGCAATCGCTTACCGAATTGCTCTTGCCCCTCGCCATGGCTTCATGCATCTCCTGCAGGGACCAGTGCATTTTGCACTTCGCCACCTGGAAAGCCCCTTGCCATGTCTTAGATGATCTCAAATTAGAAAAATTGAAAAAACCAGAATTGACAACTCCCTAGGAAACCGGGCCATCATTAGCGACTCCGTGGGTCATTTTAATTCCCTGGGAAAATACAAAATGTATGAGAAATCTTTTGAATAGAGCATTGGATTGAGCTGGGAGACAAGGATCACGGCATTCTAAACATGTCACTTACCAGCTTTCTGAACTATAGTTTTCCCACCTGAGAAAAAGCAGATAATGACACTGGCTTGCCTAGCTTACAGATCTGACACAAAGATGAACTGGCAGATGTGGAAGCTGTAAAATGAGTTACAGCTAGGAGGAAATACACTGCAATTAGTATTAAACAAAATTTGCCCTGCAGGCAGTTGGGAAAATTGTCCATTGCCTTCTGGGCCATTCCACCAAAATGTAAGTTTTTACAAAAGCGATAGTACACATAACAAGCTGGGCTGCTCGAACTCACCTCTCTACCCCTTCCTTGTGTCTCCACTTAGCCCTGTGACCAAAGGGCTAACAGAAGCTGTCTGAGACAGTTTAATAGGAAGCTCCCAAGAAGCATGCCTTCCCTTAAGAGAGGCAATGAGTAAACAAACAAAAAGCAAGTTACCTTAGCAGTACTGCTGGCTCTGGTCCACAGTGGAGGCCACTGGCTGGAGTTATGCAGGTCCAGCTTCTTGGGGCAAGTGGAGGAACTAACATTTCCAGCCTTCTGAAGAGCCCATCATCCAGCAGGAAAGCCAAGCCTTAGCATGACACAAGTCCTGAACCTCCTCTCCAGCTTCACCAGTCATGCTGAGCTCCAGACACAATGCCAAACTCGCCCAGAGCAAACCGCCTTCCCTTAGGTCCCTGTGCCTTCTCCTGGGGCTGCTCCACACTTCCCCTTTGTCTGGCCAGTGCTTAAAATTGTTCTTCGAGACTTGACTCAGGTGTCCCCTTACCTGTCCCCATCTTCCACGAGCTCTTAGGCTGGGTTTATGAGTTGGGTGGACCTGTTCCATGCTCCCAAAGTCTCTTGGGCACAATAGTTCCTTCACTCTGTGTTACTTCACTCTGTCCCTGTCTGTCACTCCTAGACTAGGTGTTTTAAGGGCAGAGCTGATGGCTTCCATATTTTTCAATTTCTATAACCTAGCCCAGTCCTGGACACCAAGTATGCATTCTAAATGTCAAATATCTGTTGTATGTATTAACACATGTACAGAGGACAGAAGTTAGGTACCAAAAGGGAAGAATGTAGAAATTTCTAATCAGAAGTTATGTAACCTGTTCAAGAATAAGTTGTTAGGAACCAAAAATATCTGAAGATTTGAACCCAGGTCTGTGTTTCAGAAGGACTTCCACTTTAAAGCCCTTGCTTCTTTCTCTCTTACATCCAGCTGATGGTAAGTAACTCATCACAGCACAGCCCCCTCACTATATTTTCCATCAGTGAGTCCAGACATTCAGATCTGACCTCTGGGGAAGAACCTTAAAGTACCTCAGGTTCTGCCTTCTTGTTTTTTAGCTGATGGATGAGGCTCAAGGCTGTGGAAGTTTCCTTGTTTATTGTGATACCGACATCATGGTCTGGAACAGGTTGGGGCTGGGAGGGGCTGGGGATGAGGGAGGGGACAGAGAATACAAAATCCATCTTCTCCACATCAGATCATACTGAATCAGTGCACTATATGTTGATTGATCGATCACAAGCTAGGTCCCCAAATTCTAAATCCTAGCTATAGGAAAAACGTGGCCAGGAGAACAAAGGATATGCCTCTCCAGACACCCCTGGCCCCTGCCCACAGGGAGAACTGGACAGACTCCATCACTTAGAGTCCACTTCCTCTGGCCTCACCACAACAGGCCGCATCCAGATGGAAAAACGAGTTAAGAGGATCTCTTATTTGCATACATTTACATGTATTTGCATAGCCACACAAGAACATGTAGTTCATTCTCAGGCAGTTTTCAAGTAAATGTGATTATTGCCACCTTCGGGTTGTCATGGATAGATCTTGCTCTTCTCACTTTCGTTCTCACCCGCCCACAGTCCCTAAGCCCTGGATCAGTGTTGTGGGAAGGGCAGTGCTGACAGGTTCGGGAATACCCAGCTCCATATCAGCGGCCTAGAGACGCGCAGCATGGACAGCTCCTTGCTCAAGCAGCCTCGCCTGAGCCCCTGTCCTCAGCCCAAGCCCGTACAGGCTGTTTAGTCACATCTGCTGTGCTCACACTAAGGTAACAACTACACTGATTGGATGTTCTTAGCAAATTACATGATTTTTCACTGCTCCACCAGTGGTGCAATACAACAAAGCCCCTTCTGCACTCAGGAGAGTGGACATATCATAAACAGTATATGAATGTAACTATGAAGTCAACCACCAGGCTCTCGGTCCCTTTAGAATCTTTCCTCTTCATCATGTAATCCCAAGTCCTTGCCCCTTTTCTTGGAGAATCAGTTTTTCCCGCTATTTGGCTCACAGTGGGTTCTTCGCAACAGCCTTTTACTGGTGCAGAGGCTCACAAAGACCCAGAGGGGAGCTTATTTGGTCTTTCTGGCTGTAAGACAGGCAGCTGATGTGGCTTAGAAAACATAGGAAATAAAGGACAGGGTCCTTGCTATCCTCTCTGGCACAAGGAGAAAATCTGAGAAGCAATAGGACATTGGAGCTTTCCTTCTTTCAGTTGGTAAGTCAGAGAAAAGACTCTCCTTGCTGGTGACCCCTGTGCATTTGAATACTCAGGCAGCATATAAGTGAAATGAGAAGTATGTTTACCAGTTCCTTAGAGTCAACGTTCTCCTAAACTAATTTGCTATCAACTAATCAACAAAGATGTGTATGCCTCAGGAAGCCCTGAGCTGAACTACAGTAGCTGTTTAATATTCTAATTTTGTTGAATGCAGTAAAGGTACTGTGCTAGCATCAGTTATGGGATTCAGAAGCTAAAATGTATACACCCTGCCATCTAGGAACTTAGAGTCTAGGAAGATATTCAAAATATTTTATTCATGTGTGCTTGCATGCTCAGTCACGTCTGACTCTTTGCAACCCTATGCACTGTGGCTCACCAGGCTCCTCTGTCCAAGGGATTCTCCAGGCAAGAATATTGGAGTGGGTTGCTGTGCCCTCCTCCAGGGGATCTTCCCAACCCAGGGAGCAACCCCATGTCTCTTATGTCTCCGGCATTGGCATGTGAGCCCCTTCACTAGCACCACCTGGGATGCCCCATTTTGTTCATATTTAATAATAAAAGCATGGAATACTATTGATGAAAGTAGAGGCAACGAAGTCAGAGAACAAAGTTGAATGCCCAGCTTTGTGACCTGGGATAAGTCATAGAACTTCTCTGAGTTGGTCTCCATTGACAGTGGACCAGCAACTACCAATGGCATAGGGTTATTTGGAGGATTAAATTGACTGACATGTAAAGAACTTAAGACATTGCCTGGCACTGAGAATGCTTTCAAGATGTTAGCTAAAGTATGAGAAAGGCATAATTAGGTAACAAAGTGTATGATTTAAAGTTGTACAACTTTTAGAATTAGAAAGAACCTTAAAAATCCTCTAATCTAATGTTTCCCAAATAATGGTCTGTGGACTGTTGCCAGTTTGTGACAATTTTTTTTTTTTAACCAGTCTACAGCAAAATGTGAAAACAAAAAATGGAATGTAATAGTAGGCTATTCTCTCCTTGGTGTTCAGTTTCCTTTTTTTAACAACCAGAATAAAGGCAGATGGTAAGAGTGTTATGTCAGTCCTCCATTTATGATCATTATTGTTATTGTTGCTGCTGCTATAGCTGTTGTTTTGTTCATGAAATTTAAGTCTGAGGCCCATATGGTATCAGACCAAACTCCAATCAGTAGCATCATCTTATGAGCCGATCTCTGAACTCTACTTAAACCTTCCAGGGTCAGATGCCACCCTGCTGGGAAATTCCTTCCCCTTTGAATCCAAAGTAGTTGACAGAATAAACCCAATCCCTCTTCTACATGACGAGCCTTCAGATAGCTGAAGACAGCAACCATGAGGGAGCCTGGGATAGTGGGCAGAGCCTTTGGTGCAGACTAATTTGTACCTCCTATTTCTGCTGAATAGGCCAAGAGTATCTACTGCTGAAGAATATTACAGGGATCAAAAAAGGTGATGTGTGTGAAAGCACTTTGCATATGATGATGCACCATGCAAACGTTACATCTAGAGTTACTAGGGGCCCTGTTTCCTCCTGGAGGTCTTCATACAGCACAGCTTCTACTCTTTACCATTAGTTTTTCCTTCTTTGGACACGTATGGAATGGTTGATGAATGCTTCCCACAAAGCATGCTATCCAGCACTGAGCATAATCTAATCAACTACATGGAGTGAAATGAGACAAAGAGCTTAATTGAGTGGTCTTTAAGGTGCTGGCTTCCATGACTTATCACCCCTTTACCCTACCTGTCCTGGGCACCTGTGTGCTGTGCATATGTGCTAAGCCGTTTCAGTCGTGTCCAACTCTTTACAACCATAGAGACTATAGCCTGCAAGGCTCCTCTGTCCATGGGATTCTGCGGGCAAGAATACTGCAGTGGGTTGCCATGCCCTCCTCCAGAGGGTCTTCCCAACCCAGGGATCAAACCTGCGTCTCTTTCATCTTCTGCATTGGCAGGAAGATTCTTTACCACTAGCGCCACCTGGAAAGCCCTCGCATCACAAAGGAGTCTTGTTTCTTTTCTGGCCACCTAAAATCCCCAGAACCCTAGTACAGCTATTATTTTAGAACATCAAGAAACTTTCTACTTTCTTTTTTTTTTTTTTTGGTTTCCACATTATGACCATGTTTAATCTACCTCTTACAACTTAAACCACCCCCTCGCCTTTGGAGGAAATTAACAACAAGAGTTTAAGAGGACTGCCTTTCCTTTGATATCTGTTCCCATTTTTGTCTCCTCCATTAAGCCCAGTATTTCCTTTTTCTTCCTGTTACAGGAACATCCCCTTCAAAAGCCATATCCGATTGTTATTTTGCCAAAACCTATGCATTCTGCTCTTTACCTTGCCTTCAGTGGCCTAAGAAGAGTTGTGAAGTAGATGAAAGTATAGAGGTGAAGAGTGCTGACTCTGGAGTAAGCTTATTCGAATCCCAACTTTTTGGTTTTTTGATCCTGGGTCAATAACTTTAACCACTTTGCTTCTTAGACCCTTTATCTGTAAAAACAAGGCAAATTTTACAGCTACTTCATAAGGTTCTTCTGAGGGATCCTAGAGTTAATATACGTAAAGTGCCGAGAACAGCACCTGTCACAGCACATCCTCAGGAAATATCAGGAATTAATATTACTGTCTTTATAGGACTGTGTGCACTTTTAGATTTATTATAACTTACACTTTATTCCTTATACTTTTTGTGCAGGGCTTTATTCAATCTGAGCTCATCAAAGTACTCCTTATGAAGCCCCATGGGTTTTGTTAGCTGCCTACTCCTTTTTTTATCAGGATGACTTAACAGTAATGTTATTTGAATTTCATTTCTTAGAAGTGCCCATACGATTAAAGAGCGGAGCTCCTTTATTATTTTACATCATGGGTCAAGAGATTACAATCCTTTGCTATGAACTTCCAGAAATCTGCTCTCCTGGTGTCTGGGATACAGTGATCTGAATATTTTATCTAATTTATCCATACACTGTTTCCCGAAAGGAATTGATATGGTTGCCATATTTCATTATAGTAAGAGGCTACCAACTCATTTATTATTAGTTTTCAGAAATGTCATAGGCACTTTCCTCCCTGCATCCTATAACATATACATCATGATCCAGGTCTTCCTTACTGGTCATCATTAAGTCCTGAGTAGCAGTTCCCTCTCACTGCTTTTTCTACCTACTGAGAGATTAAGTGTCAGCAAGGCAAGACAAGGGCTCATCAGCTGTTCTGCATGAGACCTCCAGCAGATGTCCTGCTAGTGGAAGTCCCTCATCACTACTAGATCTTGCTTCTCTGCCAATTTTTGCAATTCGGAGGAAAAAGATTAGAAAGATATCTATATGCCTATTGCACAAGGGCCTGCCTCATCTCCTCTGTAAGAGTGAAAGTTCCCAGAAGACTTCCTATTCTAAACACCTTTCATGCATTCCTGAGACTC
Source organism: Aepyceros melampus (assembly GCA_006408695.1). NCBI lineage: Eukaryota > Metazoa > Chordata > Mammalia > Artiodactyla > Bovidae > Aepyceros > Aepyceros melampus. The sequence goes on from SJXQ01000978.1 coordinate 201,186, forward strand.
TGCTAGATTTTTTTTTTTTTTTCGTCAGCTCTTCTCTAGACTTTAGCATATTTCCTTGACATGGAGCTGCTTTGAAAGAAGTACCTGTTAAACACCCCCTTTGGTATCTGACTCTGTTCTCTGGGTCAGAGCACTCACCACACTTTCACAAAATGTACGTCTCATCCAGAACCCTGCAGAGACTGTATGATACCTAGGCTCCTGGTAGACTTCTTATCATAGGCCTCTGGCTGATGCTGAATTGTCACAGCCAGTCACATAATCTGATGGTTAGGTAAATATGTTTCTATGTGTTTCCCATCTGCATAGTAATTCTTGGTGTCTCAGAAAAAGATCTTCCATCAGGAAAAAAATCATCATTCATAGTAGCAATGATCAATGTTAAATTGGAGTTAAGTTTCTTGAGGGCAGGGGCCAGTTCTCTTATTTACTCCAATTAGCAAAGGAAGTCAGTGAAACAACGACAATCATTTATTGAGCATCTAATATATGTCAGGGGCTTCCCAGGTGGCACAGTGGTAAAGAATCTGCCTGCCAATGAAGGAGACACAATAGGTGAGGATTCAGTCCTTGGGTTGGAAAGATCCGCTGGAGGAGGAAATGACAACCCACTCTAGTATTCTTGCCTGGAAAATCCTGTGGACAGAGGAGCCTGGCAGGCTATAGTCCATGGGGTCACAAAGAGTCAGACACGACTGAGCACACACATATACACACTCTGTGTCAGACACTTGTTGGTATTAAGACTACAAAGATGAATAAGACATAGCCCCTGTTCCAGGAACTCAGATGTGTGGCAGAGATAGGCATATAAATAGGTAATTGCAACACATTGTGATAAGCGCTGTATGAGAGATATTGCTCTGCCTATTACTGGACATAGAGCAGAAACACGCAGCCCATTTGGAGGGGAGTAGAGAAAATACTGCTTGCTAGAGTAGCTTCCGGTCAGCTTCTGGTGATGTTGAACTAAGCCTCAAAGCTTAGTAGAAAGTTTGTGCTTAGTCACTTAGTCATGTCTGACTCTGTGACCCTATGGACTGTAACCTGCCAGACTCCTCTGTCCATGGGGTTCTCCAGGCAAGAATACTGGAGTTGGTTGCCACTTTCTCCTCCAGAGGCTCTTCCTGACCCAGGGATTGAACTCGAGTCTCCTAAATAGGCAGGTGGGTTCTTTACCACTAACATCACCTGGAAAGCCCAGCAGAAAATTTAGCAGAATGTAAATAAATGTCACCAGTTTCTTTCTAACTAGAAAGATACCATTGTGGAACAAAATGAACCCTTTCTTGCCCTGATTGGGAAAATGATCAGTCTTTGGGTTTAAAGAATGAACAGGAAAAATTGCCAGGTAGCAGTGGAGGCTCAGGTCATAACCTCCTAAATAGATTTTTAGGAAAATGTATGGAGTCTGTTGGGGTCCAATGCCCTATTAAATAAAGAAAATGGAATTATCCCTTGTTGGAGAGGATCTGCGAGAAGAGGGAAGAGGACCTGGGGGAGACACAGGAGAGAAAAGTGCTAGGGTCCTAAATCTCTGAGAGGTCAGTTTAGAGAGGAGAGGTCAGGGCTGGGATACAAGAGAGCAGGCTGCCTGGAAGTAGCACCTACATTAGAGAACCACTCCAGCAGAGTGGCTGCTGGGGACAATCCTCCCACAAGCGTAGCTGGCCACCCACATCTGGGAACCCGGCCACCCTTGCTCTCTGGGGATTCAGCATCACTGTGTGCAACTGGTCTCTGCCTCAGAGACACCATTCACAGTTCTGCAGTCAATGCGGTGCATCCAGCACTTGAGGTTCTCACCTAGGCAATGCTCTTGGAGACTTCAAGTCTGTTTTTGAACCCTTTTTAAAGAATTGTTTATTTTTAGTTGGAGGATAATTGCTTTACAATCTTGTATTGGTTTCTGCCAAACATCAGCATAAATCAGCCAAAGGTATACATATGTTCCCTCCCCCTTGAACCTCCCTCCCACTTCCAACCCCATCCCACCCCTCTAGGTTGTCACAGAGCCCTGCGTCATACAGTCATACAGCAAGTTTCCAGTGGCTATCTATTTTACATATGGTAGAGTATGCTTTCATGCTAGTCTTTCCTTTCGTTTCACTTTCTTCTTCTCCCCACCGATGCCCACTGTCCGTAAGTCTGTTCTCTATGTCTGTGTCTCCACTGCTGCCTTGCAAATAGGTTCGTCAGTACCATCTTCTGGATTCCATATGTATGCTTTGATAGATGATATTTTTTTCTCTTTCTGACTTACTTCACTCTGTATCATAGGCTCTAGTTTCATCCACCTCATTAGAACTGACTCAAATGCATTCCGTTTTATGGCTGAGTAATAGTCCATTGTATATATGTACCAGCTTCTTTATCTATTCATCTATTGATGGACATCTAGGCTGTTTCAATGTCCTGCTGCTGCTGCTAAGGCGCTTCAGTCGTGTCTGACTCTGTGTGACCTCATAGACAACAGCCCACTAGGCTCCACCATCCCTGGGATTCTCCAGGCAAGAACACTGGAGTGGGTTGCCATTTCCTTCTCCAGTGCATGAAAGTGGAAAGTGAAAATTGAAAGTGAAGTCACTCAGTCGTGTCCGACTCTTTGCGACCACATGGACTGCAGCCCACCAGGCTCCTCTGTCCATGGGATTTTCCAGGGGAGAGTATCAGAGTTGGGTGCCATTGCCTTCTCCGTTTCAATGTCCTAGCTATGATAAATAGTGCTGCAATTAACACTGGGGTATATATGTCTTTTTCAATTATATTTTTTTCAGGGCATATGCCCAGTAGTGGAATTGTTGGGTCATATGGTAGTTTTTTTCTAGTTTTTTAAGGAATCTCCATACTGTCTTCAATACTGGCTGTATCAGTTTACATTTTCACCAACAGTCCAGGAGGGTTACCTTTTCTCTGCATCTCCTCCAGTATTTATTGTTGTAGATTTTTTAGTGATGACCATTCGGACTGGCGTGAGGTGATATCTCATCATAGTTTTGATTTGCGTTTATCTAGTGATGAGCAATGTGGAACTTCTTTTCATGTTTTTATTAACCTTCCATGTAAAACTTCAAGTCTTTAGAACCCTCTGGTCACTGAATAAGGTCCTAAAGGGATTGTTTCAGATTTTCTTCTATCACACTCCACTGGGTAAGGAGTTAAAAAATCTGTACTCAGTGGATGGTCTGAAGCAACCTGGTGACAGTGAAATGGGTACCTAAGGATCAGACAGGTGAGAAGAGCAGGGAGGTGAGCATCCAGGCAGAAGGGAGAACCTGAGCTGGCATAGGGAGGAACAACATCATGGTCTAAGCAGAGGATGGCAGCTGGGAATAACGGTAGCACCAAGTGGGAGGCAGAGAGACAGGAATGGGAGGGAGGAATTAGACTATCAGTTCAGTTCAGTCACTCAGTCGTGTCTGACTCTTTGCGACCCCATGAATTGCAGCACACCAGGCCTCCCTGTCCATCACCAACTCCCAGAGTTCACTCAGACTCACGTCCATTGAGTCCATGATGCCATCCAGCCATCTCATCCTCGTTCGTCCGCTTCTCCTCCTGCCCGCAATCCCTCCCAGCATCAGGGTCTTTTCCAATGAGTCAACTCTTTGCATGAGGTGGCCAAAGTACTGGAGCTTCAGCTTTAGCATCATTCCTTCTAAAGAAATCCCAGGGTTGATCTCCTTTAGGATGGACTGGTTGGATCTCCTTGCAGTCCAAGGGACTCTCAAGTCTTCTCCAACACCACAGTTCAAAAGCATCAATTCTTCGGTGCTCAGCCTTCTTCACAGTCCAGCTCTCACATCCATACATGACCACAGGAAAAACCATAGCCTTGACTAGATGGACCTTAGTCAGCAAAGTAATGTCTCTGCTTTTGAATATACTATCTAGGTTGGTCATAACTTTTCTTCCAAGGAGTAAGCGTCTTTTAATTTCATGGCTGCAGTCACCATCTGCAGTGATTCTGGAGCCCCCAAAAATAAAGTCTGACACTGTTTCCACTGTTTCCCCATCTATTTCCCATGAAGTGATTGGACCAGATGCCATGATCTTC
>SJXQ01000978.1:205249-251148 GCA_006408695.1 Aepyceros melampus
CTTCCAAGGAGTAAGCGTCTTTTAATTTCATGGCTGCAGTCACCATCTGCAGTGATTTGGAAGCCCCCCAAAATAAAGTCTGACACTGTTTCCACCGATTCCCCATCTATTTCCCATGAAGTGATGGGGCCAGATGCCATGATCTTCGTTTTCTGAATGCTGAGCTTGAAGCCAACTCTCTCACTCTCCTCTTTGAACTTCATCAAGAGGCTTTTTAGCTCCTCTTCACTTTCTGCCATAAAGGTGGTGTCATCTGCATATCTGAGGTTATTGATATTTCTCCCAGCAATCTTGATTCCAGCTTGTGTTTCTTCCAGTTCAGCGTTTCTCATGATGTACTATGCATAGAAGTTAAATAAGCAGGGTGACAATATACAGCCTTGACATACTCCTTTTCCCATTTGGAACCAGTCTGTTGTTCCATGTCCAGTTCTAACTGTTGCTTCCTGACCTGCATACAGATTTCTCAGGAGGCAGGTCAGGTGATCTGGTATTCCCATCTCTTTCAGAATTTTTCAGTTTATTGTGATCCACACCGTCAAAGGCTTTGGCATAGTCAATAAAGCAGAAATAGATGTTTTTCTGGAACTCTCTTGTTTTTTCCATGATCCAGTGGATGTTGCCAATTTGATTTCTGGTTCTTTTGCCTTTTCTAAAACCAACTTGTACATCAAGAAGTTCACGGTTCATGTATTGCTGAAGCCTGGCTTACCCAAACCCTTATTTTCACTTGCCATCTTGGAGAGGAACAAGAGGAAGAAGAGGATATTTCAAGGATTGTTTTATTTAAAGAAGATAACTGACCTAACAAAACTGTAGGAAACTTTTATTAATTTTAACCCTTTTTGGCTCTAAGCTATCCGGCAAAGTTAGGATTCATAAAAAAGCTAGTCAAAAATGAAAACTTAAATTTCTGCTTTACATTAAAAAAAAAATTCCAGATTTTCCATCTGTATTTCAATTCCCAAATGTCTTCTAGGGTTAATTTCACACATCCTAATTTCTTCCTTATTGTCATTCATTCTTTAGTACTCTCCACAGTGAAAGCATCACTATGTTGAACATTTCCTCATATCCTGTAACCTTAATTTGCTGAATTCAATAGGTACTTATTAGCACCATCTTCCTCAACTTTACTCTAGCATTTGTCAGAAAAGATTATGCTTTTAAGAAAATATTTTTCTTCTGGTTTCTCTGATACTATGATTTCCTATTTTTTAGTTTAGTGCTTAGGTCATTCCTGCTCATTCTCTTTGGTTAGAACTCCTCTGTTACCTCTTTCCTAAGTATTAGGCCTCTTTCTTGCTTCTCTGTCATCTCTCTAGGTGGCCTCATTCATTCTCAGTATTTACATACCCCTTCTCTATGTCTCACTATTATAGGCTGAGTGCACGCTTAGACATTCAGTTACGTCTGACTTTTTGTACCTCCATGGACTGTAATCCACCAGGTTCCTCTGTCCATGGTATTCTTCAGGTAAAAATACTGAAGTGGGTTGCCATTTCCTTCTCCAGGGAATCTTTCTGAGTCAAAGAATGAACACAGGTATCCCACATAGTAGATGGATTCTTTACCATTTGAATCATCAGGGAGGCCCACTAGAAGCTATACTTCTGCTATCCAGATACATATTTCAAATTGGTTACTTAACTTTTCCATTCAGCTGATTCACAGAATGCAACATGCTAGTAACTGAAGTTGAACGTGAAGCTCCATTACTTTGGCCACCTGGTGTGAAGAGTCAGCTCATTGGAAAAGACCCTGAATTTGGGAAAGATTGAGGGGTAGGAGGAGAAGGGGATGAGAAAGGATGAGATGGTTGGATGGTGTCAGTGACTCAAAGGAGATCAGTTTGAGCAAACTCAGGGAGATAGTGGAGGACAGGGAAGCCTGGCATGCTTCAGCCTATGGGGTCTCAAAGAATTGGAAACAACTTAGTGACTGAACAACAACAACAAATAACTATACCTGACATAATATGGCCAAAATAGCATACCCAGAGGAAACTGATCTAGGCCCATTCACAGTTCAATTCTGTCTGTTATGTTCTCTACATTAATTATCCTTCTTCCAGTCACTCAGTCTGAAGACACAGAAACATCATTCAATACTAACCTCTATTAAACCATTAAAGCCAATCATCATAAAGTGCTATAAATTGTAACTCCCACATATATCTCAAAGCTGTCTATTTCTCTCCAGCTCAGTGACAAGCACATGAGTCTAAGCCAACATCTCTCATGTGCATTACTGTAAGGGTTTCCAAATAGGTCTTTCCTTCTCCACAATTTACCTTGGAAAAAATTAAAAAAGAAAAAGTCTTTTTTTTTCTCACACAACAGCCAGAGCGACAGTTAAAAAAAAAAAAAAATCTAAATTGGCTTCTGCTCTCCTCTGTATTTAGGATAAAATCTAATGTTTGTAAATTCTGTATTTTTGTCCAGAAGGTCTTATATGATTCAATCCCTTCTGAATGGACTTGTTTTATTTCACTGTAAAATCCATGGCTTCCCATAGGATTGTTTCTTCTTCCTGAAATATCAAACTATGCTTGCTAACCATGCTCACTTAAAAGTCTTTTAAAAATGATACACACATTCACAAAATAGAAAACATTATTTTTCTACCACTCAGCTTAAAGTAGAACCACTAAATTCCTTTGAAAATTCTTCCCAGTTTATATCCATGGCTATGCCCTGTTTCTTACAGAAAATTACTTTCATGTTAACAATTCTCTTGCAATGGCAAGTACCTGGGGAAGGAAATCTTGTTTCATGAACACATATGTTTAAAAGTTAGGGAACAGACAGTATTTGACCATTTGTTAACCTACAACATTTAAAACTTTATATGATTCAAACTAGTGGCACCCCACTCCAGTACTCTTGCCTGGAAAATCCCATGGATGGAGGAGCCTGGAAGGCTGCAGTCCATGGGGTCGCTAAGAGTTGGACATGACTGAGCGACTTCACTTTCACTTTTCACTTTCATGCATTGGAGAAGGAAATGGCAACCCACTTCAGTGTTCTTGCCTGGAGAATCCCAGGGACGGGGCAGCCTGGTGGGCTGCCGTCTATGGGGTCGCACAGAATAGAACACGACTGAAGTGACTTAGCAGCATATATTCAAATTGAATATAAACAAGATAAAATTAATTCCAAATAAATATATACCATTTTACACTCATTATTTCCACTCATTCTGGGACTTGCCCTTTCAAGCCCTATTTCTATTAAATGTTAATATGATCAAATGTATTAATATAATATTTTTAAGAAACACATTTAAAACTCTTTTACAATAGAAGAGTTGTAATGTTGACAAATACATTTTAATCTTTAATTTGTGTATGTGTGTAAGAATGAATTTTTTAAATATATTTCCATTTGTTGAAAGTGTAGGACCGATTTTCCAATGTTATTAGTAAAAAGGCCTATTTATGTTTCACTGACCTCTCATATATTCACAAAGATTTAATGTAGGTCAACTTCAAATTCTGAAGTCTTTATTGCACCAATGAAAAAAATACTTGAATTATTAAAATTTTTAGAAGTAAAAATATGTCCTAGATACAGTCTCTAAACACATTTTTCTCATCATATACAATTCTTAATAAAGCATACATGCATAGCTTTGTCTTCAGCTTTTAATGATGCATATAATGTTGATATTCTAACTTCTAAACATCAGAAGTTGGTAGCTTTTAGAATGGTCTCATTGTGTTTGATAGTCTATTTCTCTAAAATATTTCTTAGTCAGAACTTTCTCTTCTTTTCCTATTTTGGGATTATATGGGTCCTTATTTATTTCTGAAAAATTAATCTCTATTATTTCTTTAAGAATTTCCACTTCAAATATTTGAATATTTAAAATTCCCACCTCAAATATTTCAATATTATTTTAAGTTTGATTATTTTTTATCCAGTTATTTATCTTTCTGTGCCTATTCTATTTAAAATTATATTTCTTTGTTACCTTTTTAAGTTTACTGATTATTTTGTGAATGCTCTTTAAATTACTCACATTTGTTATTCCAACTTGTATCAGTTTGCTGAGGTTGCCACAGAAAATTCCACAGACTGGGGACTTCAATCAATAGAAATTTATTTCTCATAGTTCAGAGACTAGAAGTCAGGAATAAAGTGCCCCTGAGGTTTGTTTGTCTATCCTTGGCTTGCGGATATTACTTCATCTCACCAGCTGTTTTTACAACCTGATGTCTCTGTGTGTCTAAATTTCCTCTTCTCACCGTGATGCTGGTCATACTGGATTAGGGCTCACCTAAAGGCTTCATTTTAACTTGATTGCCTCTTTAGAGACTCAGTTTCCTAGTGCCGTCATACTCTGGGTTAGGCCTTCAGTGTATGAATTGGGGGAAGGGGGCAAAATTCAGCCCATAATACAGCTCATAATTTATTCTTCAGAGGCATGTTATACTATTTATGTTATTTTTATAAAAATTCAGCTATCATACTTTCATATATAAATCAGTCCATTTGTAGAAGTATTTCCTTTTTCTTGTATCGTATTCATAATATATATTTTTAAAATTTTATTATCAACCCCTCTATTCTAACCCTTCTACCTCTTATGACATTTGTAATCAAAGTTTTCTCTTTTACTTTTTGTTATTCTTTTTTGTATTTTTTGTAAGTTCATTTTAAATTAGTTTCCCTCCTCAGATATCTTATTTAAGTACATGATTGAGTGAAGGATGAACTTAGTTTTGTTTGCTAAGTTCCCAGCAGCTCTTCCTCAAGGTCAGACCATTCCTTTCATCTCCTTAGGAAAAGCAGCTTTGGGCATTGAGCTCCCAAACTACTCTTTTAGATGGGAAAAGGAAATTGTGTGTGTGTGTGTTGGGGTGGGGGGTTTAATACCAGAGAACAGTTGATAGATCACTCAATGTTTTCTGCAACTCTTGAACAGACCAAGATTTCTGAATTACTTCTCTGGAGTAAGAGATTTTGCTAATGCTCCTGATTTATGCAATCAAGGGGTAGACACTAATTTTCCCAGGGAAATTGTTTCTTTTATTCTAATTATTTATCCTCCAAGAAATCTTCCTGCTCTCTTCTGCTGCAGCTAACAATCAGACCCCAAGGACTGCAAAGAGATCCCCCAGCCCATCCTAAAGGAGATAAGTCCTGGGTGTTCACTGGAAGGACTGATGTTAAAGCTGAAACTCCAATACTTTGGCCACCTGATGTGGTGATTTTGCAACTTTTCATTGGAAAAGACCCTGATGCTGGGAAAGATTGAGGGCAGGAGGAGAAGGGGACAACAGAGAATGAGATGGTCTGGGTGGACTCCAGGAGTTGGTGATGGATAGGGAGGCCTGGCATGCTGCAGTTCATGGGGTTGCAAAGAGTCAGACATGTCTGAATGACTCAAATGAACTAAACCTGGCCAGCAAAGCACACACATTCACTACATTGTTCTCTCACAGCTTTTGTAGTTTTTTTTTTTTTTTTTTTTTCCCAAATCTTGGATGCTCCGTGTTTAAGATTTGATCTTACTTGCAGGAGACTGTAGGGCTAGCTAATTCAACATCTTTGCAGAAACTTGAAAATCTCAGCCTCATGCTATTCTTATTATTATTGTCATAATTACTATCATTTTGAGTATGCTATGACACTTTCTTCCAACAAATATCCCAACTTATTAGGAGCAATGGAAATACAATCAAACCTGAAGGATCACTGATTTTTCCCATATATGTAGCACACAAGGACTTGTTAAGTGGTGGAAAATGTTATTTAATGTATAAATTATTTATTGAGTTAAAAACTCTAGGGAGGTTATCTATTCATATTTACCTGAAAATACATGCTGTATTTCATATTTTATTATGTATTTTCTTAGCTTCTAGTTGCAATCAGTTCTTGAAAATGAGACATCATAAAAAAAAAAAAAAAGAAAATGAGACATCATCTCTGATGTATGCTAGGTATCCAGCAGACATTGTTATTAGAAGATTTTTTTAATTCTTTCCATATAGATTACATAGATATTTACATGAAATTTTTGCATATGTTTATATGCCCTACTGGACTGTGAATCTATTAAAGTCAAGAGCTATTCCTCATTAAGCAATTAAATACAATGACATCAAATATTTGCTCAGAGATTTTCAAGTGCCGTATACATTTTTGACTGAGATGATTCTGACCCAATCACCTTCATGAGGGTGGAGAACCATGAAAACAAAGACTCATAAATAATAAATGTTGAGAATGAAGATTGCTTTGTGGTTACAAATTTAGCTGGAGGTAACAGGAATGCCTGTCTAGGTAGGCCTTTGTTATAAGGGTTTAACTGAATTTAAGTGTTTAGCTGGTCAAACAGCACTCCAGGGAGAAGAACACATTTAAATATTTAGAAGCACATTAAACATGAATCAAAAGTCAAACCAAAATCCAAAGCTAAACTAGATAGATGTAAAGTTACAGTTGATCGTTCTAAGAACTCTCTTGTCTGTTTCAGACTAGAGTGGACTGTTAGATGGTTACCAGATTCTGTAGTTATAGAAACCAAATATTACATGAGTAAGTGACATAAATGCAAAGTTAAGTTAAAAAGCAATCACTCACAAAAAAGCCCAACTTTAGAAAAAAAGGACAGATAGAATTTGTCAGAATAAAACGCTGTAACAGAAGAATGCTTTATGAAATTTAAAAATATATTGTGATGCCAAACTACACAGTATAATCCATATTCAAATAGAAACCCATGTTTAATAGTAGATTGTTCTCCATTCTTTTTGCAAATTTGGTTTTATTTAACTTTTAAATAACTGGGGGTGTATAGGAGCATTTATGGATCTGAAAAGTACACCCTGACTTCAGACTTTGCCTTGAAGTTATTTTCAATTTGAATGAAAACTGTTACTGATGTTGGAAAATAATGATGAAACTGGTTTACTGGAGGCTGAGCAGAGAGTAGGGCATTATAGACACTTTTTAAAAGCTGGCTTAAAACTCAACATTCAAAAAATGAAGATCAGGGCATCTGGTCCCATCACTTCATGGCAAATAGATTGGGAAACAATGAAATGGTAACAGACTTTATTTTCTTCAGTTCCAAAATCACTGCAGACAGTGATTGTAGCCATGAAATTAAAAGATGCTTGCTCCTTGGAAGAAAAGCTATGACAAACCTAGAAAGCATATTAAAAAACAGAGACATTACTTTACCAACATAGGTCCATATAGTCAAAGCTATAGTTTTTCTAGTAGTCATGTACAGATGTAAGAGTTGGACAATAAAAAAGGCTGAGCGCTGAATTGATGCCTTTGAACTATTGTCTTGGAGAAGACTCTTGAGAGACCTTTGGATAGCAGGGAGATCAAACTCTGAATATTCATCTGAAGGTCTGATGCTGAAGTTGAGGCTCCAAAACCTTGGCCACCTGATGCAAAGAGCCGACCCATTAAAGACCTTGATGCTGGGAAACATTGAAGGCAGGAGTAGAAGGGGACGACAGAGGATGAGCTTGTTGGATGGCATCACTCACTTGATGGACATGAGTTTGAGCAAGCTCCAGGAGTTGGTGATGGACAGGGAAGCCTGGCGCGCTGCAGTGCATGGTGTCTCAAAGAGCTGGACATGACTGAACAACAATGAAAAACAACTTGCTGCTGAGAATAGGACAGTTCACAATAGTCCCTACTTTTATGGGGCATAGTTTTATTAAGGAGACAAAGTAATTTATTCATAGAATAAGTAAACAAAATGTCTGGTAGTCAAATGTATAAGAAGAAAAATAGTGCTGGATAAGTGGAAAGGGGAGAATGAAAAATGTGGTGCTATTTAAGATAGAGTGGTTAGAGGAGTCCCCTCTGTTAATTTCACAGTGAATAGAAGCATAAATATAATAGGATGGAGCGACACCTTCTTGTGGAAATGAGTTCAGGCAGGGATAGCAGCTTGAGAATCCCAAAGTAGAGGTGCTTTGGGGCTGTAAGGAAATATGCAAAGGCTGAATTAGCTGTAGCAAAATGATGAAGCAGAAAATGCTTCATGAGAAAAGAATGGGGATACAAGGTGTGTGTGTGTGTGTGTGTGTGTGTGAATGTGTGCAGGGGAATCATGTATGGAGAGCTGCTGCTGCTGCTAAGTCGCTTTAGTCGTGTCCGACTCTGTGCAACCCCATAGATGGCAGCCCACCCAGCTCCCCTGTCCCTGGGATTCTCCAGGCAAGAACATTGGAGTGGGTTGCCATTTCCTTCTCCAATGTATGGAGAGGTAATCCATCAAAAATCATCATAAGGGATGGTGATCAGGGAATCAATTTTATATAGCATGTTAAAAACAAAACACCACCACAAAAATTTAAAAAAAAAAAAAAAAAAGCAGTAACCTGACTATAAGAAGGAGAATAATGTATAGATATGGGAGGTTAGCCCTGAGAGGAGGAATTGGCAACTGATTCCAGTATTCTTGCCTGTGAGATCACATGGACAGAGGAGCCTGGCCGGCTACAGTCCATGGGGTTGGAAGAATCAGACATGACGTAGTGACTAAACCACCATATATAAAATAGATAAATAAAAGAACCTACTGTATAGAACAGGGAACTGTACTCGATATTTTTGAATATCCTGTAAGGGAAAAATATCTGAAAAAATAGATGTATACGTATGTATAACTGAATCACTTTGCTGTGCACTTGAAACTAACACAACATTGTAGACCAGCTGTACTTCTGTAAAAAAGAAAGTGCTCATATTATAAAAAAGGAAGAACCCATAAAGGGCCACACTTTATCCTAGAGGATAAAAACATTAAGGAGATTTTGGCAGCAAATTTGCAAGATGGCCCCAATAATTCCCACTTCTCGGTATTGTGCCACGTGTAGTCTCCCCTCATACGGTGCCTGCGTCAGTCTGTGTGAGCAGTAGAGCACAGAAGTGACAGCATGTCCATGCTGAGGTCAAGACATGAAGAGGATTTTCTAGTCCTCTCTCTCTCAACCTCTCTGTCCCTCACACAACTCTCTCTGGGGAAAGTCAGCCGCTGCATCTTAAGAACACTCAAGCAGCCCCATGAGGAAGCCTGTGAGGTGAGAAAAGGGAGACTTCCTACAAACAACCAAGATCGGTGGCCTGCAGCCGATAGTGATGAGTGTGAGTCACCCTAGAAGCAGTTTCTCAGCCACAGTCTGGACTTCAGACACCCACAGCCCTGGTTGACCCCTTGGCTGCACCTGCATGAGATCCTAAGTCCGAATTATACTACTAAGTCACTCTTGAATCTCTGACTCAGAGAAACTGGGACGAGTCAGTATTTATTTTCCAAACTTTTAATTTTTCATGCAGTCATAATTCAGACAGATTTTAGGAAGGATACATGGTACTGTAACAGAAACTGCACATGTCAGTGTAGCCTCAGAACTGGAGAGTGAGTGGAAGCTGGACAATTGTGAATACATGTTGGCGAAAGCTGAGAGGCTTTTTCCTAAAAATAAAAAAAAATTTTGTTGTATAGTTGCTTTACAATGCTGTGTTAGCTTCTGCTGTACAAGAAAATTAATCAGCCATGCTGCTAAGTTGCTTCAGTCGTGTCCAACTCTGTGCGAACCCATAGACGGCAGCCCACCAGGCTCTGCCGTCCCTGGGATTCTCCAGGCAAGAGCACTGGAGTGGGTTGCATTGCCTTCTCCAATACATGAAAGTGAAAAAAGAAAGTGAAGTCACTCAGTCGTGTTCGACTCTTAATGACCCCATGGACCGCAGTCTACTAGGCTCCTCCGTCCATGGGATTTTCCAGGCAAGAGTACTGAAGTGGGCTGCCATTATGTATACATAAATATCCCCTCTTTTTTGGATTTCCTTCCCATTTAGGGCACTACAAAGCACTGAGTAGAGTTCCCTGTGTATATGGTCAGTTCTCATCAGTTATCTGTTTTATCCATGGTAGCATATATATGTCAATTCCATTCTCCCAACTCATCCCACACCCTCTTTCCCCCCTTGGTATCCAATAGTTTGTTCTATATGTCTGTGTCTCTATGTCTGCTTGGCAAATAGGTTCATCTGAGCTTTTAATAAAATGGTTTGTAACTATGGTGGCATTTAAGGATGCTTTTTAAGGGAAAATGATGGCTTAAAATAGAAAACAAACAAACAAACAAACAGATTAAATGTTCTCTTGGGAATCTATACATCTGAAGAGACTGAAGAGAAAGCCCTTACTGTAGCCAGAATCAGGTCTGTGGGTTTCATCAAAAGGTAAAAGTGTGTGTGTGTGCTCTGTGTGTAAGAGTCACGTCTGATTCTTTGTGGCCTTATGAACTGTGGCTCACCAGGCTCCTCTGTCCATGGAATTTCCCAGGCAAGAATACTGGAGTGGGTTGCCATTTCCTCCTCCAGGGCTCTTCCTGATCTGATGATCAGACCTTGTACTTTTACATTAATTCATTTTGGTGGTTGTTAATGCATGTGAGGCCAAGAGTGTTGAGGAAGGGACATGCAAAATCAGTCTTCCTTACTTGCTGCCTGAATGATAATATCTTGGAAATTTGAAAAAAAAGAAAGAAAAAAAAAACCTTAAAAAATATATTTTCTCTAGTCAGCTAAAAATTGTGAATAATGAATGGGCTATTGCAATAAACTGGTAAAAAGTTCCTAGTAAAAGTTGATGATAATATAGACACAAGATAAATAAAAGAAGTCTTTATCTAAGCCACATTTCTATTGCTCCATATTCTAGGCCTCCACTTCTGTGTGTTTTCACTCTACAATGAGAAGCTTTTCTTCTCTATCTGAGTGCTCTGCGTCTCTGTACCATCTCCCATGCCTAATATTATTTTTGGATAAGTATATACTTTGTTATGGTCATGAATGTGTGTTTCCAGCTTTGTGCTGGTGGGACAGTACTGCTTCAGTTCCATGATTTAACTGGAATTCTGTTTTATGCAATGTCAAGATACTTCTTAGCAACATCATTTGGCTTCCAGTCATCCATAGCTCAGGGGAGCTACAATAAAATAATAAGCAGCATATGCAATAAAAATAAATATCCTACTAATTTTATTTGGTGGGTGCAAAAAGCCAAGAGCCAAGGGCAACAAAGGTTATAATGATTACGCTTCATCACTGTTTCAAACCCCTCCTTTCTACTTCTCATGAAGGGCTTTACTGAAAAGAAATACAAATAAATTCTTTCTTAATAACTAAAATGTTTTTCCTGATCCTTAAAGAAGAATCACTGTTTCTTTATTACTACAACTTTTTCCTCAAAAATGTTCCTTGGCAATGCAATTTGATATGATTCAGTGAGTTAAGAAACCTAAGCGCTCAAGCATGATTAAACTGCTGATAAATGTGCATCCTTGAATTTGCTGGTAAGCATTTCTCTGATGACAAGATAGGTATGTTCTTTTCCCCTCGATTGATGGGGACTATTTTTGTTACATATTTTTCCACCACATTCTAAGCCGTCTAAATAAATATTGAATTTATAATGAGAAGCAATTGTTTTCAGACAGTGTTAAGTAAATAACCTGTTCTCCATTCACTCTGCTTGTAAAGGAAGTACACAAGAGGAAAATGGATCACATTCTTACAGCAAATACCTTGAATTTTACAATTAAAATTTATTTTCTCCAGAATATGGTTTCTTTGGTAGACATTACATTTAGTTAACTTATTTGTGTTATATATTTATCATGTGTTTGCTATTTTAAAATTCTTGCTCTAATATATATATTGAAATTTTATTTAAATATATGTGTAGGATTTGCAGAAAACATAAGAATATTTTCAACCTTTTGGCTTTCTGGGAAACAAACAAACAAACAAACAAAAAAATAGTATCTTTTTTCATACACTGATGAACCAGTATGTTCAGGCATTTTCAATTGAAGCTGAGATAGAGAAAGAAAAGAAAATGAGAAATATTTGTAACAAAAAAAATGTAGATGAGAAAACTTTTAAAAAGAGCAAATTAAATTGGAGATGTACAGCTAAAATGACTGAATTTCAGACTCTTCATTTTAGCTATTTGCATGCAACAGTAATAGAGCATTAACAAACTATTGTGCAATCTGGTATAATTGCTTCACCAATGTAACCTTCATACACCATGGATGTATTTGTGTACAAAATAACTATGACACTGGCATAACAGCAAAATAAAACTTTAAAGCTGGATTTTATGTGATAAGAGAGAGAAATCAAAGAAATTATGGAACTCAGGTAGAGTTTTTACAATCTTGCCATCTTTCAGGAACTACCAGCTGTTATACTCACACAAATATATTAGTTGAAGATAGATTAAAATGGGCAAATTATGTCTTTACAGTGAAGTTAATGATCAGTCCATTCAGTATAAAAGATAACTTTACAAAGGAAATACTGCATCATTAAAGTCAGCAGTTAGACAACTCAAACGTGAGGAGCAAAATGACAGCACTTTCTGAAAATGGTGTTATAGCCTATGGAGTGCTTGTCATTACACTCGTGGCTGATCCATGTCGATGTGTAGCAAAAAGAATACAGTATTGTAAAGCAAAACAAACTAAAAAAATAAAAATTAATTTAAAAAAAAATAAAATGAAGGGAAGTAACACAACTCCCCTCTCTCAAGGAGGAAACAAGTGTGCTACTAAACATTCACCTTGTTCTAAAGAATGAGGATTCTAGTGGTCCTAAAAATCTTAAACAGAATACATTTTTGTTGTATTATTGTATTATAAGATATCAAATTGTACATTAAAGGACAGGAATGGAATGGTGGATATACAAAATTTGTTTAATTTTGAGACAAATTAGCAAAATTTTATACAGTAATTTAATGTATGATATTGATGTATTCTGATACATTTATAAAATTGTGAAGTCCCATGGAGTTCAGAAAAAAAATAGACTGGAATCTAGTATTCTATCCTACACCTACGAGAATCCACTTCAGCCAACCATTTCCATCTTTAAACATATAACACATATTTATCATGAAATAGAAATGTTTATAGCCAGTGTATCAAGAATCTTGGAATAGAAAATGGAGATAATCCTTTGCTTCATATGAGTACTCTAAACACAAAGATGATTAAGTCATACCTACTTAAGATTACAACAACTCTCATGGGGCCAAATGAGTTCTCTATTTTTTTCAGAGAGCCTGAACCCATTTATGTTCAGCGTCTTCTTGCCATTCCACTAAGAGCTTGTAACAGTTCTTTATGTACCTAGATTTTCCTTTCTGTTGGGAGGATGATGAAATTTAAAGTTAGTACACATTTAGCTCTTGAGAAAAGGATGCACTTCTCAACTGTAAGTAGATGAGTAACATGAAATATATTTGACTGTAGATTCAAAAGAGACAAAGATTGTAATATTATGCAGTGAAGTGCTATTTGTCTATAAATGTTTTATGTAATGTTTAATACTCATACCTTAACTTCTGCTGTCCAGAATAGACTCTGTCTACCGTTATAAGACAGAATAGCTATGAATGCAGTGGATGTACATTTTTAGGGAATATATGCTAAATAATAACAGGTATTATGCACAATAAATAGGATTTCCAACAATTCCATTTGCAGGACAGGAGTAGAGATGCAATGTAGAGAATGGACATGTTGTCATAGACATGGAGCGGGGGAAGAGGGGTGGGACAAACTGGGAGAGTTATGTTGATATATATACACTACCGTGTGTAAAGTAGATAGCTAGTGGGAAGCTGCTGTATAGCATAGGGAGCTCAGCCTGGTGTTCTGTGATATCCTAGAGGAGTGAGATGATGTGGGAGTGGGGCGGGGGGGAAGGAAAGGGAGGTTCAGGAGGGAGGGGATACATATATATATATACATAGACACACACACATACAGATACTGATTCACTTCATTGTATAGCATAAACTAATACAACATTGTAAAGCAATTATACTCCAATAAAAAAAAAAAATAGAAAACTCGGTGCTTCCATAAGGGAGGTGGGTGCATGGTCTTTAAGGTCATAGATTCGTTCTGAAAATATGTGCTGGGGGTGAAACATGGCCTGAAGCTTCTTGGTGCATACTGAGACAAGTAATGGGAGGCTTTATTTCTGTTGCACACTATCTCTTTATAAAATAAAGAAATAATAAAAAATAAACATGTTATTACAAACTTTGATCAGTATATTTTCCTTACAAAAGACTGCTTAAAAACACTAAAAGGCCCTAATGTCCAAATTTTCCAATAGCTATAACAAAGGAAACTGAAGACACAATGCTGATGAGCTGGTGTCCAAAGAGACATGTAATAACATACTTTTATTTTGATGCAATCCAATCATAAAATATCTTTAAATGGAATGTAACTCATATTTTGTAAGTAACTCTCATCTTTCTCCCTCTCAGCTGTCACTTCTTAGAAATTTTACATTAGTTGATAGTAAGCAGTTCGAAGTTATATTATTTGGAAATAAATACTTATTAAAAACTTTGTTTTGAGAATTAACTATATAGATATATATAACATTATATGACAAACATTAATTGGCATATGAAGTTCAAGTAAAGTAACGTACATGACTAGTTTTCTGTTATATTAGTGATATGAAGACTTTATAGGCTGGCTGATTCCGAGGTCCCAGAACCATTAAAATGATTTCTCCAAAGTAACTAATACAGCAGAGGTTCCTATGCTGCCTTCTAGTTTACTCGTTATCCCATCAGTGATGGGGAATTTTAAGGCATGAATATAACACTATGAGATTTTGAATTTTACTATATTTTCATAAGAAAGTATATTTTATTATTACATAATTATATATTGTAATACATTTACTTGGTATTTAAAACTTTTATATTTTTATATTAATCATTATATTAATATTTTACAGGTTACATATTTATGATAATGACATAGAATTTCATATCAATCATATATTACTAAGCTATGTATCTGTTACATATTACCATATTTCTTGATGAAATGTCTCTTTATTTATATTTTATTTTTTAAATTAAAATTACTTTTATTGAAGTATAGTTGATTATGATGTTGCATTAGCTTCAGGTATACAGCAAAATTATTTATAAATACATCAGTTCAGTTCAGTCATTCAGATGTGTCTGATTTTTGCAACCCCAGGGACTACAGCATGCCAGGCCTCCCTAACCATCATCATCTCCTGGAGTTTACTCAGATTCACATCCATTGAGTCAGTGATACCATTCAATCATCTCATCCTCTGTCATCCCCTTCTCCTCCCAACTTCAGTCTTTCCCAGCATCAGGGTCTTTTCAAATGAATCAGTTCTTCTTATGAGTTGGCCAAAATATTGGAGTTTCAGCTTCAGCATCTGTACTTCCAATGGATATTCAGGACTGATTTCCTTTAGGAGGGACTGGTTGGATCACCTTATTGTCCAAGGGACTCTCAAGAGGCTTCTCCAACACCACAGTTCAAAGACATCAATTCTTTGGTGCTCAGCTTTCTTTATAGTTCAACTCTCACATACATACACGACTACCGGAAAAAACATAGCTTTTCTAGACAGACCTTTGTTGGCAAAGTAATGTCTCTGATTCTTTATATGCTGTCTAATTTGGTCTTAGCTTTTCTACCAAGAAGCATCTTTTAATTTCATTGCTGCAGTCACCATCTGCAGTGATTTTGGAGCCCCCCAAAATAAAGTCTGTCACTGTTTCCACTGTTTCCCTATCTATTTGCAATGAGGTGATGGGACCAGATGCCATGATCTTAGTTTTCTGAATGTTGAGCTTTAAGCCAACATTTTCACTCTCCTCTTTCACTTTCATCAAGAGGCTCTTTAGTTCTTCTTCACTTTTTGCCATAAAGTTGGTGCCATCTGCATATTTGAGGTTGTCGATATTTCCCACGGCAATCTTGATTCCAACTTATACTTCATCCAGTCCAGCATTTCTCATGAGGTACTATGCATATAAGTTAAATAAACAGGGTGACAATATACAGCCTTGATGTACTACTTTCCCAATTTAGAACCAGTCTGTTGTTCCATGTCCAGTTCTAGCTGTGGCTTCTTGATATGCATGCAGATTTCTCAGGAGGCAGGTCAGGTGGTTGGTATTCTCATTTTGTTAATAATTTTCCACAGTTTGCTGTGATCCACAGAGTCAAAAGTTTCAGCATTTTCCATAAAGCAAAAGTAGATGTTTTCCTGAAATTCTCTTGCTTTTTCGATGATCCAATGGATATTGGCAATTTGATCTCTGATTCCTCTGACTTTTCTAAATCCAGCTTGAACATTTGGAAGATCACAGTTCACATACTGTTGAAGCCTGGCTTGGAGAATTTTGAGCATCTCTTTGCTAGTGTGTGAGATGAGTGCAATTGTTCTGTAGTTTGAGCACTCTCTGGCATTGCCCTTCTTAGGAATTGGAATGAAAATGGATCTTTTGCAGTACTGTGGCACTGCTGAGTTTTCCAAATTGTCTGGCTTATTGAATGCAGCACTTTCACAGCATCATCTTTTAGGATTTGCGATAGATAGCTCAACTGGAATTCCATCACCTCTACTAGCTCTGTTCGAGTGATGCTTCCTAAGGCCCCCTTGACTTTGCATTCCAGGATGTCTGGCTCTACGTGAGTGATCACACCATTGTGATTATCTGGGTCATGAAGATCATTTTTGTATAGCTCTTCTGTGTATTCTTGCTACCTCTTCTTAATGTCTCCTGCTTCTCTTAGGTCCATGTCATTTCTGTATTTTATTGTGCCCATCTTTGCATGAAAAGTTCCCTTGCTATCTCTAATTTATACATATATATAGTTTTTCAGATTCTTTCCCCTTATAGTTTATTACAAAATACTGAGTAGAATTCCCTGTGTTATACAGTTAGGTCCTAGTTGGTTATCTACTTTATCTACAGTAGTGTTCAGTTCAGTTCAGTTCGGTCGCTCAGTTTTGTCCAACTCTTTGCAACTCCATGAATCACAGCATGTCAGGCTTCCCTGTCCCTCACCAACTCCCAGAGTTCACTCAGACTTGCGTCCATTGAGTCAGTGATGCCATCCAGCCATCTCATCCTCTGTCGTCCCCTTCTCCTCCTGCCCCCAATCCCTCCCAGCACCAAAATCTTTTTCCAATGAGTCAACTCTTTGCATGAGGTGGTCAAAGTACTGGAGTTTCAGCTTTAGCATCATTCCTTCCAAAGAAATTCCAGGGTTGATCTCCTTCAAAATGGACTGGCTGGATCTCCTTGCAGTCCAAGGGACTCTCAAGAGTCTTCTCCAACACCACACTTCAAAAGCATCAATTCTTTGGTGGTCAGCTTTCTTCACAGTCCAACTCTCACATCCATATATGACTACTGGAAAAACCATAGTCTTGACTAGATGGACCTTAGTCGGCAAAGTAATGTCTCTGCTTTTGAATATCCTATCTAGGTTGGTCATAACTTTTCTTCCAAGGAGTAAACATCTTATAATTTCATGAATGCAATCACCATCTGCAGTGATTTTGGAGCCCCCCAAAATAAAGTTTGACACTGTTTCCACTGTTTCCCCATCTATTTCCCAAGAAGTGATGGGACTGGATGCCATGATCTTAGTTTCTGAATGTTGAGCTTTAAGCCAACTTTTTCACTCTCCTCTTTTTTCATCAAGAGGCTTTTTAGTTCCTCTTCACTTTGAGCACACATTAATTCCAAACTCCTAATTTGTCCCTCATCCCTTTTCTCTTTGGTAACCATAAATTAGTTTTTATTGTTGTTGTTGTTATTTGTTTGATTTTTTTTTAGTCCCTGTGTCTGTTTCTTATATGTATATAAATTTATTTGTATTATTATTATCTTTTGATCCACATATAAGCAATATCATGACATTTTTGTCTTTTCCTGGCTTTCTGAGTATGATAATGTTCAGGTCCATCCACATTGCTACAAATGGCATTATTTCATTCTTTTTAAATAACATTTCAATATGATTCTAACAGAAAACTTGCAAGATTAACACAGAGTCTCATAGAGACTCTTTACCAAAATGCATCAATTGTTTTTATTTTGTCCCCCCTGACTTATCTTCTTCTCTCTGTTTCTCAATCCGTTTCCTTCTTTTTGTTTTTCTCTCTGTTTATCCAATTATAATTATGTGTGTTAGTGTGTAACACTTTTTTCTTGAACCATTTTAGAGTAATTTGGAGATATCCTTTTTATCCCTAAATACTTTGTGGTCCTCAATTTAAGAAAATGCCATATTTATGCTATTGCTATTAAAATCAGGAAATATAAAATATTGCTATCCAGTTTTGCTCTATATTCAAGTATCAATGATTTATCCACTTTCTTATCTAGGTGTTGGTCTGAGATTCTGTTTCACATGTTGGACATCAGTCAATAGAGGCCTCCTGTAGCCTTTCTCACATTTTCCAATCTATCTTCAAAAAAAGTATCTGTGTATTTAGTCTTCCTCACACTTTAAATCTCTCTTAATTCCTCTTCTGCTACCTACTGGAGAAAATAATCACCTTTTAAAAAGTTAATGTGATTACACTAGGCCCCAGTAATTGTTTCAATTGCAAGGTCAACAGATTATAAACTTTATTACTTTTGCCAAGTCCCTGTGGTCATGCAAATAACATACTCATAATCATGATATTTAATAAATTAACATTTTCATGAATTATGGTGAGCAATTTGGGGGGAGTACTTACTGAATTTTACTTACCTTGTTCAGTTCAGTTCAGTTCAGTTGCTCAGTCATGTCTGACTCTTTGAGACCCCATGAATCACAGCACACCAGGCCTCCATGTCCATCACCAACTCCAGGAGTTCACTCAGACTCATGTCCATCGAGTCAGTGATGCCATCCAGCCATCTCATCCTCTGTCATCCCCTTCTCTTCCTGCCCCCAATCCCTCCCAGTATAGGGGTCTTTTCCAGTGAATCAACTCTTCACATGAGGTGGCCAAAGTACTGGAGTTTCAGCTTCAACATCAGTCCTTCCAATGAACACCCAGGACTGATCTCCTTTAGGATGGACTGGCTGGATCTCCTTGCAGTCCAAGGGACTCTCAGGAGTCTTCTCCAACAACGCAGTTCAAAAGCGTCAATTCTTTGGCACTCAGCTTTCTTCACAGTCCAACTCTCACATCCATACACAAACACTGGAAAAACCATAGCCTTGACTAGACAGACCTTTGTTGACAAAGTAATGTCTCTGCTTTTTAATATGCTGTCTAGGTTAGTCATAACTTTCCTTCCAAAGAGTAAGCGTATTTTAATTTCATGGCTGCAATCACCGTCTGCAGTGATTTTGGAGCCCAGAAAAATAAAGTCTGACACTGTTTCCACTGTTTCCCCGTCTATTTGCCATGTAGTGATGGGACCATATGCCATGATCTTCGTTTTCTGAATGTTAAGTTTTAAGTCAACTTTTTCACTCTCCTCTTTCACTTTCATCAAGAGGCTTTTGAGTTCCTTTTCACTTTCTGCCATAAGGGTGGTGTCATCTGCATATCTGAGGTATTTGATATTTCTCCCAGCAATCTTGATTCCAGCTTGTGCTTCTTCCAGTCCAGCATTTCTCATGATGTACTCTGCATAGAAGTTAAATAAGCTTGTAGGAGATATTACAATATGTCCTAGACATATTTCACTTAGCTTCTTTCATCAGATCAACACTATCAGTTTCAAAATGAACCTGCATATTTGGGATGACTATATTTATAATCTTAACATTTAAGGTGTTTGTCAAGTAAAGATTCTTCTTCACTTTGCCACATTACTTGGTAACATACATAAACTCTACCTTATATTAATTCATACAAAGTTTTGTATAGTCAAAGATATGGTTTTTCCTGAAGCTATGTACAGATGTGAGAGCTGGACAATAAAAAAGGCTGAGCGCTGAAGAATTGATACCTTTGAACTATGGTGCTGGAGAAGACTCTTGAGAGTCCCCACTGCAAGGATATAAAAACAGTCATTTCTAAAGGAAATTAGTCTTGAATATTCATTGGAAGGACTGATGCTGAAGCTGAAAGTCTAGTACTTGGGCCACCTGATACAAAAAGCCAACTCACTGGAAAAGACTCTGATGCTGGGAAAGATTGAAAGCAGAAAGAGAAGGGGACAACAGAGGATGAAATGGTGAGATGGCATCACCGACTCAATGGACTTGAGTTTGAGCAAATTCTGGGAGATGGTGAAGGACAGGGAACCTGGCATGCTGTAGTCCATGGGTTTGCAAAGAATCAGACATGGCTGAGTGACTGAACAACAAAATATTAATTTTTACTTTCTTGGTTTTTGCAGTATTTCCAACCTAATTATACCTCTCTGACTACATATTGGTTCAATATTCTTTGTTGTTGCTTTTCATATGCATTTTATTTATCTTTTCTTTCAACAGCCATGAAATGTCCACTAAGCCTCTGTTATATAATCTTTTCTCATAGTATATTTTCTTCCTTTTGATTATTTACCCTCATAGATTTTGTTATTATACCTCAGGATATATTTCTAATGCTGATATCCATCTTGCTATTTACTCTTCTACTTATACTTGAAAGAGCCTGCTATACTCTTCCATCTCAAATGCCCAAACCCTTTTCTTTTCCCCCAACATGTTTTAGTTAGAAAAATGACAACATATGCAGGAACCCAAGTCAAAAATTTAAATGCTATTTTTTTTTAACTTTTCCTTCTTATACCTTCACGGCAATTCTATCCAAGAAAACATCTCTTGAATAAAAATAGCTCTTTTATTACTAATATTAGAAATTACATCATTATCTTATTATCTATTCATTTAAATTGTTCAAGAAATGGTCTTATCTAATTTCCTAGACTCTAAGTTGGGGTTATACTCTATTCATCTTAGACATTTTAGACTTATGGAAAGTCAGTATATCTGGAAATTACAAGCAGATGAGTATCTAAATTATTACATTTCATAATGTAAGAGAAGTTGACTTTTAGTATTGAATAAAATGGATCCAAAAATGGGCAATTATTTTGATGTTACTCTGTGTGTGTGTGTGTGTGTGTGTGTATGTGTGTGTTAGTCACTCAGTCGTGTCTGACTCTGTGACCCCGTGGACTGTAGCCCGCGAGGGTCCTCTGTCCATGGGATTCTCCAGGCAAGAACATTGGAATGTGTTGCCATGCCCTTTTCCCTTTGACTCATTACACTGAATTAAATCTCATATCAAACTAAAAACACATAAAAAATCAAACAGCAAATATTTTTAAAATTGACAAAATATCTAATTGCTGTCCCAAACATTTTATGATGCATATCTAAGAAAAGAAAATGGTGCTTAATCTTTCACTTTATATTTTAGATCATGTTGAAGCTGGTAAGGTGGATTCTGAATTTTTATAAAGAAAACTTTTTAATCTTTTCCAGACACAGGACTGGAAAAGGTCAGTTTTCATTTCAATTCCAAAGAAAGGCAATGCCAAAGAATGCTGAACTACTGCACAATTTCACTCAACTCACACACTAGCAAAGTAATGCTCAAAATTCTCCAAGCCAGGCTTCCACAGCAGGTGAACCAAGAACTTCAAGATGTTCAAGCTGGATTTAGAAAAAGAAGAGGAACCAGAGATCAAATTGCCTACATCTGTTGGTTCATAGAAAAAGCAAAAAATACAGTATTGTAAAGTAAAATAAAGTAAAAATAAATAAATAAATAAACCATTTGAGCCATTAAAAAATAATAATAATAAAAGAAAAAGCAAGAGAGTTCCATAAAAACATCTACTTCTACTTTATTGACTACACCAAAGTTTTTTACTGTGTAGATCACAACAAACTGTGAAACATTTTTAAAGACATAGAAATACAAGACCACCTGAGAAATCTTTATGCAGGTTAACAAGCAACAGTTAGAAATGCTCATGGAACAACAGACTGGTTCCAAATTGTGAAAGGAGTACATCAAAGCTGTATATTGTCACCCTGATTATTTAACTTATATGCAGAGTACGTCATGCGAAATGATGGACTGGATGAAGTGCAAGCTGGAATCAAGAAGGTTAAGAGAAATATGCAGATGACACCACCTCAGATATGCAGATGACATCACCCTTATGGCAGAAAGCAAAGAGGGACTAAAGAGCCTCCTGATGAAAGTGAAAGAGGAGAGTGAAAAAGCTGGCTTAAATCTCAATATTCAAAAAACAAAGATCATGGCACCTGGTCCCATCATGTCATGGCAAATAGTTGGGGAAGCAATGGAAAGAATGACAGACTTTTATGGATTTCAAAGTCACTATAGATGGTGCCTGCAGTAACAAAATAAAAAGGTGCTTGCTCCTTGGAAGAAAAGCTATGAGAAATCTAGATAGCATATTCAAAAACAGATACATTACTTTACCAATAAAGTTCCAAGTAGTCAAATCTACAGTTTTTCCAGTGGTCATATATGAATATGAGTGTTGGACCATAAAGAAAAATGAGTGCCACAGAATTGATGCTTTGGAACTGTATTGTTTGAGAAGACTCTTGAGATTCCCTTGAATGACAAGAAGATCAGATCAGTCCTGAAAATTCATTGGAAGGACTGGTGCTGAAGCTGAAGCTCTGATACTTGGCCACCTGATGTGAGGAACTGACTCAGTGGGAAAGACCCTGATGCTGGGAAATTTTGAAGGCGGGAGGAGAAGGGGACGACAGAGGATGAAATGGTTGTTTGAATGGCATCACCAACTCGATGACATGAGTTTGAACAAGCTCCGGGAGTTGGTGAAGGACAGGAAAGCCTGGCAGCATTGCAGTACATGGGTCAACAAGAGTCAAACACGACTGAATAACTGAACTGAACTGGACTGATTTTTTTTTTTTTTTTTAATTGGAGATACTGTTAACTGACAGCTTGCAAATGAAATTCTTTCCAGGAAATTGCCTCAGCCACAGACAGCTGTCTTGTCCAACATCTTGCTCATTTCTAGGCAACTATCCATATCCAGTGACTGAAAGATGAGATTCTACAGAGGTTCAGCACATTGGCCTTCAAGTACGGTGACTCTGAAGGATCATCCATACTTTAGAGCCACTATGATCAGCTGTTGCCTTGGCTGTAAATACATTGCTGCTCTGCAATCCAACAATTTTTTTCTATGAAGAACCTTTGGCTACAATTTTAGTGATGCATTCAATGTTTCAATAACCATAAAACAATATGCTAGGATTTCTCTATGACCATCTTACAGTACCTGTTTGAAAGAAAATGTATTTCAATGCAAGCTGCCAATTTAGTTGTTCTTATTCAGTTACCATAATCATCAGAAACTGTGCTTCTAAATTCTTTTCCAGAAGACTGCATAATTTATGGCTTTAAAAAATATTTTGATGCAAAACATGTCAAATCTATGTATCATTTAAAATAATGGTAACTTAGACCATGTCGTCTATTTCTAAGATTTCAGTTTGCATTTTTTTTTTTTTTTCAAAAGAATGGATTCCCTAATGCAAGGTATTTAACAGAATCACCATCTGCTTGTCCTAAAGTTTAACATCTAGAGGAAGGCTGAGTCTAGTGGGAACATGTCCACATGTATTTCAGTTGAAAAGATAAGACTTCCTAACCTCTCATTGTCCTTTGTGCTTGGGGAAATGGAGCACTCAGCACTGCTGGCTAAAGACACAGCTGGCTGCTTCTGACTGCCTGGACTCTGGCCAGCAGCCATCCAATCTGTGCTCTGCAGCCAAGGGACTTGAGGTTCAGGCAGCATCTCTGCAATGCCAGTTCCACCCTCATTATCTTAGGCTTCCATTATCCAATCCTAATTATCTCAAGGTTTTTTCCACCCGGATAACTTGAGTTGCAGTCCCTCTATCACATCTGTGGAATTTATTTTCTCACTAATAGCTAAATGAATTCAGTAAATATATTGTCAATATTATGTATTTTTTTTTAATAAAGCAAAAAAGGTAAACGTCACATTAAAGAAAAACAGTAGTGTTAAGTCACTACCAACAAATTGTTTTTGGAACTTTCATACTTATTTATCCAATAAGAAGAGTTATCTCCAATTTTATCAAGGTAACAATAATTTGTTAATATTTTCTGACCATAATAATCCTTTAAAATTGACTTGAGATTTCAGTAAGAAAACCTGAACTAGATGCTCTAATAATTTTTTTTTTTTTTAATTTCTGCAGGAAACAGGGCACTTAAAAGAGTCAGATAGCTGGAGAAGCCTAGTGCCCTTCATAAGACAGTGTGGTGCTACTTAATAAGTGGAGGAAATAATTTTCTATTTTTTGTACTATGCTTTTAAATGTTTTTGGTAACTCATACTTCCAAGGGGTTTCCCTAGTGGCTCATACAGTAAAGAATCTGCCTGCTATGCAGAGACCCAGGTTTGATCCATAGGTCAGGAGGATCCCCTGGAGAAGGGAATGGCTACCAACTCCAGTATTCTTGTCTGGAGAATTCCGTGGACAGAGGAAGCTGGTGGGCTATGGTCCATGGGGTTGCAAAGAGTCAGACACAGCTGGAGTGACTAAACTTTCAATGTTTTTCATACTTCCAAGGAAGTATGCTAAAATACTTTTAGTTTTCAACTTTAGGTTCCCCTCAGAAATGTGTGTCACTTTTTCACAAAGCAGAAGCAACTAATGGATGACTTTTCCTATTTCTTTTCCAGTAGTGGCAGTGAAAATGAACACTTCCTGCTTACCTTCCAGTGTCCTCACGTGACCAGCATCATCACTGAGTTATATCTTGAACTAAAATAAAGGTAATAGACTCACAGTATGAACCTCTTACTCAGAAATAATTAACTCTATAATCTATCATATTATGAAGTCCAAATTTATTTTAATCTGAATATAGCCTATGCCCTGTCTCATGTAAAATCAGAGAAAATGGTCAATTGTTATTGCCTGTTGAATTACTTAGAACAGGGTTTTATTTGGTATATATTTTATCTTTAGATGTAACCTCACCTTGTCCGTATATTAGATAGAATTTCCTAGAAAACAGGGTCAGAGTTGGAAATATGTATGTGAGTATTTATTTGAGAATTGACACCTATAGAGTCATGAGGAAGTGAATTGGGCAAAGGGAGGATTTGACCTGTGATATGGTCTCAATGGACCAGTCCTTGACCAATCTAGTAGGCAGCACTATTTGAACTACCCTTCAGAATATTCCTGCTTCAAAGTAAAGAATCAGGCGTGTACACCTTCACACCAAGTCATTTGATGCTGTGTATTCCAGGAAAGAAGTGTTGAGATTAGGCAGGAAGAGTAAGGCAGCTTTCTTTGGCTGAGGACAATCACACAGAACGAAACTCAGTAGAAAGTTGTCTGTCAGAAAAACACTCAGTGGCTAAGTGAATGAGACTTCAGGACTGAAGGGTAAATTTTGGTAGTGCGCAGGAGAGTCATTGTAATCCACCTTTTGCTGTTTTCGGCTCCACATAGTTCACATAATACATTGGAAACTCTTCTCCTAAGAGTTGTTGGTCATGCTTCCTGGGGTAAACTGCAGCAGCAAATTTTGTGGGATAAGTCTCAAGCCCACATGTGTAGCAGGTCTTGAAGCTGTACTTCTATTCAGTTGTCTCCTCTTTTTCATCAATTCCAGATTTCCCTCACTTTCAACAAGCATCTTCCCTCTTGGGACTTAAGTGCTGTGTTGACCCAAAAGCATTTCCAAGTGGCACCCAAGATCCTCGTCATCACACCCCTCTCAGCCTCCTGTACTTGAGCCTTTGATAATCACAACTAGGTAAACAATACCCAGAGGATGTACCCAGGTAGTGTCACACAGAGTGGCAAGCAAGCTGTTTTCTGTCTTCATTTCGTAACAACCTTCCAACCTCCTTCTCATGACCAAGATCAACTATTCTTGATGAGATAGTAACACTTTTACTAGAGTTTAGCTGAAATTTTAAAGGGACCCTTGCTGCATACCATGATGAAGGCCTTTTCCTAAGGGAAGCTCAGATTTTTAAACTAAAAAGGAGACATAAGCAAAATTCCCCTACATAGGTCACTAGAAGTAAGAGCAAACAGGCTTAATTCTATTTTCAACTCTTTAGTTCTCAAATGTATATATTCTACTTTTGGTTATCACAGTATCAAATAAAGGTTGCAGATTTAGGGAATAATTGCCTACTGGAGAAGAGTATTCTACACTTTCAAGGCATCATCTCCAAATTGGCACATTTATTGTACCTTCCATTAGTTGTTACATTTACATTGCTCTCTTCTGCCAGCAGTTTCTCTCTCTTTCTGTGTATGTAACAAGACCAATAGATTCCATAGTAAACTGCAAAGTCATACAGCACTTTGCTCCAAAGTAGGTTCTGAGGCAAAGCTAGTAACGTATCAGTCCATCAATACTCAAATAACTGTGCTGATTAAGACCTGGCAAACAGTAATTATACCTGAAATAATAATGGCATCCTCTTCTAATGTAACAGGACTCCATGGTGACTAACTTACCTCCAAGAGGCCATGTAGACTTTTCATGCATGGTGCCACATCAGGGGTTCTGTATTGAATTTTTGTGCTTATGGTAGCAGCTAGGCCTGCCTTGGTCAATTGGAGATAATGTCTTTGGACCTATTAATAGTCTCTATCTCTGCCATATTGAGTACTCCAAATATGTGTCCATTTTCCAGCACTAGAGTGGCCAGTGACAGAAGCTATTTGGTGTCAAATAACTGATATCTGTGTCCATTTAGTTATTCAGTGCATTCTTAATGTCTTTTGTTGGGAATCATGATATACTAACATACTACAATGTATATTGTCACCCTGCTTATTTAACTTATATGCAGAGTACACATGAGAAACGTTGGGCTGGAAGAAGCACAAGCTGGAATCAAGATTGCTGGGAGAAATATCAAGAACCTCAGATATGCAGATGACACCACCCTTATGGCAGAAAGTGAAGAGGAACTGAAAAGCCTCTTGATGAAAGTGAAAGAGGAGAGTGAAAAAGTTGACTTAAAACTTAACATTCAGAAAATGAAGATCATGGCATCTGGTCCCATCACTACATGGCAAATAGATGGGGAAATAGTGGAAACAGTGTCAGACTTTATTTTTCTGGGCTCCAAAATCACTGCAGATGGTGACTGAGGCCATGAAATTAAAAGACATTTACTTCTTGGAAGAAAAGCTATGACCAACCTAGATAGCATATTGAAAAGCAGAGACATTACTTTGCCAACAAAGGCTCATCTAGTCAAGGCTATGGTTTTTCCAGTAGTCATGTATGAATGTGAGAGGTGGACTATGAAGAAAGCTGAGCACCAAAGAATTGATGCTTTTGAACTGTGGTGTTGAAGAAGACTCTTGAGAGTCCCTTGGAGTGCAAAGAGATCCAACCAGTCCATTCTAAAGGAGATCAGTCCTGGGTGTTCTTTGGAAGGAATGATGCTGAAGCTGAAGCTCCAGTACTTTGGCCACCTCATGCAAAGAGTTGACTCATTGGAAAAGAGTCTGATGCTGGGAAGTATTGGGGGCAGGAGAAAAAGGGAATGCAGAGGATGAGATGGCTGGATGGCATCACTGACTCGATGGATGTGAGTCTGAGTGAACTCTGGGAGTTGGTGATGGACAGGGAGGCCTGGCGTGCTGCGATTCATGGGGTCGCAAGCAGGCAGACATGACTGAGAGACTGAACTGAACTGAACTGAACACAGATCAGTTGTTCAGTTATATGATACAAAGATCATATAACACACCATTCCATGTGCTTCTCAGAGATCCTTGACAAACCTGTGAAGCCAGTTACAGCTATACATGATTCTTTACATATTCTTTCATTGGTCTGCTTCTTCCCACATAAAATGAGTGACTGTGTTTTTGCTTGTTGAGAGAATTTCTTTTCTCCTTCAACACTTCAGGTCCATCCATGAGTAAAGCTATAATGAAGCAGAAGTAGTCTTTTGTCGGCTTACAACCAAATAGTGAGTCTGATCAACTCAAAAATCTGAGAAAGACAGAAATTAATAACTTAATTCAAGAAAAAACAGAAAGTCTGAATAGTCTAACATCAAGAAAAGAAAGTTAATTAAAATTTAAATTGTCCCCAAAATATAAATGCCCACCCCCCAAGAAAAGGACAACAAAGACATAAGATCAGCCCAGATGGTTTCACAGGTAAATTTTATCAAATATTAGCCAAATAGTCATAGAGGCTTAGATTCATAAAAAGGGACATATTGATAGATTCTTCACTTTGTGAAGAGTATCAAAAAACTTTAAGACAATATTTTACAATTTCACTTCACTAAAGTCAGGTGAAAGTGAATTTCCATTATGATTATGTATTTGCATTATAGTGACCACAGAACACTCTGGAAGCTTACAGACCTGAAGTAATTAATTTTTTCACATCCTAATATTAAACTCTAAAATATAACTGCTACCTTTTTTTAATACTGCACTTGTAGTTATAATTCATTATATTTGCTAAAATTTTAGGTCTGCATTTGTATGCCAAGCAAAAAGAAAAAAAAAAACTTCTAATTTAATTACAGATATTTTTGCATTATATTTTTCTAAAAAGTCAATTTATGTAAGTATCTGGGCAGATATAGTTTTATCAGAAATGCACACACTTAATTTGTGGTCTACTGATGTCATAAGTAGTGTTATGTCCTACTGTTTGTGACCCCATGGACTGTAGCCTGCCAGGCTCCTCTGTCTACAGAATTTTCCAGGCAAGAATACTGGAATAAGCTGCAATGACCCCTTCCAGGGGTTCTTCCTGACCCAGGGATAGTACCCGTGTCTCCTGTGTCTCTTTCATTCCAGGCTGATTGTTTACTGCTGATAGCTATACAAATCAACACAAAATTTTCTTCCATCTTTGGTCAATCCCAAATAAACTTAAACACAAAATTTTAACCTTCAACTTTGTGTTCTTCTGAGTCTCACCAGGGTGATATCAGTCATTTTCCCTGAGGGAATAAAGGAGTGGCTCTGGGCTCCTTCTTTGGCCTCTACAGCTTTGACATTGAAAGTTCCTTCAGAAGCTCATAGACTAAATAAAGGTGGATGGAATTGCTGAAGATGCTATAAATTGAGCCTTCTCGTGTTCCACTTCTAAAATTCCAAATAATAAATAGCACAGGTAAAAATAGCATTTGAAAAAAATTTCCAAACATCATTGGTATTAAACCTTGTTCTATCTTTCCTTTCTGTTTAACAGTCATACATATTATTTCCATGTATGTATAGATGTATGTGTGTAAATATATATTTTTGAATATACATTTCCAAAAATATAATTTTATATAATTCCCAAGTCTAAGTCATTTGGTCCAGTATATACAACTAGTGAATTAAAGGTGACTGGGAAATATACTGATCATTTCAAATTTGGAAGAGAAAAGAATAAGAGAGAAAGTGTATTTCTGGTACTACACGTCAGTGATGGGCAGTGTTTCAAGAGAAATTAACAGGAACTCTTCAAGGTAAAGGCTTTAACTTGGCAGTGGGGTGGAGAGGGGATGAAAAGATTAGAGAATATTTCAGTGATCTAGTGGAAATAGTTAAGTGGTAGCTCCAATAATTTGTCCCATCACAGGTATAACCCTCCTGCCAAAAAGAAAAAAAATCAAAAGCTATCAGAATTTTGGAAAATAGGCAAAGATTTATAGTAAATAAGCAAGCACTAAATGAGGAATCAGTTGATTTAAAAAATCTTAGAAAAGCTTTGCAGCATTTTATTTATTTTTGTTTCCATCTTACTCCCCAGCTTGGCAACAATTCTTTTTTTTTTTTTTTTCTTTCCTAATTCAATCCACCCTCTTTACTGCAAAAGCAACTGCTGCTGCTGCTGCTCCTAAGTTGCTTCAGTCATGTCCGACTCTGTGCCACAGATGGCTTCAGTCGTGCCGACTCTGTGCCACAGATGGCGACCCACCAGGCTCCCCAGTCCCTGGGATTCTCCAGGCAAGAACACTGGAGTGGGTTGCCATTTCCTTCTGCAATGCATGAAAGTGAAAAGTGAAAGTGAAGTCACTCAGTCTTGTCTGACTCCTAGCGACCCCATGGACTGCAGCCATGACACAGGCAAGAGTACTGGAGTGGGTTGCCATTGCCTTCTCCAGCAAAAGCAACTAGCAGATTAGAAAATGTGCAGGTCAGCAGCCTGTGTTTTCCTATGCGGGACCCTGGCCCCTGGTTCTGGAGGGAGCAGAGCAGACCTTGCCTATAAGAACTGAATCTGTCTGTTCTGACCAGTCTGAGCACTACCCGAAGGACTGAGGCAAGGAGCTTGCATTTGTTTTCCCAACTGTGGAAGTCCCTCAAGGTGGAAAAGTAGCTGTGCATAGGGCATACTTCCAAACCAGGGAAAGGCCAAGGAATAACTTGCTGCTGCCTGGGGCAAGGATTACAACTGAAGCAAACAATAAGTATGCTGAAAGCTTGTGAAGAAAAGCTGGGAAGAGAGAATGTTTGGAGAATTAAGGGCATTAGAGAGTACCCCATTTACTCAGAACCTAGAAGGCCTTACACAGCCCAGAAAAGGATGACTGTTCAAACAATAAAACAAAACAGCAAACAAAAGCAACAAAATGCTGAGAACAGAGAAAGAAGACTCTCTCTCTCTCTCTTTTTTTTTTTTAAACCTGATACCAGCAGGAAGAGGCAGATTTGTAAATACCCCGCTTAAGCACTGAAAATGTGCCCATAACAGAGCCAAACTGCAAAGACTAATAGTTTATATTTATTCATTTTTTTTGTTGTTTGTTTTTGTTGTTCCAGATAGTCAAGAAAATCTCTATCCGAACACTAGGTGATCATCAACTAAAGGGACAGACTTCAGAGAGCATATGTGACAATACAGCCTTTAAAACTAGTTACAGAAAATTACTAAATAATCAAACAGCTACATCCCAGAGCAAGCAAACAAAGAAAAATCAAACTGAAACAAAACACTGAAGAGGGGAAGAATCTGATTTGTAGAGTTAGCACACTCTAATATCTAAATGTGTACTTTTTAGCAACAAATTATAAATAAAATATATAAAGAAACAAAAAATGTGTGGCCATTAACATTAGAAATGAAGAGAAATTTTCCCTGACTAAACATAAACAATAAACTCACTGGACAAAGTCTTTAGATCAACTATCTCCTCCAAAATGTCAAACAAAAACCATCAACTCCACGTAAAGTTGAACAAATATTTTAATATGACTCAGTCACTCCACTCCTAGCTATGAACATAAAAGAACTGAAAAGAAGTCTGCAAACAAATACTTACACACAAATATTTATAGTAGCACAATTTATGTTAGCCAAAATGTGGTAACACAAAAAAGGTCCATCATCAGAAGAATGGCTAAATTAAATGTGACATACATGTACAATGGGATTCAGCATCCAAAAGGAATGAAGTTCTAATACTTGTTACAGTATGAATAAACTTACTCCTTGGAAAGTTATGACCAACCTAGACAGCATACTAAAAAACAGAGACGTAACTTTGTCAACAAAGGTCTGTCTAGTCAAGGCTATGGTCTTTCCAGTAGTCATGTATGGATGTGAGAGTTGGACTATGAAGAAAGCTGAGTGCAGAATTGATTCTTTTGAACAGTGGTGTTGGAGAAGACTCTTGAGAGTCCCTGGGACTGCAAGGAGATCCAACCAGTCCATCTTAAAGAGATCAGTCCTGGGTGTTCATTGAAAGGACTGATGTTGAAGCCGAAACTCCAATATTTTGGCCACCTAATGAGAAGAGCTGACTCATTTGAAAAGACCCTGATGTTGGGAAAGATTGAAGGCAGGAGGACAAGGGGACGGCAGAGGATGAGATGGTTAGATGGCATCACCGACTCAATGGACATGAGTTTGGGTATGAACAGTATGAAAAGGCAAAATGATAGGATAGCAAAAGAGAAACTCCCCAGGTCAATAGGTGCCCAATATGCTACTGGAGATCAGTGGAGAAATAACTCCAGAAAGAATGAAGGGATAGAGCCAAAGCAAAAACAATCCCCAGTTGTGGATGTGACTGGTGATAGAAGCAAGATCNACATGGACTGCAGGCTACCAGGCTCCTCTGTCCATGGGATTTGCCAGGCAAGAGTACTGGAGTGGGGTGCCATTGCCTTCTCTGACTCCAAGGTTAACTCTTCCATAAAACAGAAGAAAGAAAGCAAAGCGATCACAAAAGCGAAGTGGCTGATCCTTCCTTCTTCCTCCAGCCTCTCATTCTTCCTCCTGAGCTCCTCGTGTGTTAATCGCTCAGTCATGTCCGACTCTTTGCAACCCCATGGACTGTAGCCCACCAGGCTCCTCTGTCTATGGAACTCTCCAGGCAAGAATAAAGAGTAGGTAGCCAAGCCCTTCTCCAGGGGATGGCAGCACCTAGCAGGCACCCAGCAGTGGAGCCCAAGGGTAGCTTGCAAGGTCCTAGCCCACACATCACAGAAAAGAGTTTCGAGGGGAAGGTGTGGAGCTGAGAGGAAACAGGCTAACAACGGGCACCCCTGGGGAGGGCAGGTTCCTAGCCCTGGCAGCTGTCTTACAGAGGGGCTCTTCAACGTTCCCTGGGGCAAGAGAATGAACAAGTGTGGGCGTGTCATCTACCTAGAGGGAATACAACTCTGGGAGTTGGTGATGGACAGGGAGGCCTGGCGTGCTGCAATTCATGGGGTCGCAAAGAGTTGGACACGACTGAGTAACTGAACTGAACTGAACTTAAAGATAAGTAAATTAGAGTTTTGAAAATTAGGTAGCTTGCCAAGGCTTAGAGCCTATATGTGGCTGATTCAGCATTGGAACCTCAGTAGTCTGACTTTAAAGTCCATGTATAAGCTGAATATCAAGTAGGGGATAAAGTGCTTTTTGTTGGACTTTCCAAAAAATAAAACAAGACAATATTTGCTCTCATGTAGTTTACAGTTTAATTGTGCAGAACAGCAAATGAATGAATTTCATATGTGATAAAAGCCATGATACATTTGTAACTTGTTCATGTGATAGAACATCACTGGACCTTTGGCTTTCTGCCTCTTTCCCCTTCTAGCCTTCCTGTAAATGAATACCAAATTAATCTTCCTAAAGAATTGGATCTTCTTTCTTCCTTTCTCTAGCGGATCTTCCTGACCCAGGAATCAAACTGGGGTCTTCTGCATTGCAGGCAGTTTCTTTACAGGGTGAGTTATTAGGAAAGCCCCACTTACAAAACTACAGTAAGCCTAAAACCATCTCAACTGCAGCATGTCTCAGAAAAAACTGAAAGGACTAAGAAAGTTTACTCTGGAAAGAGAAGAGACTCAAAGAGAACATAGTAGTAATTCTGACATGCTAAAAGAGCTATGCTTTTGAACCATGGTGTTGGAGAAGACTCTTGAGAGTCCCTTGGACTGCAAGGAGATCCAACCAGTCCATTCTGAAGGAGATCAGTCCTGGATGTTCATTGGAAGGAATGATGCGAAAGCTGAAACTCCAGTACTTTGGCCACCTCATGTGAAGAGCTGACTCATTGGAAAAGACTCTGATGCTGGGAGGGATTGGGGGCAGGAGGAGAAGGGGACGACCGAGGATGAGATGGCTGGATGGCATCACTGACTCGATGGACATGAGTTTGAGTGAACTCTGGGAGTTGGTGATGGACAGGGAGCCTGGCGTGCTGCGATTCATGGGGTCGCAAAGAGTCGGACCCGACTGAGTGACTGAACTGAACTGAACTGAACAAAAAGAGCTATCTTATAGGAAAAAAAGTAATCGGTGGCCCAAATAATCCCCCAACATGTATCCACAAACCCGTGGCCTAGAACATCTGCCACATGCCAAGGACTATGTTTGGTTTTGAGGATATTACAAAAAATCCTAAAAATAGTACTTCTAAAAGGAAAGCCTGAAAACTATGAGCTATTAACTCAGTGGTCTTCAAGCACTAGGGAGAAGAAGTGTTGGGAGTAATTGGGAGAAATTGTGGCAAAGAGATTCTTGGAACCAGGAAGTGAAAGGCAAGAAACAGCTGGATCTAGGGCACCTAAAAAAACAAACAAACAAAAAAAGCATTGTTTGAGGGGGCTATTTATTGGTTTATTTTGCCTTTTTTAAAAATGATGATTCAGTATAAGGGGGATGGACAGTTTAGTCTTTGGAGTCAGTCCTTCCAGGCTTCAAATTCTGCTCCAGTTTTCCCACTATCTTGGCCGAGATACTGAAACCTTGTGAGCAGATATTTCTTCAGTCATAATCATGAGGATAGTGATTCTCATCTCAAAGAAATTAAACGGTAGAGGATGTAATAACTGTTTCCTTATGTGGGGAAAACCACTAAGTCATTGTTAGCGGCATTTACTTTTACTCAGCCTCATGAAGACTTAAATGGGAAAGTCATCTTGATAATGCTAAAGTGAAGAATATGAAAGAACAAAACCAGAAGCCAGGTGGGAGGAAGGCTTTGTATTATTTGGAACATTTTGGAGATAAATGACAGAAATTTACCCTGAATTAGGTAATTTTTTAAAAAACATTCAAAAATAAAAGCATGCAATTGTTCGTATAACTCAAAAATCCACAGCAGGTGAGCACGGCTCAAATGACATCATCAGTTGTCCTCTTAATCTCTTGGCTCTTATTCTTCTGTGTTGGTTTTCTCTGAGGTAGTCATGTCTAGATTGTAGAAATAATGCTGATAGCATCTCTAGGCTTGTATGGCCATTAATGCTTATATGTTTGAAGCAGAGAAATCTCAGAGGTCATATCAACCTCTGAGAAAAAAACTATCCCTGCTGGGACCATGTGCCCACCTTTGAAATAATCATCATTTGTGGTGGCAGGGGAAGGCAACTCTGATGGCCGAGCATGGTTATGGGCTCCTGTCTTTTCCAAGGTTGTCTTTGGTGAATATCCAGGTTGGTCCATCAGAAGAGTCCATCCCCTGAACATAGATGAAGGGTAGGGAGCTACAGTTCCTAGAAAAGCAGAATTTTATTTCTGGCAGAAGGAGAAAAAGATAAGAGGGGATAAAACCCAAAGGCATGGAAAGGAGATTGAAATTCAAGATATATAAAAAGGCTGTTGATGTTATAGCCGACAATGAAGTAAAGCCAAAAAGAGTATATGGCTTCTCATCACCAATGCTAATAAGCTATACTCAATATTCAAGGCAATTTCTAGTGTCAGTAAGATTATTGTTCTGGCAAAGGGGTTCTGCCTTACACGTCATATTTTAGAGGGACTCATATCATAAATGTAGCCCAAAGTGGACATTAAAAAACACAGCGGTGCCTATACCCTGAATAGCCAGTGTCCAGTGATAGCCTAAGGACAAACAATCCTAACATCTACTCTTATGACTGACACTTTTTACTCCCCCAGAGAAATGCTGATCCACACTTCTTGCCCTTTGTCCTCAAAATAAAAAAGCAACTGTGTCCAAATATTATTAAGTTGGTGGGTAATGGCACTGAGGTGGATACAGCCTGGAATGAGAAGAGGTTTGACTGGCAGACAGAAAAAAACAAATGAATTAACTTGTCAACCTTGTCCTCTCTGATAACATGAATGCAGTAAGTTCTTGTATAAAAGATGATCATTTCCCAGTACTGCCAATTGTCCATTTTGTTGCTTCTCTCTGCATACCAATTTGCAGTTCCACAGAGATTCACCAACTAGCCCAGGCTGCACACGGCAGATGAAAATGCTTTGCTGTTAAGCAATTTACATTATTCTTAAGTTTAGACATCTGTAGCCAACAAAATATAAATAATATTTAAAAAACAAGGTACTGATTCTTTACATTGGCAAATAAATGGACTCTGATCTCTAGAATTATAGTTTATTTTATGTTATTAAATATGATTTAAAGTTTCTTCTGTTAGATAAACTTAAAACAATTTAATGGAAAATTTTGTATTTATCAATTATCATTCATATTTGCCTTTAACTTTAACATATTTGAATACTTTAGGAGAAAATTACTTTCTTGAAAATATAACGGTTATTTTGTTTGGCAAATCTTCTATATCTACCTTAATTTTCATTTTTGGTGGAAATATGCTCAAATCTTGTACAGCTTGAAGGAAGATTTTTTTTTTTTAATTTAGGTTGGTGAGAATAGGTACAAGTCAAAAATAAAAAATGTGATAAAAATTAAGAAATTTGAGACTGTTCACCAACAGTTGAATGGATAAAGAGGATATGAGATACACACACACACACAACACACACACACACAATGGAATATTACTTAGCCATGAGAAATGAGGAAATTCTGCCGTTTTTGACAACTTGAGTGAAACTTGAGGGCATTATTCTACATGAAATATGCCAGACAAAGAGACAAATACTGTATGATACTGCTTGTATGTGGAGTCTAAAAATCAAGCTCAGAAATAGAGAACAGACTAGCGGTTGCTAGGGGCTGGGATGGGTGGGAGGAATGGGGAGGTATTGGTTAAAGGGTATGAACTTTCATTTATAAGATGAATAAGTTCTAGGGAATCTAATGTATAGCATAGTGATTATAATTAATAATGCTGTATTATACACTTGAAAATTGCTGAGAGTGGATCTTAAATGTTCTCACCACAAAAAAGAAATGACAATTATGTGACATGATGGAGGTGTTAGCTAATGCTATGGTAATATCCTTTGCAATATACAAAGGTATCACAAAGTTTAATGTGTTATACACCTTAAACTTACACAATGTTATCTGTTAATTATATCTAATAAAGGAGCAGGGGTAGCAAAAAAAAAAAAAAAAACCTGGGCTCATAAAGGAAAAAAGCTGAAAAGAAAAAAAGAAAAGAGGACAATCTATTTAGCACTTCAAACAGTGAAAATGAACATATCCTGATATGCATGACCCACATAAAATTTGTCATTATGACATTGAAATTTTGTTAAGGATTTAATTATTTATGAAAACAATACACATGAGCAAGAA
Organism: Aepyceros melampus; assembly: GCA_006408695.1. Classification (NCBI taxonomy): domain Eukaryota; kingdom Metazoa; phylum Chordata; class Mammalia; order Artiodactyla; family Bovidae; genus Aepyceros; species Aepyceros melampus. The sequence continues at coordinate 242,063 of SJXQ01000978.1, forward strand.
AACTACTCTTGTCACGTTTGCAACTTGAACAGGTGAAATGAAATCCTTCCATTTTCCTCCATGTCCCTTACTAAAAGGAAATTAATTACTAATACAAACAATGAGAATGAAAAACAGAATTACTCAAATCAACCTATTATTTGGAAATATTAAATGTTATTTTGATCTACCCATTGGAAGATGAAGAAAGTTACATTCATTAAATTGGCAAATTTCATGGCTGAGGAATACTAAACTTCTTGAGTTTTATTAGATGAAGACTTTGGAAAATAGTCATCTCTTCATTTTGACATCATAAAAATATTTTGAACAAGGCAGAATTCAATCCAAATTAATATATCTATGCCAGATTTTTAGCCAAAATTCAGAAGACTTTTGGGTGCCATATACTTTGCATAGTTTAAACTTGTCATTTAAACATGTTGAAGACATGTCCTCAACTGTGCCAATAGAAATAACATTTGCTGGAACAATTCAAAATTATATATTTTCTACATCTACTAAAGATAGCTTTTTTGTGTTTTCAAATGCCTATCAAATTCACCTAAACTACTGTTGAATGCATTGTGGGAACATTACTGATCATTGGTAAAACAATTTAACTTAAGTTAAGCAAGGAAACATATTAGAAGAGTTAAATGAAACAAAAGAAGACCCTTAAATAAATAGTCATGATCTTCAGCTGAAAATAAAGCTCAACTTGTGTTATCCATAGTTATTTTACAAGAAATGTTGTATTAATTACATTAGCAAAAGCTTATGAACAACACCATAAACAGTAAACAAATAATATTTTTAAAGGGAAAGAAACGTTGCTCAAAATTTTAAAGAAAATGTTTTCTTCTGTCAAAAGAAACTACATGTGAAATATGCAACAAGAGTGATATTCCAGCAAAGGATTATCCCCTAAAGTGATATCCCCTAAAAGGGTTATAAAGATGAAATAAGGAAATTTCCTGAACTCTGAAGGCTAATATTAAAATATTAAGAATTCTAATATTAATTTCTACACAGACTATTATAAATCCATTAGAGATAATAGTATAGTCTCAATTAGAGAAATGATTCCATATTGCCATTTTTTCATTTTGTTTATAATATTCCAGCATTGAAATTTTTGAAAGAAGAACTTAAGTAATACTGTATGGATCAAGATATCATTTTAAGAGTTAGGAAAAACTTGTGATAAAAGTGATAGTAATTTATATGATGAAATTTAAATATTTTGTAACATACTATGTGATAGACATAATTTATTAATTTGACATTACTTTTGAACATAATAGCTAAAATTTATAGCTCATTTGAATTGAAATTTTGTTTTAAATACTTTCCTATCAGTTCCAGTTGGTAGTAACTCAGAACAGCAAATTTTCTACAAATTGAAATTAATAAAAGCTACGTAAGTAGCACAATAACTCAAGGAAAATGATCTAATTTGGCATTGCTTTTAATGTGAAAGTATTATGTGAAATAGCTGTGAAAAGAAGACAAGAGAAAAGCAAAGCAGAAAATGAAAGATACACCCATTTGAATGCAGAGTTCCAAAGAATAGCAAGGAGAGATAAGAAAGCCTTCCTAAGTGATCAATGCAAAGAAATAGAGGAAAACAACAGAATGGGAAAGACTAGAGATCTCTGCAAGAAAATTAAAGATACCAAGGGAACATTTCATGCAAAGATAGACTTGATAAAGGACAGAAATTGTATGGCCCTAACAGAAGCAGACAATATTAACAAGAGGTGGCAAGAATACACATAACTATACCAAAAAGGTCTTCACGGCCCAGATAATCACAATGGTGTGATCACTCACCTAGAGCCAGCATCCTGGAATGTGAAGTCAAGTGGGCCTTAGAAAGCATCACTACGAACAAAGCTAGTGGAGGTGATGGAATTCCAGTTGAGCTGTTTCAAGTCCTGAAAGATGATCCTGTGAAAGTGCTGCACTCAATACACCAGCAAATCTGGAAAACTCAGCAGTGGCCACAGGACTGGAAAAGGTCAGTTTTCATTCCAATCCCAAAGAAAGGCAATGGCAAAGAATGCTCAAACTACTGCACAATTGTACTCATCTCACATGCTAGTAAAGTAATGCTCAAAATTCTCCAAGCCAGGCTTCAGCAGTACGTGAACCGTGAACTTCCAGATGTTCAAGCTGGTTTTAGACAAGGCAGAGGAATCAGAGATCAAATTGCCAGCATCCGCTGGATCATGGAAAAAGCAAGAGAGTTCCAGAAAAACATCTATTTCTGCTTTATTGACTATGCCAAAGCCTTTGACTGTGTGGATCACAATAAACTGTGGAAAATTCTGAAAGAGATGGGAATACCAGACCACCTGACCTGCCTCTTGAGAAATCTGTATGCAGGTCAGGAAGCAACAGTTAGAACTGGTCATGGAACAACCGACTGGCTCCAAATAGGAAAAGTGGTATGTCAAGGGTGTATATTGTCACCCTGCTTATTTAATTTATATGCAGAGTACATCATGAGAAATGCTGGGCTGGAGGAAGCAGAAGCTGTAATCAAGATTGCTGGGAGAAATATCAATAACTTGGATATGCAGATGACACCACTCTTATGGCAGAAAGTGAAGAGGAACTAAAAAGCCTCTTGATGAAAGTGAAAGAGGAGAATGAAGAAGTTGGCTTAAAGCTCAACATTCAGAAAACAAAGATCATGGCATCTGGTCCCATCACTTCATGGGAAATAGATGGGGAAACAGTGAAAACAGTGTCAGACTTTATTTTTTTGGGCTCCCAAATCACTGCAGATGGTGACTGCAGCCATGAAATTAAAAGGCACTTACTCCTTGGAAGAAAAGTTATGACCAACCTAGATAGCATTTCAAAAGCAGAGACATTACTTTGCCGACTAAGGTCCGTCTAGTCAAGGCTATGGTTTCTCCAGTGGTCATGTATGGATGTCAGCTTCTGCTGCTGCTGCTGCTGCTGCTGCTAAGTCACTTCAGTTGTCCTCGACTCTGTGCGACCCCACAGACCGCAGCCCGCCAGGATCCCCTGTCCCTGGGATTCTCCAGATAAGAACACTGGAGTAGGTTGCCATTTCCTTCTCCTATGCATGAAAGTGAAAAGTGAAAGTGAAGTTGCTCAGTTGTGTCCGACTCTTAGCGACCCCATGGACTGAAGCCTGCCAGGCTCCTCTGTCCATGGGATTTTCCAGGCAAAAGAGTACTGGAGTGGGGTGCCATTGCTTTCTCTGATGGATGTGAGAGTTGGACTATAAAAAAAGCTGAGTATCAAAGAATTGATGCTTTTGAACTGTGGTGTTGGAGAAGACTTGAGAGTTCCTTGGAGATCCAACCAGTCCATCCTAAAGGAGATCAGTCCTGGGTGTTCATTGGAAGGACTGATGTTGAACCTGAAACTCCAATACTTTGGCCACCTGATGCGAAGAGCTGACTTATTCGAAAAGACCCTGATGCTGGGAAGGATTGAGGGCAGGAGGAGAAGGGGATGACAGAGGATGAGATGGTTGGATGACATCATTGACTCAATGGACATGGGTTTAGGTAAACTCCAGGAGTTGGTGATGGACAGGGAGGTCTGGCGTGCTGCGGTTCATGGGGTTGCAGGGTCAGACATGACTGAGCGATCGAACTGAGCTGAACTGATTATGTGAAAATATTGATAGAAGATATAATTAGATTTTTTTCTGAAATGAAGGCAATAAAAATTAATTTCTTGAAATAAATATATATTTTCTGAATTCGGCATCTCTTTCATTTCTTTTTTTAATTTTTTACTTTTTAATCAAAGGATAATTACTTTATAGAATTTCATTGTTTTCTGTCAAACCTCAACATGTATCAACCATAGGTATAAATATTTGTATTTTTTTATTTTTCTAGGTATACATATATCCCCTCCATTTTGAACCTCCCTCCCATCTCCCTCCCCACCCCACCCCTCTAGGTTGATACAGAGCCCCTGGTTGAGTTTCCTGAACCATATTCCTGTGGAATCCATATTACTATGGAATTTCCACAACAAATTCCTGTTGGCTCACTATTTTGCCTATGGTAATATGTTTCCATGTTACTCTTTCCATACATCTCATCCTCTCCTCTCCTTTCCCCATGTCCATAAGTCTATTCTGTCTATTTCTCCACTGCTGCCCTGTTGATAAATTCTTCAGTACCATTTATCTAGATTCCATATATATGTGTTAGAATATGATATTTATCTATCTTTTTCTGACTTACTTCACTCTGTAAAATAGGTTCTAGGTTCATCCACCTCATTAGAATGGACTCAAAGGCATTCCTTTTTATGGCTGAATAATATTCCAGTATGTATATGTATCACAACTTCTTTATCCATTCATCTGTCAATGGACATCTAGATTGCTGCCATGTTCTAGCTATTGTAAATAGTGCTGCAATAAACAATGGGATACGTGTGTCTTTTTCAATTTTGGTTTCCTCAGGGTATATGTATAGGAGTGGGTTGCTGGGTCATATGGTAGTTTTTTTATTCCTAGATTTTTAAGGAATCTCTACACTCCCTTCCATAGTGGCTGTATCAATTCACATTCCCACAAACAGTGCAAGAGCATTCCATGTTCTCCACATCCTCTCCAGCATTTACTGTTTGTAGACTTTTTGATGATGGCCATTCTGACTGATGTGAGGTGATATCTCAGTGTAGTTTTGATTTGCGTTTCTCTAATAATGAGCGATGTTGAGCACCTTTTCATGTGTTTGTTAGCCATCTGTATATCTTTTTTGGAGAAATGTCTGTTTAGGTCTTTCCCCCACTTTTTGATTGGGTTGGTTGTTTTTATGGCATTGAGTTGTATGAGCTGCTTGTATATTTTGGAAATTAATCCTTTGTCAGTTGTTTCATGTTCTATTATTTTCTCCCATTCGAGGTTTGTCTTTTCACCCTGAGTAGTTTCCTTTGCTGTGCAAAAGCTTTTAAGTTTAATCAAGTCCCACTTGTTCACTTTTGTTTTTATTTCCGTTACTCTAGGAGGTGGGTCACAGAGGATCTTGCTTTGATTTTTGTCATCGAGTGTTCTGCCTATGTTTTCCTTGAAGAGTTTTATAGTTTCTGGTCTTACATTTAGGTCTTTAATCCATTTTGAGTTTATCTCTATGTGTGGTGTTAGGAAGTGTTTTAATTTCATTCTTTTACATGTAGCTGTCCAGTTTCCCAGCACCATCTATTGAAGAGGCTGTCTTTGCCCCATTGTATAGTCTTGCCTCCTTTGTCAAAAATAAGTTACTCATAGGTGACTGGGTTTATTTCTGGGCTTTCTATCTTGTTTCATTGGTCTATAATTCTGTTTTTGTGCCAGTACCATACTGTCTTGATGACCGTAGCTTTGTAGTATAATCTGAAGTCAGGAATGTTGATTCCTCCACCTCCAGTCTTCTTTCTCAAGACTGCTTTGTCTTTGGGGTCTTTTGTGTTTCCATATGAGTTGTGAATTTTTTGTTCAGGTTCTGTGAAAAATGCCATTGGTAATTTGATAAGAATCACATTGAATCTGTAGATTGGTTTGGTAGTATAGTTATTTTCACTATATTGATTCTTCTTACCCAGGAACATGGAATATCTCTCCATCTGTTTATGTTGTCTGATTTCTTTCATTAGTGTCTTATAATTTTCTGCATACAGTTCTTTTGTCTCCTTAGGTAAGTTTACTCCTAGACAACTAATTCTTTTTGTTGCAATGGTGAAAGGGATTGATTCCTTAACTTCTCTTTCTGATTATTCGTTATTAGTACATAGAAACGCAAGTGATTTCTGTGTATTAATTTTGTGTCCTGAATCTTTGCTAAATTCACTGCTTAGCTCTAGTAATTTCCTGATGCTATCTTTAGGGTTTTCTATGTACAGTATCATGTCATCTGCAAACAGTGAGAGCTTTACTTCTTCTTTTCCGTCTGGATTCCTCTTATTTCTTTTTCTTCTCTGGTTGCTGTAGCTAGGACTTCTAGAACTATGTTGAATAATAGTGGTGAAACTGGAAACCCTTGTCTGTTCCTGATCTTAGGCCAAATTCTTTCAGTTTTTCACCACTGAGAATAATGTTTGCTGTAGGCTTATCATATATGGCATTTACTATCTTGAGGTAGGTTCCTTCTATGCTATTTTTTGATGTTTTAATCATAAATGGGTGCTGAATTTTGTCAAAGGCTTTTTCTGCATCTATTGAGATTATCATACAGTTTTTATCTTTCAATATGTTAATATGGTGTATCACATTGATTGATTTGCATATATTAAAGAATTCTTGCATCCCTGAAGAAACCCAGCTTGATCATGGTGTATGAGCTTTTTGATGTGTTGTTGAATTCTGTTTGCTAAAATTTGGTGAGGACTTTTGCATCTATGTTCATCAGTGATATTGACCTGTAGTTTTCTTTATTTGTGTTGTCTTTGTCTGGTTTTAGTATCAGGGTGGTGAGCCTTGTAGAATGAGTTTGGAAGTGTTCCTTCCTCTGCAATTTTTTGAAGGTGTTTTAGAAGGATAGGCATTACCTCCTCTCTAAATAAATGTTTGATAGAATTCTCCAGTGAAGCCATCTGGTCTTGGGTTTTTTGGGGGGAGGTGTGTGGATAGGGGAGATTTTTGATCACAGTGTCAATTTCAGTGCTTGTAATTGGGTTGTTCATAATTTCTATTTCTTCCTGGTTCAGCCTTGGAAGATGGAACTTTCTAAGAATCTGTCAATTTCTTCCATGTTATCCATCTTATTGCCATATAGTTGTTCATAATAGCCTCTTATAATCCTTGGTATTTCTGCATTGTCTGTTGTAACCTCTCCTTTTTCATCTCTAATTTTGTTGATTTGATTCTGCTCTCTTTTTTGTGATGAGTCTGGCTAAAGGTTTGTCAATTTTATCTTCTCAAAGAACCAGCTTTCAGTTTTATTAATCTTTATTATTGTTTCTTTCGTTTTCATTTATTTCTGCTCAGATCTTTATGATTCCTTTCCTTCCACTAATTTTTGGGGGTTTTGTTCTTTTTCTAGTTGTTTTAGGTGTAAAGTTAGGCTGTCTATTCGATGTTTTTCTTGTTTCTTGAGGTAGGATTGTATTGCTATAAACTTCCCTCTTAGAACGGCTTTTGCTGCATCCCATCGGTTTTGAGTTGTCATCTTTTCATTGTCATTTGTTTCTAGAAAATTTTTGATTTTCCTTTTGATTTCTTCAGTAACCTGTTGGTTATTTAAAAACATAGTGTTTATTCTCCTCGTGTTTGTGTTTCTTACAGTTTTTTTCTTGTAATTGATAGCATTGATATACTAATTGATATACTAATAATGATAGTCTCATAGAGTTGTGGTTGGAGAATATGCTTGATACAATTTCAATTTTCTTAAATTTACTGAGGTTTGATTTGTGACCCAAGATGTGGCCTATCCTGGAGGATGTCCCATGAGCACTTGAGAAGAAGGTGTATTCTTCTGCATTTGGATGAAATGTCCTGAAGACATCAATGAGATCCACATCATCTAATGTATCATTTAAGACTTGTGTTTCCTTTGTAATTTTCCATTTTGATGATCTGTTCATTGGTATGAGTGGGGTGTTAAAATCTTCTACTATTACTGTCAGTTTCTCCCCTTATGTCTGTTAGTGTTTTTCTTATGTATTGAGGTGCTCCTGTATTGGGTGCATAGGTATTTACAATTGTTATGTCTTCCTCTTGGATTTATCCCTTGATCACTATGTAGTGTCCTTCCTTATCTCTTGTAATCTTCTTTATTTTAAGGTCTATTTTGTCTGATATGAGGATTGCTACTGCAGCTTTCTTTTGCTTCCCATTTGCATGGAATATGTTTTCTATCCTCTCAACTTTCAGTCTATATGTGTCTTTAGGTCCAAAGTAGGTCTCTTGTAGACAACATATATATGAGTCTTGTTTTTTTATCCATTCAGCCAGTCTGTGTTTTTTTGGTTGGAGCATTTAATCTATTTGATTTAAAGTAATTATTGATATATATGTTCCTATTGCCATTTCCTGAACTGTTTGGGCTTGATTTTCTCAATCTTTTTCTCCTCTTGCATTTCTTGATTATGTAAGTCCCTTTGACTTTGGTTGTAAAATTGGTTTGGTGGTACTGAATTTTCTTAACTTTTGCTTGTCTGAAAAGCTTTTTATTTCTCCATCAATTTTGAATGAGATCCTTGCTGGGTAGAGTAATCTTGGTTGTAGATTTTTCCCTTTCAGTACTTTAAATATATCCTGCCATTCCCTTCTGGCCTACAGTTTCTAGTGAAAGATCAGCTATTAAGTGTATGGGATTTCCCTTGCATGTTACTTGCTGCTTTTCTCTTGCTGATTTTAATATTCTTTTTTTGTGTGTTTAGTCTTTGTTAGTTTGATTAGTATGTGTCTTGGCATGTTTCTCCTTGGATTTATCCTATATGGGACTCTTTGCACCTTTTGAACTTGATTGAATTTTTCCTCTTCCGTGTTGGGGAAATTTTCAACTATAATCTCTTAAAATTTTTTCTCATACCTTTTCTTTTTCTCTTCTTCTTCTGGGATCCTGTAATTTGAATATAGGTGCATTTGATATGGTCCCAGAGGTCTCTGGAGTGACTTCACTTTCACTTTTCACTTTCATGCATTGGAGAAGGAAATGGCAACCCACTCCAGTGTTCTTGCCTGGAGAACCCCAGGGACGGGGGAGCCTGGTGGGCTGCCATCTATGGGGTCGCACAGAGTCGGACACGACTGAAGTGACTTAGCAGAGATCTCTGAGATTATCCTCAGTTCTTTTCATTCTTTTTACTTTATTCTGCTCTTCAGCACTTATTTCCACCATTTTATCTTCTGGCTCAGGTGATTTGCCCTTCTGCTTCAGATATTCTGCTATTGATTCTTTCTAGAGTATTTTTAATTTCGGTAATTGGGTTGTTTGTCTCTTTATGTTTATTCTTTAATTCTTTTAGGTTTTTTAAATTGATTCTTGTATTTTCTCTATTCTGTTCTCAGGTTTTGATCATCTTTACTATCATGATTCTGAATTATTTTTCATGTAGTTTGCCTATTTCCTCTTCATTTATTTGGATTTCTGTGTTTCCAGTTTGTTCCTTCATTT
>SJXQ01000978.1:251322-389445 GCA_006408695.1 Aepyceros melampus
GTCTCGTGTCTCCTGCATTGGCAGGCAGATTCTTTACCACCAGTGCAACTTGGGAAGCCTTTTCATTTTATATATATATATATATATATATATATATATATATATTTGACATAAGCTTCATATAGGGTGAGATTTGTGCTGAGTTTTTTGTTTGTTTGTTTTTCCTCTGATGGGCAAGGCTGAGTGAGGTGGTAATCCTGTCTGCAGATGATTGGGTTGTATTATTGTTTTGTTTGTTGTTTAGACGGCACATCCTACACAGCATGCTACTGGTGGTTGGGTGATGCTGGGTCTTGTATTCAAGTGGTTTCCTTTGTGTGAGTTCTCACTATTTGATACTCCCTAGGGTTAGTTCTCTATGGTTAGTCTATATATTTTAGATACATGTGGGCATCCTTTTGCACTTTTCCATGACTCACATATTAGGAGCATATGTATACCTATGGCTGATTCATGTTGATACTGAGCAGAAAACAACAAAATTCTGTAAAGCAATTATCCTTAAAACAAAAAAATATATATATTTAAAAGTTATGACTACTGTATCCAAGTTTTTAGCTAAGGTAACACTTGCTTTCAAAAAAGTTTTTGCAACTCCCATTTGGTAATTTATCGAAAGTCCAATACCTGCTGCATGATTTGATTGAATTCTCAGAAGTTTATATTTTCATATTTGCCTCTGGTTCCCATTGCAGTAATTCAATTTATAGATGGCTTCATGTCTAAGACATACTGCTTTATTCATGGCTTCCTCTGGAAAAGAGAATTCACTTTTATTCTGGTTTTTGTTTGTTTGTTTCCTTCTTTTTTGTTGTTGCATAGATTACTTCTAGGATCTTATTAATAGTTTCCCAATCAGTGATTGAGTCCTGGCACTTGGCAGTGAAAAATGTGGAATCCTAACCACTGCACAGCCAGAGGGTTCCCCTTTTATTCTGCTTAAAGCTTCTCATATATGGTGTATATCAGATTTTACTAAAAGTTCAGGATGATGGGGAGAGCTGTAGAATATAAAAATCTTTGCAGAAATTCACACCTACAAATGAATGTTGGTCATTCCAGCCCTAAAAATTATATTACCACACTCCCGTGAAGAGTGCTAAAGTTCAAGGCATCTAAGTAAATCCACAGGCTTCTCACCATCTTGTTGGTTCCTTTTCCCTCCCATCTTTCTCCTCATGGTTTCCTAGCCTATTTCTGTCTCATATCCACTCTCCCACCCTCCACCTCAAAACAGCTTTTATTTCTTTTCATTTTATATTGCTGAACAAAACTCTCTCTAGTCTTTTCTATAAAGCTCAGTTCCTCAGGCTCTCTTTGGCTGTACCAAAATCCATTACAGTGCTTGGCAAAGGAGCTGGTGCCACAAAAGACCATCAGGGTCCCTCAGATTATTTTTAACAATATGCAACCTCCTTTCCCTCAGAAAGAATCTATTGTTTTAAATAACAGTATTCTTTCTTTCTCTTTACCTTCTCCTCCTCCCCCCCCTTTCCCTTCCTTTCCCTCTCTCCTTCCTTCCTTTTCTCTTTCTCCTTCTCCTCCTTCTTTTTCAGTTTCACCAAAAATAGTTTCATAAGAGCATAAGAATATAGGCCTGTAAACCATCAGAACATAAGATTACCATGTGGCTGCCAGTGGTAGAGGCTATCTTTATTCAGAATTACACAATAATCATACTGAAACATAGCTTTATTTTGAGTGAAACCTGCTTACACAGAAGAATAAAAGAAGTTAAAATGGAGGTACTAAAATGGAGATCTGAAAAACAGCTTTCATGGGCCAATCTAAATGGGGACTAGCCATCAGGAGGAAGACCCTTTACTCAAATGTTAGGATGCCCTGGTCTGGAGAAAACAGTGTGACTCTCATTTCCTCCCAGGGAACTGCTAGACATTAAGCCGAGAATGAAGGGGAATCCAAATGCCTCAATTTACCATGTGACTCACACACCTGCCTATGCTGGACAAGAGCATCTTGGGTAGCATTAGGTCTTCCCCAGTCATCCACAGCTGGAGAAGGAAATGGCAACCCACTTCAGTGTTCTTGCCTGGAGAATCCCAGGGATGGGGGAGCCTGGTGGGCTGCCATCTATGGGGTCCACAGACTCAGACATAACTGAAGCGACTTAGCAGCAGCAGTCATGCACAGCACTTCTGGAAAAGGCAAAAACCAGCTACTTTGGCTTTCTGCTACCCTTTCTATCCTCAACAACCCTCTTATTGCCCTCAGATTAAAATCCTCCATTATTCTTGGAGCAGAGAGATTTCTGCAGATTTACTCCCCACCTCACTCTGCCAGTATTTCCTTTTTCCTTCCCACCCTCAAGAACCAGAAGTTGGAGATTATTCAATAGTCCATTTAAGAGCTCCGAGTGGCACTGTGTTTGGGGCTACATGACTCTACTGCCCCGAGATCTCTCTGACTAGCTCAAGGAGAGGGCAGATGCATCATCAAGAGGCTTACCAGTCACTTCTCAAACTTCATATACAAAAAGTCCAGAATCCAGCATTCTACTTCCTAAATATTTCTCCCTCCCTTTTCTTTCTTTCTTTCTTTCTTTCTTTCTTTCTTTCTTTCTTTCTTTCTTTCTTTCTTTCTTTCTTTCTCATTACACCTAAAGTCTCTCTTAGGCTGTTGAAAAAATGCAGTAATTGGGCTCTTGTGTCAAGTCTTGCTCTGATTCTTCCAACTGTTCACAAGGAGGTGTGTGAAGGTATCCAAAATGTCGATTAGATCATGTCATTTTCATCCTTGAAAGTCTCCAGTGTCTTCTCTTCAGGGGCATTTAGAATAGATATACTTTTTTGACATGATTAATACTCTCAATAATCTGGACCCTGCTTATCTTTAAGGCATTATCTCTTTAGCTTTCTGTCACCTCCTTCCCCTGCTTACCATCCTATACTCCATGCTCTGGTCATACTAAACTACTTTCTGTTTCCCAAACACTATGTGATCTTTTTAGGTCTTCATGCTTACTCTTCTCTTTGCCTGTAATAAACATCATGGTCACCTGTATTCCTTCTCTTCATTTGCTTCTCATCTTGGCTGTTACTTTCTACAAGAAACTTTTCCTGACTGCTTAAACTGGATTAAATCCTCCTTCCATGCATTTCCTTTTACTTTCAGTTTCCCCCATCATAGCATTCACTACACAATGCTATAATCACCAATTTATTTGTCTTTCTTTCTGGGCTGTAAATTCTGTTCAAAGGACCTATATCTTTTCTCTCTTTTACCTCTCCAAAACTTTGTAGAGTACCCAGAACACAGAGAGTGCTCAGCAAATCTTTATTAAATCAATCATTCAGTCAATGAAACATACAGACAGAGTAAAAGGATGAGCAGTCAAGAGTAGTTCAAAAAGTAGGTAAAGATAGGAGAGGGGAGACGAAGGAGTTGTCAGCCGTATGGAATACTTGCAGAATTGCTGATGGTTCATGCACCTACTTTGAAATGAGTCATTTATTGATGTATCTTGAACAAGCAATGAATGATGTTCCAGTCACATGTGGGGTCTGGTGGTTTAACTGCTTTTTCCTCTCCTCCTTACCTTCCCATCTATTCTTATGATAAGCTTCTATTAACTGTGGTGACCTGGACATATTTCTATCCTGAAAGTCTGATAAAGTGTCACTAGTACTTAAGTCAAAGAAAAATAATGCCACCCCTGGACTCCCCCAAACACTTAATTCAGTATTTCCTATATGCCTTATATACACTTATGACAGCACAACCTGGATATAAGACTTGCATAAAAGGCTGTTCTTCTCATAAAGGAGCTTATAGTTGAAAAGGCAGTTCATCCAAAATCAAGTATTAGTAAATAGTATTCAGTTAAAGGCAAACTAAGAGAAAAAGGCAAAAAAAAGAAAAAGATTTAAACTCAGAAGAAGATGAACTCAGTGTGAGATGAGGCTTCAAAGAAAGCTCCAAGGAAGAGGTGATATTGAAAGAAACTCTGAAATAATTGAATTACTTACATAGACCTGATAAGGGGACAACAGAGGACAAGATGGTTGGATGGCATCACCAACTCAATGGACGTGAGTTTGAGCAAACTCTTGGAGATGGTGAAGGACAGGGAAGCCTGGTGTGCTGCAGTCCATGGGGTCACAAAGAGTCGGACATGACAGAGTGACGAAACTGAACTGAACTTACTGCTTATTCTCTTCTGATAAGAGTGAATGTATTATTCTCATAAGCATGCCATTTGTCTTGTGTGTATGTGTGTGCTCAGTCCTGTCTGACTCTTTGTGACCCCATGGACTACAGCACTTCAGGCTCCTCTCCATGGGATTTTCCCAGGCAAAAATCCTGGAGATGGTTACCCTGCCTTCCTCCAGGGGATCTTCCCACCCCAGGGATCAATCCAATGTCTCCTGTGTCTCCTGCATTGTAGATGGATTCTATACCATTGAGGCACCAGTTCCTATACTGTTCTGGTAACTGTTCCTTTAAGAATGCTATATTTAAGGCAGTGGCAGGCAGTGGCCCTGAGGATGAGGTTTTGGGAGCCCTCTGGCAGAGAGCTCTCCTCACTCTCCTGCCACAGAGGCCGTGAGGGTGCAGAGACCAGAGCTGTGTAATATTGAGATGTCTGCCCGAGGAAAACTCCAAGTTCAGTTTAAATTTGTATCGGTTGGTGATAGTGGTACTGGAAAAACTACATTCTTGAAATGTCATCTGACTGGTGAATTTGAGAAGTATGTAGCCATTTTGGATGTTGAGGTCCATCCTCATGTGTTCCATATCAACAGAGGACCTGTTATGTTCAATGCATGGGATACAGCTGACCAGGAGAAATTTGGTGGACTGGGAGATGGCTATTATATACAAGTTCAGTGTTCCATTATAATGTTTGATGTAACATCAAGAGTTGCTTAGAAGAATGTGCCTAACTGGCGTAAAGATCTGATACCAGTATGTGAGAACACCCCTATTGTGTTGTATGGCAACAAGGTGGATATTAAGGATGGAAAGGTTAAGGCAAAGTCTTCCACCAAAAGAAGCCTCTTCAGTATTATGACATTGCTGCCAAAGGTAACTACAGTTTTGAAAAGCCCTTCCTCTGGCTTACTAGAAAGCTGATCAGAGACCCTAACTTGGAGCTTGTTGCCATGCCTGCTCTCGCCTCCACCGGAAATGGTCATGGACTCAGCCTGGCAGCACAGTACAAGCATGATTTGGAGGCTGCTCAGATGCCTGCTCTCCGGATGAAGATGATGACCTGAGAGAAAGTGAAGCTGGGGCCCCGCATCAGAAGTCTAGCTCACAGGCAACTGTTCTCTGATGTTAGTGGTGCAGTGTGTTTGCCACTTTATTATATAGCTAAGCAGCACATGTGCTTAATCTTTGGATGCTGAAGCAGATGGATAGACTTCAGAGTGAATGTGGCAGTTAAAAAAAAATACCTTCATTTATTTTGGGCTTGCATATTTAGGTGTTTGGATCACAGTTGTTTTCTCCTTGAGTTTCAAATATAACACTGCCATAGCCACATGACAATATTGAGAGGTAGAATCTTGTTAGTTACTGCCATTCCCTCTCCTTTTCATTTAGAATAAGAATACACTTGTATTTCGAATAAATGAAAAGAATGCTATATGTATTATGCCACAAACACTTAGCATCTAAGACTCCTTATCAATATAAACAAGCAGAAGGGAACTCCCACTAAACTGAAACCAGTTGCTTGACACAATTGGAGCCGCTTCATCTTTTAACTGCAAACCTGAAAGGGAAAATATTTGTTTAATCAGCAATTCCTATAATTTTGTTCTAACAGATGGGAAGCCAACAGCAGTATGTTTGCCAGCCTACACAAATTTGATTTTGAATAGTTCCTCATCCTTACCATCACCATCTCTCCTGCCTGCCAAAGCCAAAGAACTCATTTGAAACACAAACAAACAAAAAACAGGTAGGAATTTCTGGATACTTGAGAAAAGTTATCTCTAAAGCTTATGATGCCTCTCTGCCAATGGTAATTGGTGGCAATAGGCATCACTGATCAGGACCTAATTAAGATGAAGGATCAGGAAGATTCTGAAGAAGGAATACTCTGTCTGGACAGAGGAAACACATATATTGACGTTAATCAAGGAGAATTATTTAGGGGGAAGAAAAAAACAATATTTGGGGAATAGCAATGAAAACTAGGGCATTACGTAGAATAGGTAAGCCTCAATTCAGTTCAGTCACTCAGTCGTGTCCGACTCTTTGCGACCCCATGAACCGCAACACACCAGACCTCCCTGTCCATCACCAACTACCAGAGTCTACCCAAACCCATGTCCTTGAGTTGGTGATGCCATCCAACCATCCCATCCTTTGTCATCTGCTTCTCTTCCTGCCCTCAATCTTTCCCAGCATCAGGATATTTTCAAATGAGTCAACTCTTCCCATCAGGTGACCAAAGCACTGGAGTTTCAGCTTCAACATCATTCCTTCCAATGAACACCTAGGACTGATCTCCTTTAGGATGGACTGGTTGGATCTCCTTGCAGTCCAAGGGACTCTCAAGAGTCTTCTCCAACACCACACTTCAAAAGCATCAGTTCTTCTGCACTCAGCTTTCTTTGTAGTCCAACTCTCATATCCATACATGACTACTGGAAAAACCACAGCCTTGACTAGATGGACCTTTGTGGACAAAGTAATGTCTTTGCTTTTTAATATGCTCTCTAGGTTTGTCATAACTTTCCTTCCAAGGAGTAGACGTCTTTTAATTTCATGGCTACAATCACCATCTGCAGTGATTTTGGAGCCCCCTAAAATAAAGTCTTTCACTGTTTCCCCATCTATTTCCCATGAAGTGATGGGACTGGATGCCATGATCTTAGTTTTCTGAATGTTGAGCTTTAAGCCAATTTTTTCACTCTCTTCTTTCACTTTCAAGAGACTCTTTAGTTCTTCTCCACTTTCTGCCATAAGGGTGGTGTCATCTGCATATCCGAGGTTATTGATATTTCTCCCGGCAATCTTTAGTCCAGCTTGTGTTTCTTCCAGTCCAGCGTTTCTCATGATGTACTCTGCAAATAAGTTAAATAAGCAGGGTGACAATACACAGCCTTGATGTACTCCTTTTCCTATTTGGAGCCAGTCTGTTGTTCCATGCCCAGTTCTAACTGTTGCTTCCTGACCTGCATACAGGTTTCTCAAGGGACAGATCAGGTGGTCTGGTGTTCCCACCTCCTTCAGAATTTCCACAGTTTATTGTGATCCATCCAGTCAAAGGCTTTGGTATAGTCAATAAAGCAGAAATAGATGTTTTTCTCGAACCCCCTTGCTTTTTCCATGATCCAGCGGATGTTGGCAATTTGATCTCTGGTCCTCTGTCTTTTGTAAACCAGCTTGAACATCTGGAAGTTCACGATTCACATATTGCTGAAGCCTGGCTTGGAGAACTTTGAGCATGACTTTACTAGTGTGTGAGATGAGTGCAGCTGTGCAGTAAGCCATAGCTATGATCTAAAGCATCTCCTGATGCCTGGAATAATATAGGTCACCTGCTCAAAGCAAAGTAAGACAAAAGAAACATAGGTGTCCTACAAGAAAGAAAAATGGAAGGAAGAGTTCAATCCTAAGATGATGTCTAACATTTGAGAGAAAGGGATTTGAATATCGGTATGTAAAGAAATTAAAAAGTGAACGGCTTGCTCAGAGTCTTACAGA
The DNA here is from genome assembly GCA_006408695.1 of Aepyceros melampus. Classification (NCBI taxonomy): domain Eukaryota; kingdom Metazoa; phylum Chordata; class Mammalia; order Artiodactyla; family Bovidae; genus Aepyceros; species Aepyceros melampus. Next base: position 259,003 of record SJXQ01000978.1, read on the forward strand.
ATTAGATGAATAGCTGGCACTTAGCTCAAAGTCACCTCAGCTCTTGGAATGGTATTCTTTCCATGGTCCATGCTGTTTCTCCATACTGTAGGTTTAATTTTGTCTTTCCCAACAGGAAACCAATCAAAGTCACACGTGGATTGTGGATCACACATTTCCCCTTCCCCTAATGGTCGTTGGTTCACCCATCAGCCCAGGGAAGGTAATCTCAATATGCACTAAACATATCCTGGTTGTCAAATGTTTGCTCGTTCACATGGTCACCTCACAGGTTAGTCAGGGTCACCCTGTCCTTTGACTTACACAAATACTTACTTAAAATTGATTGAAACTTACCATTCAGTCTCTCAGAAACTGTAAAATCCCCTTATAATTTCTGAAAATTCAGCAGGATTTTTATTTTTAGGCTTGCTTCAAATTCTGATTTCTTGATTCCATTTGGTCTCCCTTACCCTTGCCTCTTGTGACTATTGTCTTTTCTTGATCCCACACCAACACAGAAAAGGAACCCAGCCCATTTCTCTAATATGCCACAACATAGCAGCCAGCTAGAACTTGTTGGGGTAGCAAAACTAATAGCAGGAGCAGATAGAGAAAGTTTCTACTGCTAGCCTCATGCTGCTAACTGTTTCACTGTTAATATCTGGTAAGTTTTAAAATTCTTCCACAATCTTCATTCACTACAACCTCTCATTGTACGTTTCTTTATAGTCATCATCTATTCCAAATTTCCAAACCTCTCTCTATACCTTTTCCTCTATTCTCTGTTTTCAGAGGTCACCAAAAATCAGATTGTTTCTATGTACAGCATTTCTATGTACAAAAGCTTCAAATCTCTGATTACTTGTCCTTCTCCCAACAATGACCTGGGGTATCCAGGAAGGAAGAGAAAATGGGAGATCAACCAATGTGACACAAAGTGACCTAAAAAAAGGCATTTTTCTATGGAAAAGACCTTCTGTTTCAGAGAGAAAGGGCAAGCCTCTGAAGAAAGACATAGCCTTAATTGACATTGTTTATGCCTTTATATTTTATCTGCTATATGCCACACAATGAAGTTCTGAGAAGAGTCTGAGATGAGATCTTAAAACCAAGATTTTTTTTTTCCCCATCAAATAAAGCAAATGGCCAGAACTTGACCTCAGTTCTCTGTACAGGCATCAACAAGGGAAGTGTTCAGGTTCTGAGTACATGAAAATAGTGTTTATTTCATTGAGAAAAGATGGATTCTTATAAGAGGTCTGTACAAACAAAGGAGAAGCTTAAGTTTCATTAGTTTTTTTTTTTTTTTTTCTTTGAGTTGGTGAGCCACTAATAGTTATTACTTAGAATGGCCCCTCCTCATTTGGCCAACAGAAATCCTATACATATTTATTTATTTATTTTTGGCCATGGGGGGCATATAGGAGTTTAGTTCCACAACTATTGATCAAACCTGTGTCCCTTACATTGGAAGCACAGAGACTTAACCACTGGAATTTGAGGGATGTCCCTCATTAGCTTCTTAGTAAATCCACCTTAATGTTGTACACTCTTCCCAGTTCATTTAGAGCTTAGCCAGGTACGTAAACTTATTATAATAGAAAGAAAACATCCCCTAATTCAGCCTGACCCAGAGTACCCAGACCTATTGTACTTCTAGGAAACTATTGCATGTGCAAAGTTGATGGTCATAAGTAAAAATTAAAATTAAAATTTGGCATAGTGGAAATACAACTTAATAATATTAGTGCAAGCTTCCTCCCACACTGGCTGTCCTTTTAAAAGAATTTTTTAGTAAACAATCTTGAAAAATAACAAGCAAATAGTCTTTTTCATATAAACTGTAATAATAATCAGTAATTATTAAGTTCTTATTAAATGCTAGGCATTGAGCTAAAAGCTTTTCATGTATTACTGAACTTAATCTTTACAATAACTCTTTGAAGTACCAACCGGTTTTGTTTTCCAATTTACAGATAAGATTATTAAGGCTGATAGACTTTTTTATTTTTCCAAGGCACAGAGACCAAGTCAGTTCCCCAACAAAGGGATCTTTCACAGCAGAGGTCAAATGATAACTATTACATAATTTTGTCCTTTGAGTAACAGGAAACTCAGCACCTCCATGAGAAACCCACTTCATCTGTAGTACTCAGAGAGAGAGACAGAAACAGACAGACAGAAAGATTTTTTCTTTGGGATTAGATACTTTTCCAACAGAGTTTGTCCAATCAAATGGGGCTGTAAAGAACAAGGCCAGCTCTTTTCCAGTGCTACCCCTAAGTCTTTTCTTTCTATGGGTAACGTTTCTCAGTGTTTTGCAAACTCCTTCCTAGAATGTCAGCACCATGTGGGCAGAAACCAAGTCTTGTTCTCTGCTGTACGCCCAGCACTTGGAATAGTGCTCACTCAGAGAGAGAAGGGACTAAAAGGGCACTGTGAAGGACACAGTGTCACTTGTGTGGTGATTCTGACAAAAAGGCACAACCTGAATCCAATCTTAAAGACACACCAGATAGATCTAAGCTAAGGGGCATTCTATGAAACAACTGACCTATCCTCTTCAAAATGTCAATGTCACTAAATACAATTTAAAAAGTAAAGAATGGTTCTGAAAGAGAGACTAAAGAGACACGCAATGACATGTGATGGGTGATCTAGGGTTTTCTTTTGTTTTATGAGATATTAATTGAATAACTGGCGAAATGTAAAAACAAAACAAATCAAGAGAATATTATATCATTATTAATTTCTCGATTTCAATAAGTGTGTGATTATAGAACATGGGGTTTCTCAAATCTTTTAAAAAATTATTGTATCCTGTCTAAGAGAAATTAAATAAAGTGATATTTAAGTTAATTTCTCCTTAATAAGAGAAACTGAAAGCTAGGAAATATGATTTTGTTGGATATAGTTGAGCTTTGGAAAGCCAGAGGTCATATGTAGTATCTCTGGTTTTCTTTTTTTTCCCTCTCATAGAATCAATTTTTTCCCCTTGAAGGTGACATCACCTCTACTGAGAATAGAAAATATAAGAGAATATCTTTGTTTTTAGAAAATACACACTGAAGAATTCAGGGAACATCATGTCTGTAAATGTCTTCCAGCAGTTTAAAAAAAGATGTAGATAAAAATTATATAAACATACATATACATATGAGCCGCATACGTGTGTGTGTGTGTGTGTGTGTGTGTATGAGTGACAGAGTATGGAGTGGGGGCTATAAAGCAAACATGGGAAAATACCAACATTTAAGAAGTACAAGTGAAAAGTATATGGGGCATAAGGACCTACATGAGGACCTAGCAATGAGATCTTAAAAATAAATTTTTGCATATATGATTCATTGATTTTCAATAAGATGATTCAAAGGGAAAATGGGAGTCTTAAGCAAATGATGTTAGGAAAACTTGATATCCACATAAAACAGATCCTTACTTAACACCATATGCAAAACACAAATCAAAATAAATCAACGACCTAAGAGTTAAAACTATAAAATTCTTAGAAGACAGAAAAAAAATCTTTGTGACATTGGATTTGGTAGTGACTTCTTGGATACGCATGAGATGCACAGGCAACAAAAGAGAAAATAGACAAATTAGACTTTATCAAAATTTAAAAATTCTGTGCATCAAGAAAAATATAAAGAATGAAAAGGCAACCCACATAATGAGAGAAAATATTTTCACAGCATGTATCTGACAGAGTATTGATATCTAGAATGTATATATGTGTATATGTGTGTAAATATGTATATGTACAAACATACATATATGTATGTATACACACACACACACATATATACACAATGTCTTCAAAAATGGACAAAGATTTGAATAGAAATTTCTCCAAAGAGGATAAACAATGGCCAATATAAGTACCTGAAGAGATATTCAATATCACTAGCTAGCCATCAAAAAAAGGTAAATTAAACCCACAATGAGGTACCATTTCAGATTCATTAGCATGGTTAATAGATAAATTTTTTAAAAAAATGAAAAATAATACGTGTTGATGAGGATGTGGAGAAATTGGAGTCTTATTTATTATTGGTGGAAGTGTAAAATGATAAAGCAACTGTGGAAAACAGTTTGGTGGCTCCTCAAAAAACTTAAAGTTATTGTATAATCTAGAAACTTCACTCCTGAGCATATACCTAGCAAAAAATGAAAACAAGGACTCAGATACTTGTACACCAATGTTCACAGCATATTCACACCAGCCAAAAGGTGGAAACAACCCAAAATGTTCATGAAGAGATAAATGGGTAATCAAACTGTTGTATGTACATACAATGGAATATTTTTCATTTATAAAAAGAAACGAAATTCTGATACCTGCTGCAATATGGATTGAACTTAACAACATCTTGCTAAGTGAAATAGGCCAGACAAGAAAGGACAAATATATGATTCCACTTATGCGAAGTACCTAGGATATGCAACTTTATAGAAGTAGACTTTACCAGGGGTTGGGAGAGGGAGAAACAAGAGAGTTATTGTTTAATTGGTATAGAGTTTCCGTTTGGAATGATGAAAAGTTCAGAAAACATACAGTGGTGGTGATTACACGACTTCATGAAAGTATTTACTACTGATGTGTACTTATTAACAGAAATGGATAAAATGGTGAATTTTATATTATGCATCTTTTACATAATAAATTGTTTAAAGTACATGGAATTTTTTGTACTATTCCTGCAACTTTTCTGTAAATCTGAAATTATATAAAAATAAAAACATATGAATAAAAAGAAAACCTCAAAATCTGCCAGTTTGTGATGATGTAGTCACAATAGCTTCCAGGGCTTTCAAGGTAGCGCTAGTGGTAAAGAATCTGCCTGCCAATGCAGGAGATACAAGAAATGCATGTTCAATCCTTGGGTCATGAAGCTCCCCTGGAGGAGGAAATGGCAACCTGCTCCAGTATTCTTGCCTGGAAAATCTCATGGACAGAGCAGCCTGGCAGGCTTCTGTCCATGGGACTGTAAAGAATCAGACACGACTGAGCAACTGAAAAACAGCATCACAATAGCTGGTACATATCTTCTTTGAAAAGAGCATACAATCCTATAGGACTAATCTCAGATCTTTCCTTTAAAGAACTGACTCTGTCAAATTTGTTTCTAAAAGAATCCCACCCCTGCCCCAGGGCGATCTTTTCTTTCTGTCCAGTTGAGCATCTCATTTTCACTTGGGGCTCTTCTTCTACCCAGGAGTTCTGTGGTGGCAGAAGTTGATTTCAGTTGGCACAGATGGACTGAGGCAGAAGGGCTTTTGAGGGGCTTGACAATGCCCTCTCTATGCCCAGTTGACAAACCATGCTCCTCAATTTTATGTGGATGTTGAAAAACTGTATTGTCTTGGACTGGGTGCTGCGGAACAGAGGCTTTAGTAACAGGTTGGAGTGTAGGGTTTTTCTAGAATGGGGACACTAAACAATGTCAACAGGAGATAAGATGAAAATTATCCTACCAGCTTCATGACTTATGTTTACCATATGTTCTATCTCCACATAGAGCTTATTGTATTTTGGAGTTTGCATAAGACTTACAAAAACATATTTTATTTATATGTGATAGAGGAATCAAAGACCTTATGAGGATATTTTTTCCTATCTTACTTGTTAAGGTCTATCAACTCAACTCCAGGGAAATCTTTAGACAAGTTTGTTTATTAGGGTAATGAACAAAGGCTTGTGGACTCTATACTTCCCTTTGTCTCTCATAGCTCATAGTGATGATGTCATTACAATAGATGGCACATATGTCCTTTGAGAAGAGCATGCAATCCTATAGGACAAATCTCAGATCTATTCCTTAAAGAGACAGCATTAAAGAGAGCTCTCCTGGGCAGTTTACCCTCAAAGTCAGAGAATTTTCCACACACAGCTGGGTACGGCGGGTGATAAATAAATATGGTGTCAATCATAGTCTGTTGAATTGACTTGGCTTTCCTGAGTCTCTCTTGTAATTCCTATTTGGGTAGAAAGTAGAAAACTTGACTGATGTAAATATCATTTTTTGTGTCTCCTCCTTCACAATCTCCAGTCACCTTTTCATAAGAAAAGGGCCAAATCTCCATTGGCTTAATGTCCCCAAGGTTGTCATCTCAAATGCTGAGGTTAAAATCTTATGAACATATCTCCTTTTAAGATAGAGATGGGAGTTTAATAATTGTGTGCTCGTCTGTTTTTATTTTAGAAAAATATAAGGAATAAAACCTTCTTCTGGCTAGGTATGACTGACAGGACACATCTCTCTATAATTTACTAAATCAAAGTGTACCTTTCAAACAAAGCATATCCAGGGAGACCTTTGCTTCTCTTCCCCATAAGATGTAATAATCATAATAAGATTCTTAAGGATACTCCTCATATGAAGATGAAACCAGCTCTTCTTTCAAAGCCAGATCATCATGAATGAAATTTTCAGAATATTTTTTTGTGTGACCAGTTGTTTCTCTATAGAATTTGTACTCTTGTCAGAATTCATATCTGGAGGGAAACCAGAAAAATGACTTCTATACTATAGGAGAAGAGAAATCTTTTATTTATTTACTGTTTTTGCTACAGATATTTTTATAGCATTTTAAATATCTAATCTCATAACTAATTTCATTTAATCTTCATAAAGACTCTGTGAGGTAGCATTTTTTTCATTTCTATTTTATAAATGAGGAAACCAAATTTCAAGAAATATTAACTTCTTGGAAGTCACTCAATAATAAAGGGGTAGAGGATTAAGAGGTACAAACTATTAGATATAAAATAAGCTATAAGGATATGTTGTACAACATGAGAAACTTAGCCAATACTTTATAATAGCTATAAATGGAATATGAGCTTCCCAGGTGGCTCAGTGGGTAAAAAATTTGCCTGCAATGCAGGAGACACCAGAGATATGGGTTCAGTTCCTGGGTTGGGAAGATCCCCTGGAGGAGGGCACAGCAACCCAGTCCAGTATTCTTGCCTGGAGAATCCCATGGACAGAGGAGCCTGGCAGGCTAAAGTCCATAGATCTCAAAAAGTCAGGCATGACTGAAGTGACAACACAGCATAAACAACCTTTCAAAATTGTAAGTCACCATATTGTACACTTGTAATTAATATTATACGTGATCTATACTTCAACTAAAATAAGTGGGGCAGGGTGCTGAGTCTTTGAAATAAAGTTACTCTTCCTTCCATGACAGTACTTCTCACATGGAAGTAACCTAAGCCAGGGCCTGAAGAATAATAGTCAAGGCTGATTTCCCCACAGCATTTTCTCTTTCTGGCAAGTAGGCCCCAGACCATTTCTCGTTCTCTTGAACTAAAGATAAAAGTATTACCACCTAGCAGTCAAGCCAGCTCTCTTTTCTCTGGCCATAAGGATCACTGGTGCTCAAAAAATCATTTCCCACATTTTTTCTGCCACTTCTTCCTGTCTCCACTCCAACTGTCTCCTTCTATTCAAAACCCTTCAGTATCTCCCTGGTTTTTCTAGGTTGGGAGCTTCCACCCAGCTGGACTCAGTACCTACTTGCCTGTACCTCCCTTCAAAGTGAATCCCAAGAGCTGAAGGACAGTCAATGAGAGTGCAGTGTCCTAGCAAGGGGAGACATAACACCCGGCTTCTTATGCCCTTCTTCCAAAGACAAGCTCTTTTTCTAGCTGACTAGGGTCAAGTCTCGATGGTAAATTCATAGAGAAATGAAGAAAGATGTTTGTTTTCTCCTGGACATTTCTGCCAGCATTTTCCTGCTTTCTCCTAAGGAAGACTGAGCATATTAGACAAGAAAACAGACTCAATGTCTTCCTCAGGGTACAGCCTCACTGACACTTACTGTCTGGGCTGCCAGGTCTTGGGACAAGACTGAAAATAGGACGTGGAAATAGGAAGGACTGGAAGCTCATCAGAAAACTGACATGGTTCATGACGTAGGTCACCTCTGGCCTTTTTCCTTCATTTTTTTTAATTTTTTTAAATTAATTTTTATTTTTTTAGTTTGTTTTGCTTTACAATACTGTATTCGTTTTGCTATACATTGACATGAATCAGCCACGAGTGTACATGAACTCCCAATCCTGACCCCCACCTTTGGCCATGCTACGAGGAATGTGGGATCTTGTGGGACCAGAGATGGAACCTGTGCACCCTGCCGTGGAAGTTCAGAGTCTTAACCACGGGACCGCCAGAGAAGTCCCTGGACCTTGTTCCTTTAAAATGGAACCTGCTGAAGACCTCCCGGTGGAAGTCAGTGGAGCAGGTCTGGTAGTTAGCTATGATCTGAAGTGCTTGCTCATGACTCAAGAATTCATCACTGGGAATTCGTCACTGCAAGAGACATGGCGATTTTGACCATTATGTCATTTTACACTCTTTTTTCCCCATCAGTCATATATCTGTTTAACTTGTATCTTTAAGTCATCATTGGTTAAATTTATGGGTTGTAAGGAATATTCATATTGAAATATAACACATAAATAAGAGCTATAAAAATTCACCTGATATTTTATCTTTAAAAACAAAAAAATATCATCTGTGAAAAGTTTAAATTTACAAGAGCCAAATTATAAAATTTTATAACAAATACTATACATACCATATTTTTGCCATGCCATATTTGTCATAATTGTTTCCTCTTTTTTTTAAGATAGTAACATTTATAAATACAATCTGAAACTCCCTTCACTCTTTCCCCTTCCTTACTTCTTGTTTCTGCAGAGGTAACCACACTGAGAATGTGTGTATTTTTCCTTTCCTGTTTATGTATTGTACCTGTCTGCACTAATTAATTATAAACATATGGTATTGTTTTAATTTATGTATTTTTGAAATTTATCCATACTGATTGACAAAAAGATTCTAATGTTATAAATATTCTTTAGCACAGCACATCAAGATGTCATTAGCACTTAATTAAGCCCTTTGAAGGTAAACACAGTTGGCCCTTCATGTCTACGGGTTCTATCCATGGATTCAACTAACTGTAGTTCAATAATATTTAGGAAAAAAAGTTTCAGAAAGTTCCAAAAAGCAAACCTTGAACTCACCATGGTTATTCACCATGCACCAATTATTTGCATAGAATTTACATTGCATTAGGCATTGTAAATAATCTGGAGATGATTCATAGTGTACAGGAGGATGTGTGTCTATTATATGCAAATACTGTACCATTTTATACACAGAAATTGAGCATCTATGAATTTTAATATGGGGGATATCCCCCACAGATACTGATGGAGGACCATACTTAGAATCTAGCAATAATAGTTTTATATTTTTTAAATTGGGTGTGTGTTTAGGCTCTAAACACAGGGATCAGAAATACAAATAAAAATCATCAAAGATATTTTCATATATTTCTGATATAGCAAAAAGTAGTTCAACTTCAAACTTCATTTTAGTGTTTATTTCTATCCCCAAATGAAATGAGGTATACAAAATGTCACTTTGATTCTATCCACAAATTGTGTTCTTGCTTTCATAGTTAAAATTAATTCAATAATGTGAAGTGCTTATTAAATGTGGGTAAGCCAAATTTGTCTTTCTAGATATGTGGCATGAATATTATTAAAGGCTTTAATAAAATTAACTTGCAGTGTAACTTTAATTGCAATATATTGATCTAAAGTAACATATTTTATGAAAAATGACTTATTTTGTTATATAAACATACTATGAAAGATAATTTTAAAAATTCGTTAGAGAAATCTTGATTTTATATGTAACTGTGAATATAGTTTGAGAGTTAAAGGAGAGTAGGAGAAATCAAGATTATTTAAACCAACCTAAAATTATATAAAAAAGGCAAGGATTTTAAAATGCTTTAATTCCCATCACACCATTTCTGACTTATATAACATTATTGTCCAACTAGCTGACTTGCTGTTAATCATCCAGCTGAGACCAAAAACTCCTGAAGCCCAAATCGACAACACACATACTCATGAACTAAATGATTGTTTATTGTTTTAAAAACTGAGTTTTGAGGTGGTTTGTTGCACAGCTTAATTAGGTAGAAATAAACTGTCACAACTAATACAGTGTCTTTTGTTGTTTGCAACCAAGAGCCTTAGATAGTTTCCTTTAGTTCTTCTCATCAGCCTGGAAACACCTAAATTAGTTCATTCTGATGAACTGGCTTGTTCCCAGTATCTAAGCACTATTCTTTGCCCTTTCAAGATGGGCTCAGTCTATCCACCCATACAGACACTCTCTTTGAGCTTATTTTCCAGTTGATGTCCAGATTCCAGGTGAAGGCCATTATCTTAACACCCATAATCTAGGAGCTCCTTTACAGACAACTTGGCAGCTTCATCATCAAGATCACAAGAGCCAGATCTCCACTACCCTGAAGCTCACTGCCACCTGAATCAGTAAATATCTGTTTCTCCATGGCGATACCCCAGTCTCTAAACAATGCAGGAGACCTGTGTTCAATCTCTGGGTTGGGAAGATCCCCTGGAGAAGGGAATGGCTACCTACTCCAGTCCACTGGGGTCCCAAAAGAGTTGGACATGACTGAAGTGACTAACACTTTCACACTTTTAGGAGGGCATAGAGCCTCTTTTTCTTGTGGGAAGATATGAACAGAACAGCTCAGCAGGAAATAGAACAGTTAAAAGAGAAAGGAAAGACTCTACAACTGAAACAATAGACCAAAAAAGTAAACAAATTTGTTTCTAAATCATATCCTCCTTCAGTTAATATTTACCATGTACAGCTTCACCTTCTGTTGCAAGAAGGAAGGCAGTGCCTCTAAAAGCACAATATAAGAAGCCAAAGAGTGAGCATCTCTCATTGGTATGACCACTGCTGTTCCTCCCACTACTCCTGAAGACCCAAGGAGCACAGAATGGAGAAGCTTCTTCTGGGTGTCCTGCTGCTCGCCTTTCTCCCAGAGGGCATGACACAGAAAGGTAGGTCCTAAGTTTTGTTTGGATAAAGTTTTCTCCAAGCCTCAGGGGAACTGAAGTACAGCGTGTTTTGTTACTGCTGCTGCTGTTTTGAGGAACAGGTGAATGAAGGATGGTATAAGTCCTTTTGCAGTATTGCAAGTATTGCAAATCACCTTAAAACATAGCCACTTAAAACAATAAACATTTATTGGTCTCATACTTTCTGCAGGTGAAGAATCAGGGAATAGCTCAGCTGGATGATTCTGACTCTAGGTTTCTCATGAGTTGCAGTCAGTCAAGCAGAGACATCCTCTCATCTGAAGACTTGACTTGGGGAGGATCTGCTTCCTAGCTCACTCACACGGTTATCGTCAGGATTCAGCCCTTACAGGCTGTTGGGTTGAGGGTCTCAGTTCTTCACTGGCTGTTGGTTTTAGGCTGCCCTCAGTTGCTTGCCACCTGGACCTGTCTATCAGGCAGCCTATAACATAGCAACTAGCTTCTCAAACAGTGAGAAATCTAACAGAGAGAACGTGCCCAGCCCAAAACGGTAGTCTTTCTTAAAAAACTAAAAATAGAACTACCATATGATCCAGCAATCCCATTCCTGGGCATATATCCAGAGAAAATTATAATGAAAAAAATACATGCACCCCAATGTTTATTGCAGTGCTGTTTACAACAGTCAAGACGTGGAAGCAACCTAAATGTCCTAGGAACCTAGATGAATGGACAAAGAAGATGTGGTATATATATAAATATGAGTTATAGTCAGTATATATATGTGTGTGTGTGTGTGTACAATGGACCATTACTCAGCCATTAAAAACATGAAATAACCCTGTTTGCAGCAACATGGATGAACCTAGAGATTGTCATACTGAGTGAAGTAAGTCAGACAGAGAAAGAGAAATATCATATGTGTTTCTTATATGCACAATCTAAAAAGAAATGAAACAAATTAACTTATTTACAAAACAGAAAGACTCATAGAAAACAAACTCATGGTTACTAAAGGAAAATGAGTATAGGGAGGGATAAATAGGAGTTTGGGATTAACATGTAGACACTATTATATGTAAAATAAATAATCAACAAGGACATACCATATAGGACAGGGAACTCTATTCAATATTATATAATAACCTATATAGGAAAAGTGTCTAAAAAAGAATGCTATGTATATGTATATGTCTATATATGTATACATATACACTTAGGTGTATACCTGTATAACACAACATTGTAAATCAAATATACTCCAATATAAAATAAAAATTAAATTTAAAAGATTTAAAAAGAAATAAAATTTGGAAGCCGCTTGAAGAAAGCACAGTCTTCATAATCTAATCTGCTGTCACTTGTCTTGGTTCTGCTGTATTCTATTCTTTAGTAGCAAGTTAGCCTACAATCAAGGAGGGGAGAACTATTTCGGACATATTTTTAAAACCACCCCAGATGCTTATGACTCAGGATATGCCTGGCATAAGAAAGCCCTGGGACTAGAGAAAGAATAGCTGGCCAGGCTTATTATATGGGAACACCATTACCTCTCACCTGAGAGAACAAGAATGGCTATGCAAACCTTTTATTAGAAAAAGAGGATATGACAGCGGTTAGGGTGGTCATTCTCTGATCCTTCTCAATCTTTTAGTCTGGATCACATGAGAAGAAATACAAAATTTTAGAACAATCTTGGACTTTACTTAGAGAACCTGTTTCTCCCAAACTAATTGAATTGCTGCTTTTGTGAAATTGCTGAAGTTTAATCCTCAGTTTCTTCACCTATGAAATGTGTGTAAGAATGACATCAAACTGGCAAAGAGTTGTTTATGATGATTGAGTGAGATAAATTTAAGGGAGAAATTTATGATGTAGAAGTGCTACCAAAAAAGCTTGTTTTTTATTAGCAGTTAAAGAGCATTAATGTTCTGGCACCCTTTTTCCCCTCCCTTTCTGTTATATCCATTAAGCACAACCCCATCTTCTCAAGTTTGAGACACTTCTCTATTGCATCACTATCAGTGAAAAGTTATTCACAACACCACTCTCTGGCTAACTATGCTATTTTACTCCAGGTTTGTATACTGACAAGGTCAGACATCACGCATAGGGTGCTATTTAGATCACTGACATCTCAGAAGATGATCAGCATTGGGAGAGGGCAGGATGCTACGAACTTTAACGTTTACACTCCAGGAGGCAGCTGTGTTTCATTTTCTGTGGCTGGTGTTTGTGTTCTACCTTGATGAAACCTGCAAAGAAGATGACAGTGGGGGTTGCTAGAGACATCATCCATTCTTCTTTCTACCAGAACAAGTGTAACAAAACCTGCCTTTTAACACATTTTGCTTATACAAATAATGCACTTACAGGCACCTTGTAAATGCTGAATGTACTCTATCAAGAAGCAGTCCGTGATCTGCAGTGAGAGCAAATCAAGCAAGAGAACTGGCAGACTTTTCATCACACTGCTTTTTTTTTTTTTTTTCTCCTCCACAGACTTGAGAGGGAAGGTGTTTATTTTCCCTGAAGAATCAGCCACAGCCTACGTGACCCTGATCCCCAGGGTGAGGAAGCCACTGAGGAGTTTCACTCTGTGCCTGAAAGCCTTCACAGACCTCACTCGCCCCTACAGCCTCTTCTCCTACAACACTAAGTCTAAAGACAACGAGCTGCGTCTCTTTGTCCGCAAAGTGGGAGAGTACGAGCTGTACATCGGGAACACTAAAGTCACTTTCAAGGTCCCCCGACCCCCTTATGGCCCGGTCCATCTCTGTGTCAGCTGGGAGTCTATCTCTGGGATTGCTGAACTCTGGGTGAACAGCAGGCCCGTGGGGAGGAAGGGCTTGAGGAGAGGGTACACTTTGGGAAAAGATGCAAGAATCATCTTGGGACAGGAGCAGGATTCATTTGGGGGAAACTTTGATGCCAAACAATCCTTTGTTGGGGAGATCTGGGATGTACCATGTGGGATCATGTGGTCTCCTTAAAGAACTTGTGCGCCACCTGTTACACCGGCAACATCTTCAACTGGAAGGCCCTGACTTTTCAAGCTAAGGGCTATGTGGTGGTGAAGCCCAAGTTGTAGGCTTAAGCCTCACTCCCTTCAGACATGACTTGTTTGATAATAATCATCCACATAGTCTCTTTGAAATTAAATACGTTGATTTCAATTTTTCTGGCTCTGTTAAGATGGTGTAAGCTACATTACAGACACAAGGGTCAGGTAGACCTTTAGCATACAGTCTTTGTTGTTGCAAACATTACAACATTTTCTGCAGTGTCAAGCTATAGGAATTCCAGGGAACACACTGCTTTCAGTATGTGTGTCAATCAAATAGTTCATCAGTCTATAAAAATGATGTGACCACTGGGAGGGGCCTTTCAGGAATGGGTTGCTCTCATGAGCAGGACTGCTGAAGAGACAGTCTCAAATCGGGCTTTCTCAGAAGCAAGGTTGTGAGTGTTCCCCTTGAACCTAGCCCAGAAAGGATTCAGAGGCGTTCTCAGGGAACATGAATGAAGGCAAGGATTAATTGCCTTGAAGACCCCTCTTCTCATTCACTCTCTTGCAGGTAGTTGCTCTGGGGAGGCAAAGCTTTTATTCTTTCAGGTAATGTCCCATGAACATGACGACTTCCCTTTTTGGCTCTGGTGCCATTAGGGATTCCCAAGTCCTTTGACAGGCACATCCTCGATGAGGATACTTCGACTGTCCTCAAGAAGAGAGATGGTGGATGGATGACATGGATTAAATTTTTTTCCTTTTGATATCAGCCCTTTATGGACTGGAAGACATTGGCAATAACAATAAGACTCCCATAATCTTGTTTAGACAAGTGTTTGATCTCAGAGTTTGAATGAGGTACCCAGCAGTTCATTGTAGAAATGAATAGGGCAAAGGCAAGACCCAGATATCACCCTGGGCTCCACGTAGAGATGAATGAAATCATGGGCTAATTTCCAGGTTTAAGACAGCCAGAGTAGCTGGTATTAATAAATTTAATTTCTTTTTTTCTCTCCTTTGGCTGTACCACAGAGTTTGCAGGACGTTGCTTCCCCAACCAGGGATCACACCGAGGTTCCTGGCAGTAGAATCGTGGAGTCCTAACCAACCAACTATCAGGGAAGTCCCTTATCAAATTTAATTTCAGATATCTCTACACTTGTGAATACAATATAGCATACATGTTACTCCCAGAGAAAGCATGTGTAACTCCAGTGAAATTCAGTTACTGGGTATGACGTGACTTTTTTGTTTTTGTTTCTTTTCTGAGATTTTTTTTCTCCCCACAAAATTCTGGGTCAGACCTAGAGAATATGTTTTAGTCAAGATAATGTTACAGTCCCTAGTGAACCCTTTTATTTTTTTTAATTAATTTATTTTAATTGGAGGTTAATTACTTCACAATATTGTGGTGGTTTTTCCAGACATTGACATGTCAGCCATGGTGTACATGTGTCCTCTTATCCCAAACCCCCTCCCACCTCCTTCCCCATCGCATCAGTCTATGACCCTCTGGGTCATCCCAGGGCACCAGTGTTGAGTGCCCTGTTTCATGCATCGAACTTGGACTGGTCATCTCTTTCACATATGGTAATATATATGTTTCAGTGCTCTTCTCTCAAATCATCCCACACCTGACTTCTCCCACAGGGTCCAAAAGTCTGTTCTTTATGTCTTTCTTGTCTTGCACATAGGGTCGTCATTACCGTCTTTTGTTACTTTGTATTAACATATAAATACACAAAACTCACCCAGGAAACAGTCCCAATGTGAGCTTCAACAAAATTGAGGGAAAAATGTCATGGGTCTCCAAGGCAGGTGGGAATATTTTAGGCTGATAATATTTCTTCTGGAATGTTACTCTTCCACTGCCCAAAAGAAAAAGTGATGATAAGTAAGAAAGGTGGTTTTGACTGTGCTTTCAACACATCCTGTTCACTGACCACACTCTCTCGAAGGCTTTAGAGCTCAATATCTACTTGACATTTTGGTTGATCTTTAACCCATTGCTTCAAGCAGGTGTTACACAGCCCACTTTTCTGCCATTAACAAAGTGGAAACAATCAGCCACCCTCTTGCTTATTATTCCCTACCGACTTTCCACCTGGTGAGCAGCCCTTGACCATGTCCCTGGGGGTAACCTCTCAGATGAACAGAGAGCATAGGAGAATGATGTTAAAAAAAAACTCAAGTCAGGGAAACTCTTAATTCTTTAATTTAGGCTTGCCACCAAATTGTGCAACTCTGTCTAGGTAAAGGAAGAATGATAGGATCAATTTTTTGTGTGTGTGATTACAAAAACACCCAGAATATGACAGGCTATATATCAAACTACCAAAGATTCTAAGCAAGAGGTTTTTTGCCAATAACACGGCAAAGGGCATCCTTGACCTCTCTGTTCCTTAGAGTATACACCACAGGATTAAGGAGAGGAGTGAAAACTGTGTAAGTCACTGAAATCAGCTGGTCCTGATCCCTTGTGTTCTCTGACTTGGGCTTGAGGTAGGCGATAGAGGCACAGCCATAGTGGACAATGACCACAGTGAGGTGGGAGGCGCAGGTGGCAAAAGCCTTCTTCCGGCCCTGAGCAGAAGCAATCTTGAGGATGGTGGAGATGATGAGGATGTACGAGATGAAGACCAAAACCATGGGCACCACAATGACGAGTGAGCTGATAAGGAAATTTATTATGTCATGTATAGTGGTGTTGGCACAGGAGAGTTTCATAACCGGGCGGATATCACAGAAATAATGGGTCACCTTTCTGTAACAAAAGGGCAGCCTGAACAGAAAGGAAATCTGAACTGTGGCCACAAACAACCCAATGCTGCAGGCCCCCCATACCAGCTGGGCACACGCCCTCTTGTTCATGATGATCATGTACCTCAGGGGGTTGCAGATGGCCACATAGCGGTCATAGCCCATCGCTGTGAGCAAAAAGCAGTTGTTGATGGCCAAAGTGATGAAAAAGAACATCTGGGTGGCACAGCCAGCCAAGGAGATGTGTTGGCTCAGGCCTATGGGCTGGACAGCATCCGAGGCACAATGACCAATGTGTACAAAGTCTCTGAAGTGGAAAGCACAGTAAGGAAGAAGTACATGGCGGTGTGAAGGCGTCGATCAATGCTGATAATGGTCACAATGATGACATTGCCAGACAAGGTTAAGAGGTACAAGATAAGGAAAACCACAAAGAGGGTGAGCTTGTGTTCATGAAAACTGGTAAAATCCTGGAACATAAATTCCCTCACCCCTGTATGGTTCTCTGTCTTCATCGATAAATTCCAGGAGACTTAGGACAAGCAGTCAGAACACATCAGTGCCCAGTGCTCTGAGCAGGAGAGCACAAAGGCAAGGAAATAATTAGGATCTGCTCTTGATGGATGCCTGGTTAATGGGGACTGCTGTTCACCTATAGGTAAAAGATAGAAAAACACAATCAGGAAACAGTTTCACATATGGAGACTTATACAAAAGAATGAATGGAGATGCGATGAGATGGAAGGAAGCCTGGGTCAAATGTGGAAAAGATTTCCTGGTGTGTTAGAAACAAGCTGCTGCTGCTGCTGCTAAGTCGCTTCAGTCGTGTCCGACTCTGTGCGACCCCATAGACGGCAGCCCACCAGGCTCCCCCGTCCCTGGTTCTCCGGGCAAGAACACTGGAGTGGGTTACCATTTCCTTCTCCAGTGTATGAAAGTGAAAAGTGAAAGTGAAGTCCCTCAGTCATGTCCAACTCTGTGTGACCCTAGAGACGGCAGCCTTCCAGGCTCCTCCGTCCATGGGATTTTCCAGGCGAGAGTACTGGAATGGGTTGCCATTGCCTTCTCCATTAGAAACATAGATGTTGGGAAAAATGGAGGCTGGAGAAATAGGGAATGTGTAGTTAAATTTGGAAAGATTTTCTTTGGATTACAGTTTCAGATTTTCTTTTTAAACTTAAAATAAATGTTCTAATTTTGCCCACCAACTCTTCCTCTGTTGTTTAAGGCACAGTTTTATCATTTTCTCAAGTATCTTCCCTGTTAAGTTGCCAAATAAGACAAGCTATCTTCTCCAGCAAGACATAAGTGTTTGCTTTCTCCCTGTCCCACTTGTTTGCATCTTTTATGAACCCTTTCCACAAATCATTCAGCAGCTTCCAATCTGATGGCCCCTGACCCCACCCCAACCCCCGCCATATACACATTTTTGCTAACAAGCCACTTTGCTTTCTTTATTTTCCAAGACTCCTCTTGCCCAGCAAGTCTTCTCAGAACTAGATACAATCTATAAACCCAAGCTGTCTACAGCGTAGTTCAGTTGCTCATTGCTGCAATGTAACTGGTTCTCATGGACAGTATGTATTTCTGTGTGTTTTCTGCCTTATGTTTGGATTTGGATTTTCACAGGCAGTTTGACTCACTACTAGACGCTGAATTCTCTTTTCTGATGCCTTCAGCATTATAAACAGGTTTCTAAGGGAAATCAGTTTTTACAACTCTTTCCTACTGGGGAGTTACTAGGGATCAGAAAGTTTTCATTAATAAAAATGTTTAATAATAATAATATCAATAATAACAGTCCCTTATGTCACTTTTTAGTTTATAGAGAATTTTTACCAATATTATTTAACAGCATAGCAATCACATATGTTAGATAAGAATTACCTCCATTTTGCAGGTGGGGAAGCTAAAAACACATAGGATTAGGTGATTCAGCCACAATTATTAAGTTCTTAGATCCACACTTTTAATTTTAAAGCCAGTGTAATTTGTTCTGCACCATGAGTGCCTGAGAAACGTCAGGATTACAAAGCAGATGAGGAAGAAGATACACTTGTTTTGCTTTTATTAAAAATAATTAATGCATTTTCCTCACTTTGAGAATGAGATTATATTAGGAAAAACTTGGAAAAGCTGAAAAACTATGTGAAAACTAGAAAAAATTGGAAGTGTCTAAACAAGAATCCGAAATGCAGTACTTGGATGCAATCTCAAAAATGATGGAATGATCTCTGTTCGTTCCCATTCAATATCACAGTAATCCAAGTCTATGCCCCAACCAGTAATGCTGAAGAAGCTGAAGTGAATGGTTCTATGAAGACCTCCAAGACCTTTTAGAACTAACACCCAAAAAAGAGGTCGTTTTCATTATAGGGGACTGGAATGCAAAAGTAGGAAGTCAAGAAACACCTGGAGTAACAGGCAAATTTGGCCTTGGAATATGGAATAAAGCAGGGCAAAGACTAATAGAGTTTTGCCAAGAAAATGCACTGGTCATAGCAAACACCCTCTTCCAACAACACAAGAGAAGACTCTACACATAGACATCACCAGATGGTCAACACCGAAATCAGATTGTATTCTTTGCAACCAAAGATGGAGAAACTCTATACAGTCAAAAAAAACAAGACCGGGAGCTGACTGTGGCTCAGATCATGAACTCCTTATTATCAAATTCGGACTTAAATTGAAGAAAGTAGGGAAAACCACTAGACCATTCAGGTATGCCCTAAATGAAATCCCTTATGATTATACAGTGGAAGTGAGAAATAGATGTAAGGGCCTAGATCTGATAGATAGAGTGCCTGATGAACTATGGACTAAGGTTCATGATATTGTACTAGAGACAAAACCATCCCCATGGAAAAGAAATGCAAAAGAGCTAAATGGCTGTCTGGGGAGGCCTTACAAATGGCTGTGAAGAGAAGCAAAAACCAAAGAAGAAAAGGAAAGATATAAGCATCTGAATGCAGAGCTCCAANGATAGATAGAGTGCCTGATGAACTATGGACTAAGGTTCATGATATTGTACTAGAGACAAAACCATCCCCATGGAAAAGAAATGCAAAAGAGCTAAATGGCTGTCTGGGGAGGCCTTACAAATGGCTGTGAAGAGAAGCAAAAACCAAAGAAGAAAAGGAAAGATATAAGCATCTGAATGCAGAGCTCCAAAGAATAGCAAGAAGAGATAAGAAAGCCTTCTTCAGTGATCAATGCAAAGAAATAGAGGAAAAGAACAGAATGGGAAAGACTAGAGATCTCTTCAAGAAAATTAGAGACACCAAGGGAACATTTCATGCAAAGATGGGCTCAATAAAGGACAGAAATGGTATGGACCTAACAGAAACAAAAGATAATAAGAAGAGGTGGCAAGAATACACAGAAGAATTGTACAAAAAAGATCTTCATGACAAAGATAATCATGATGGTGTGATCACTCACCTAGAGCCAGACATCCTGGAATGTGAAGTCAAGTGGGCCTTAGAAAGCATCACTACGAACAAAGCTAGTGGAGGTGATGGAATTCCAGTTGAGCTGTTTCAAATCCTGAAAGATGATCCTGTGAAAGTGCTACACTCAATATGCCAGCAAATTTGGAAAACCCAGCAGTGGTCATAGGACTAGAAAATGTCAGTTTTCATTTCAATTCCGAAGAAAGGCAATGCCAAAGAATGCTCAAACTACCGCACAATTGCACTCATCTCACATGCTAGTAAAGTAATGCTCAAAATTTTCCAAGCCAAGCTTCAGCCATATGTGAACCGTGAACTTCCAGATGTTCAAGCTGGTTTTAGAAAAGGCAGAGGAACCAGAGATCAAATTGCCAACATCCACTGGATCATGGGAAAAGCAAGAGAGTTCCAGAAAAACATCTATTTCTGCTTTATCAAGTATGCCAAAGTCTTTGACTGTGTGGATCACAAGAAACTGTGGAAAATTCTGAGAGAGATGGGAATACCAGACCACCTGACCTGTCTCTTGAGAAATCTGTATGCAGGTCAGGAAGCAACAGTTAGAACTGGACATGGAACAACAGACTGGTTCCAAATAGGAAAAAGAATACGTCAAGGCTGTATATTGTCACCCTGCTTATTTAACTTCTATGCAGAGTACATCATGAGAAACGCTGGACTGGAAGAAACACAAGCTGGAATCAAGACTGTCAGGAGAAATCTCAATATCCTCAGATATGCAGATGACACCACCCTTATGGCAGAAAGTGAAGAGGAGCTAAAAAGCCTCTTGATGAAAGTGAAAGAGGAGAGTGAAAAAGTTGGCTTAAAGCTCAACATTCAGAAAACAAAGATCATGGCATCTGGTCCCATCACTTCATGGGAAATAGATGGGGAGACAGTGGAAACAGTGTCAGACTTTATTTTTGGGGCTCCAAAATCAGTGCAGATGGTGACTGCAGCCATGAAATTAGAAGATGCTTACTCCTTGGAAGGAAAATTATAACCAACCTAGATAGCATATTGAAAAGCAGAGACATTGCTTTGCCGACTAAGGTCCGTCTAGTCAAGCTATGGTTTTTCCAGTAGTCATATATGGATGTGAGAGTTGGACTGTGAAGAAGGCTGAGTGCCAAAGAATTGATGCTTTTGAACTGTGGTGTTGGAGAAGCCTCTTGAGAGTCCCTTGGACTGCAAGGAGATCCAACCAGTCCATTCTGAAGGATATCAGCCCTGGGATTTCTTTGGTAGGACTGATGCTAAAGTTGAAACTCCAGTACTTTGGCCACCTCATGCGAAGAGTTGACTCATTGGAAAAATCTTTGATGCTGGGAGGGTTTGGGCGCAGGAGGAGAAGGGGACGACAGAGGATGAGATGGCTGGATGGCATCACCGACTCGATGGACGTGAGTCTGAGTGAACTCCGGGAGTTGGTGATGGACAGGGAGGCCTGGCGTGCTGCAGTCAATGTGGTCGCAAAGAGTCTGAGAGACAAGACTGAGCTACTGAACTGAACTGAACTGAAACAAGGATATGAAATACTAGCATATTAGTGTCAATGCATGTCCAGTTTCCTTGGCTTTACATTTCCACTTCCAATTATTTATTTTAAGGAAATTATCAGAGATAAGCACCTGGATGTACAAAAAGCTTTTATGGTATTATTTATAATATAATAATGAATACAAAAAATAATGTATGATTAAATAAGTTATATCCATCTGCTGGCAACCAAACAGCCGTTTTATGTCAAAAAGGGGCTGATAAGGAAAGATACAATAGAAAGATAGATATATAGATAGACAAATAGATCAAATGTTGTAAAAAGAAAAGGAGTTAACAAAAGAATGAAACACATTCAACAGCACACATGCTTTTGAAAAAGTATGAAAGTAAACATACAAAACATTTAAAATATTTTTTCTGAGTAATGAATTAAGTTAATTTTCTTTTTATGTTCTCTTTATAAACAAGATTTTCTTCTTAATTATTCTCTACTAAACACAAAGCAAAATTGTTAAATTCTTTGCCAAAGTGGAACTTTCTAATGAGGCTGCAGAAAGGACTACTGAGAAGAAAAGGTGAAAGCAGTGGGTTAATTTACCGTGGAGAAGAAAAAATTGACAGTATAAAGTACCACTAACTTAAAGTCTCTAAACAGGCATTTTATAGAAATTTGAGCACCCAAAGGCCAGATTCAAAGGAAATTAACTTCCAGTTTTTAAAGGAAGGCCATAGTTGCTAAAAGGAAAATCTTCCTGAACAGTGCTGGAAATAGTGTAGCAAGTGAGGCAGAATTTAAGGGAATACCAAACATATTTTAAAAATTAAGAAAACAACACAGTAATCAAGATGAATAAGATTATAATACCGTGTTTTAAAAAATGAATGCAAAGATACGTAATGAATGAAATATTAAAATCTGAAATAAACACAGAACCAGTTCTGACTCTTGCTATTGTGGGATGCAAGTAGTTAAATGAGAGCAGATTTTGAAAAACAGAAAAATAGAAAATATTTTCAATAACAGAAAAAATGTAGACCAAATATGTGTTCCTTTTCCACTGAGATGTGGTGATGGCTAATCCTTAACCACTTCTGTTTAACTGAGATTCATAATCTATTACTGAGCAAGATAAAATTCAAAGCTTATATAACTGGAAAAAATCAATCCTACCTATATTAAGGGGCATGAAAGAAAAATAAGCTAGGCTATAGAAGAGTAAAGATTGAATTGAGCTTGTGCATTCCTGCAATTCCATCTCCTCCCCCATCATCCTCTCGGGGAAATGGGGACAAAGAACAGGTGGGTGATGACACCAGGGTGGTAAGGTCGGGATAACTGAAACGAAATGGCAGCCTCCTTCTGCAGAATTCACCTCACTGAAAAACGCAACACTTTAAACCACTTTCTGTTTCCTTGATTCTGGATCTTTTGGCCAAAATATCTCTCCATGAGAAAATATAAAAATATTTCCTTCTAGAGACATCATTTTCTGCTTAGACCTAACAACCAATCCTAGGCAAGTGGTTAATCGTATTCATCATCCAAGTCTTTGCTTCCAACTGGAAACAAGTTGGAAAAATTCATGTGCTTGGTAGCTTTAAGTCCATTAAATATAAATGAATCATAGGACCTTAGAGTTACGAGGTAATTCTAAAAGCACAGCACTCCTCACAAATAGCCGCCAAACTCTGCTTCCAATGATTGCAAATTCATTCTCTTACAAGTTAGCATCTGCCTCTTAAGAAATTAAGTTTACTTAAAGAAATAAAACTGGGCTTTTCATATTATAAAAATGCTTAAGGCAGAAAAAAAAAGCTGTCTGTATAGAAGGGCATAACTAGAAAAGTTAGTTTTGTGTTTCTTTGCTTTGCATTCTCTGGTCCAGAAGTAAACATAATTTATGTTTGTTTGTTTGTTTTACCTGGTTTATTTCTGTCTAGAAAATTTCTATGTTCGGTTATGTATATTTCTGTATCATTTCAGTTTTGCACAAATGGAACTAGACTTCACATATGAATTTACAGCTAGTTTTTTCCCATTAATAACTTGAATATTTTCCATAACAGTAGTGTAAATCTATCTCACTCTTTTCCTTTCTAATGGTGCATACTACCTCATTACACAGACCCATATAGATATATGGTCATCAATTCTATTTTTGAATGGTCTTAGTTCTTAGAAAATGTTACTTCCTATTGACTCAATACCTGTCTCCCTGCAACTTACCACATCCATACATTATCCCATCTTCTATTTCCTTTTCAATCTAATAATGTTTAAAATATTTGGAGATCATTGTAATGTCTCAGCTAAATTTCATGTCCTTAAATCCATTACCACAACAAGAAGAGCATGAAGAAATATAATATTAATGAACATGAGAATCAATACAACTGAAAAATATTGCAAATCATAAAGGGAAAATAATAATATTTTGAAAATACACATGGCATTCCATTTTCACTTAGTTCTGCCAACAGCTGCTTGCTGTGCCAGACCTTAGCAATAAGAAAAAGGAGTTACTTTTCAGACAGTGATCTTTAAAAGACATTGAAAGGCTGAATCTATTCAGAGGAAACAGGTGAAAACACCATATATTCAAGAGGTGTTTAAAAGGAAAGCTAAAACCCACAAAGCAAGAAAAACTCAGCTCTTCTAGTATCAAATTATGGTCAGTCACTCTGACGTCTCCAACTCTTAGAGAATCTCAAATTATTGCTATATATTCTGTGAAGCTGGGGACATTGATCCCTTTGGTTTGAGAAGTGACTGAGGAGGGAAAAATGCAGTCTGTTAAACTCCAGATTTCAGGAGTATTTCCCCCAAGAGGAGCAAATCCCTCTACCCCAAGTCTCCTGGGAACATCTGTTTTCAAAATCCCTCCAGGGTACTAAGAAGGAAAGGATGAGAGAACCCTAGAGCTTATCTCAAGGGCTTTGTTAGGAACTTGGGTAGTAGATGAGAGAGATGCTCTCATTTGTTTGCTAACTGTTGGGGGATTTTGAAAGTTTCACAGACTAATACTGCATTGATTTGAGTCCAGTAAACCATAGGGTTACTGGATGAGCTTACAACGAGAAGACCCTAAATTTTAGCTTTTCAGTATTAGAGAGCAGCCAACGTCTGAAACTTATTCAAATCAGATCAGGGCAAGCAGAGGGTTACAGGAGCCAGAGCTTCTCTTGTCTGGTTTCAGCTTAAAGTCAATTTCATAATACCTCACTGACATACATCTCAGCCTAACTCTCCCATTTAGAGAGATCCATCTCTTTGTTTGGAGAATAGATACTTTCATACCCGTTCCTCATGCTCCTTTTGGTTCATTCTTGGCTTATTCTGGAAAGAGAATGAAACAGCAGTAGCTTTCCACTTCAGCAAGTTGAGTTTCTGGGTCACCATGACCTCTTCATTGAGAAGGTCTCTGTACTCTTGCCTGATCTTCCCTCTAATTCAGATGGTAAAAATCTGCCTGCAATGCAGGAGACCTGGGTTTGATCCCTGGGTCAGGAAGATCCTCTGGAAGAGGGAATGGCAAGCCGCTCCAGTATTCTTGCTTGGAGAATTCCATGGACAAAGGAGCCTGGAGGGCTATGATCCATGGGGTTGCAAAGAGTCAGACACAACTGAGCAACTAACACTACTACTATTCCTGTTACCTTCTCAAGCCCCTAGTGAGCCAGGGCGGAATCTTCATGGCAAATTGTGTGTGCATCAATTGAGACACTGAACTCATCTGTACCCTTGGGAGCTGTTTGAGAAGCCATTTTAGAAAAGAAGGCTGAGTGCTGAAGAACTGATGCTTTCAAACTGTGGTACTGGAGAAGACTCTTGAGAGACAGCAAAGAGATCAAATCAGTCAATCCTAAAGGAAATCAACCCTGAATATTCATTGGAAGGACTGATGCTGAAGCTGAAGCTCCAGTACTTTGGCCACTTGATGGAAGTGCCGACTCACTGGAAAAGACCCTGATGCTGGGAAAGACTGAAGGCAGGAAGAGAAGGGGACAACAGAGGATGAGATGGTTGGATGGCATCACCGACTCGATGGACATGAGTTTGAGCAAGCTCTGGGTGATAGCGAAAGACAGAGAAGTCTGATGTGCTGCAGTCCATAGAGTCGAAAAGAGTTGGACACGACTAAGCAGCTGACCAACAGCAATGTAAAACAGAATGGCCATAAGGATGTTCAACTCTAAGAATTTTCTTTCTAAAATAATTGTATTTTCCCTCTGATTAAAATAGCAATATAGATGTTTATTCACCGTATATAAACACAAGAAAGGGAAAATAAGACAATGCAAATTAGTTATGATCTCCAACTTAGAAATACCAACACTGAATTTTTTTCAAATATTTAATTCATTACTTAATTTTTTTTAGCCACATAGGGTCTTTATTGCTGCCTGTGGGCTTTCTCTAGTTGTGGAGAGGGGGGCTACTCTTTATTGTGATGCATAGGCTTTTCATTATGGTGGCTTCTCTGTTGTGGAGCCTGGGCTCTGGGGCACTCAGGCTTCAGCTGTTGCTGCACAAGGGCTTAAGCACATGAGCTCAGTTGCTCCTCAGCATGTGGGGTCTTCCCAGACCAGGGATCAAACCCTTGTCCCCTGCATTGCAAGATGGATTCTTAACCACTGGACAGCCAGGGAAGTCCCAACACTATACACATTTTGATGACTGGTTTTCAGATTATTTTTCTATGCATTTATATGTTTGTATCTGTTTATACATGCACACTTATGTTTATGGGGAAAATGGGATAGTTATTATTTTTGTATTATTTTGGACTTCCCTGGTGGCTCAGGCAGTAAAGAACCTGCCTGAAATGCAAGAGGCCCAGGTTCTATCCCTGGGCTGGGAAGATCCTCTGGAGGAGAGAACAGCAACCCACTCCAGTATTCTTTCCTGGAGAATCACCATGGACAGAGGAGCCTGGAGAGTTATAGTTCCTTGGGTCTCAAAGAGTCAAACATGACTGACTAACACACAGTATTCTTGTAGCCTGTGTTTCTTTTTAACAACATGAGGTTGTGTTATACATATTCTTTATATGCAGCCTGTTTCTTAGCAATGTCTTATGAATCTTTCCCATATAAATAGCAATTTTTTTCCCTACAGTATTATTCTTAAATAGCTCTCTTGCCTTCTATCACTGAAGTACTCTATATTATAGTATGGTTTCAAGACTTAAATGAGCATCATGTATTACGTGTGGTTGCTAAGTCTTCAAGGTCTTTTTTAGTCTAGACCAGGGTTTCTAACCAGAAGCACCACTGACATTTTAAACCTCATAATTCTTTGTTGTTTTTTTTTTGGGGGGGGGAGGGGCATGAGGAAGGAGGCCATCACTGTATAAGGTTACAAAGTATTTATTAGCTTCCCTGTCCTCTACCTACTACTTGCTAGTATCATCACTTCTTCTCCCTCCACTACATCCAGTTCAGTTCAGTTGCTCAGTCGTGTCCAACTCTTTGTGACCCCATGGACTGCAGCACTCCAGGCCCCCTGTCCATCACCAACTCCCAGAGTTCACTCAAACTCTGTCCATCGAGTTGGTGATGCCATCCAGCCATCTCATCCTCTGTCGTCCCCTTCTCCTCCTGCCCCCAATCCCTCCCAGCATCAGAGTCTTTTTCAATGAGTCAACTCTTTGCATGAGGTGGCCAAAGTACTGGAGTTTCAACTTTAGCATCATTCCTTCCAAAGAACACCCAGGACTGATCTCCTTTACAATGGACTGGTTGGATCTACTTGCAGTCCAAGGGACTCTCAAGAGTCTTTTCCAATACCACATATCACAGTTCAAAAGCATCAATTCTTCAGTGCTCAGCTTTCTTCACAGTCCAACTCTCACATCCGTACATGACCACTGGAAAAACCATTGGAGAAAACCAAAAAATGTTTCTAAATATTGTCAAATATCCCCTGGGGGTAAAATCATCCTCTTTTGAATATCTTTGATCTAGAGCATTCTGCCTTTCTCCTCCCCACCGCCCAAATCTTTTTCCATTTCATTGACAGGTATAAGAAAAGTTATGACCAACCTAGATAGCATATTCAAAAGCAGAGATATTACTTTGCCGACTAAGGTCCATCTAGTCAAGGCTATGGTTTTTCCAGTAGTCATGTATGGATGTGAGAGTTGGACTGTAAAGAAGGCTGAGCACCAAAGAACTGATGCTTTTGAACTGTGGTGTTGGAGAAGACTCTTGAGAGTCCCTTGGACTGCAAGGAGATCCAACCAGTCCATTCTGAAGGAGATCGGCCCTGGGATTTCTTTGGAAGGAATGATGCTAAAACTGAAGCTCCAGTACTTTGGCCACCTCATGTGAAGAGTTGACTCATTGGAAAAGACTCTGATGCTGGGAGGGATTGGGGGCAGGAGGAGAAGGGGATGACAGAGGATGAGATGGCTGAATGGCATCATGGACTCAATGGACGTGAGTCTGAGTGGACTCTGGGAGTTGGTGATGGACAGGGAGGCCTGGCGTGCTGCGATTCATGGGGTCGCAAAGAGTCAGACACAACTGAGCGACTGAACTGAACTGAAGAGCATTCTGCTGTTCTCCTCCCCACCACCGAAATCTTTTTCCATTCCATTGACAGGTGTAAAAACCAGGTCAAAATTTCACTTTTGGATATTGATTTACTCATTGTATCATTTAATTTGTTCTTCTCTATCCCGTGTTTTCTGCAGATTGAAAGTCAGTTCTAAAGTTTTAATTAGAGGTAAATTCAATTTATTAAACTATATTAAACATATGTACTATAAAATGTATTATACTACACTGAACGATGTATAGTTATACATAGCTCTGCTGCTGCTTCTGCTAAGTTGCTTCAGTCGTGTCTGACTCTGTGCGACCCCATAGACGCCAGCCCACCTGGCTCCCCCGTCCCTGGGATCCTCCAGGCAAGAACATTGGAGTGGGTTGCCATTTCCTTCTCCAGTGCATGAAAGTGAAAAGTGAAGTCGCTCAGTCTTGTCCGACTCTTAGAGACCCCATGGACTGCAGAGATTATATAATATATATTAAAATCTTGTACCACATCAAATAGGATTATAAAATTTAACACATATATATACAAATGCATGCTGTGTTCAACACTTTGCGACCTTATGGACTGTAGTCCACCAGGCTCTTCTTTCCTTGGTATTTTCCAGTAAAACATATACAAGACACCTAGTTAAATGTTAATTCTAAATAAACACCAAGTAACTTTTGTAGGATACGAATATCCCAAATATATCATGGGTCATATTTATATTAAAAATTATTATTTATCTGAAAATCAAATTTTCTCAGCATCCCATAGTTTATCTGGCAATCCTCATCAGGAGGCATATACTGTTTGATTATACTACTCTCAGCAATGCTAAATTGATCAGTGTTTCAGGGAGCAACAATCTGATGCTCTATTCAAATTGATCCCATCAATTTTTTATCATTTCATCTTTAATGACTTTTGGCTAAATCAATTTTTTATTAGTGGATGAAAACAATGCTTTTCTAATCAAGTCAAGTTATTTCTTCTACATTTATTCCATATACTTTTTTTTTTTGTATAGGAGTTTATTTCATCAATTAGGCCAAGAATACAAGATAGAACAGAGTATAATCAAAATTCAAATTGGGTCCTCTATTTCTGGGTCTAGTGGGCATTCCATTACATCCAGGGAAAAGGACCATTCATTTTTGATTTGTTGATGATATATGACTAAAAATAGTCACAATCCAGGAATCCTATGTCTCATAATTAGTAGAGATGTAAGATGGCAGAGAGATAGCACGGGGTGGGAGTGGTACTTGCAAACTGAAGCAAATTAAGAAAAAAGTTCTCTAAGTGGGGGAAAAAAACCTCTAGAAATAAGGGGTAAATGACGGCATTTGAAGGAAAGAGAGTGATGGATAATTTAAAGAATCTGGCATCTTTTATTTTCCTTTCATTCTGGCCACACAATCTGAGTAACACATTTCAAAATAGTCCACATAGTCAAGTACATATCCATGGATGTACTATAGGCAGTCAAATTGCTTGTGGTTTCTCAAAGGTCTGGGCTTCTCTGGTGGCTCAAGCAGTAAAGAACCTGCCTGCAATGCAAGAGGCCCAAGTTTAATCCCTGAGTCAGGAAGATCCCCTGGAGAAGGGGATGGCTACCCACTGCAGTATTTTTGCCTGGAGAATTCTGTGCACAGAGGAGCCTGGTGGGCTACAGTCCATGAGGTCACAAAGAGTTGGACATGACAGACTGACTAACAATTTCACTTTTTCTGAAAGGTCTAAAGTTTTGTTCACAAACAGACTTTAAAGACAGCTCAGAGAAGACTCCCTTTCTTCAGCTTTATGACATGTGACATGATCAGAATTAGGCAGCACAAAAAATTTTCTTCTCTTTAATTTATTGTCTTTATTATATTGCATTTCCAGTGAATTAAATTTATAGTTAAATATTCTGTAGATAGAATATAGAAAGAGGATTAGTAGACCCTATCTTTCACATATGTCATATATCTCAATAGGGTTGGCAGGACATCAGTTATAAAAGAAAATATTCTATGATACTAATTACCATAGGAATTCATTTAAGAGTATGTCAAAGAGATGCAAAGATTAGTGATTCCATGAAAGATGAACAACTGGAGATAAAAGAGTTGTCTAGAATGTCTTTGGTACTCTTACAGAGATTTTTTTTTAAAGCAATTATCTCTAAGAAAGAAGAGGATAATTTATCAGGTTGCAACATCATTACAGAAAAAATTAATGAGTTAATTGCTCATTTATATCTCTAATAAATATTTATTGAAAATCTAAACATGCTCTGCATCATGCTAAGCACAAGGTAAAGAACAGTCAATCAAACACATACATAGTATGTGATGTGGAACAAGATAATGCAATTCTTATGCCGTTTAACACATGCTTTGATAAGGTAAGGACAGAATATTACAGGAAAAATAAGTAACCTTCTGATGTGCATTTTAATATACTAAATTACTTATATCCACCAGGAAGCAAAAGCCACTTGGAGATGACTGATCTGAATTAATAACCATCAAAAATGAATGAATTGGCATTTTGAATTATCTTGTGAGTTGGAATAATGTCTCAGAGATTGATCAGCTTTAGTGAGTTGACCATTGAGATTTGGGGTTTGCATGCCTGAGACAGACTCTGGATGATGGGGGCTATACCAAGGTTTTCCTAAATACCAAATGCTGTTTTTGATTCTTCTCTCACTTGATAACTCTGATGCATTCAACACTGCTAATTATACCCTATCTTGAAATTTCTTCAGCGTTGATTCTGTGATACCATTACTATTTCTTGGTGTTTCCAAATTTAACAGAGAAGCTTACCATTTACCATATGGGTGATTTAGCATATGGGCTTCCTTGGTGGCTCAGACAGTAAAGAATACACCTGTAATGCAGGAGACCTGGGTTCGATTCTTGGGTTGGGGAGATCCCCTGGAGAAGGGCATGGCAACCCACTCCAGTTTTCTTGCCTGGAGAATCCCCATGGACAGAGGAGCCTGGCGGGCTTCAGTCCATGGGGTCACAAAGAGTTAGACATGACTGAGTGACTAAGCACAGTACATGCATTTGTCCATCTGTTTTACAGAGGAGATAATGAATGCCTTTTAATCTAGTGAGTCAGTGAACCTGGGGTTGTTAAGAGAGATTCTACTGCACTCTTTTCATTTCAGTATGTGATTAACCTAAATATCTAAAGTAACCACCTACTCAGTCACATCACTCTGCTTTAACTCTCTGCCTGGTATGTTTTTGTTCATTTCTTTATTCATTTCATCACTCTTTCTCCCGTACTGAGTTATTAGTCCTTAAGAGCACTCAGTCTCTCATCCTTTTCTCAGTCCTAAACCTTCAGCCAAAACAAACAAGCAAACAAACCGAACCCCATAATTTAGCTCTGTGTTTGCCACTGATGAATGGTTTAGATATAAAACTTGCACAAACCATGCTTTGATGTTCAGATTTCTCAATCCTTAAAATAAAGAAATTTAAATTTTCTCTATTTTCCTATTTTAAAACTTTGATATTTTTCTCTACTTTGGGACTTAGGGTAAAAACTGATGTGTGCATGCGTGCTCAGTCATTTCTGACTCTTTGCAACCCTATGGACTGTAGCCAGGCTCCTCTGTCCTTGGAATTTTTCAAGTAATAATGCTGGAGTAGGTTGTCATTTCCTCCTCTAGGGGATCTTCCTGACCCAGGGATCAAACTCACATCTCCTGCATTGGCAGCCAGGGTCTTTACCACTGCACCATTTGGGAAGCCCCACTGAGGGGAAATTGAAAATACCATTTATCTCTTCCTCAAGTCACTTCTAACTGATGTCACATGGTATCATCAATCCCACCATTCTTTCAGTATTCTGCTTTAAACTCCTTTCTTTCTTTGATTTCCACTTTCAAATCTACCACCACCTCCTGTGGCTTTTTCTTTTCACCTATGCCAGCTTTGAGACAGTATCATAGAAGGCAAGGTTACTATCCTGAACTATCAACCTAGCAGATGAGGCAGGAGAATGAAGGACTCATCAACCAGGCAGCGGGAATCTACTCTTTGGGAACCACTACAGGGCCACACTGTTTCAGTGATTTATCTTCTTGAACTCCTACAATCCTAATTGCCAAAAAAGGCTCAGATGTTAGAAGTGGAGGAGACCTTACAGTTCATGCAGTCCAATCTTTACATTTCATAGACACAATTTTTTGGAAAGAAGTCTCAACTTGTGAGGTATAATCATAAAATTAACTTTTTTCCAAAAACTCCTACTACAGCCCCATGCCTGTTGGGCAGCAGGCTCCCGTGATGACATCTTAGACCAATTTCATAAACTTCTAATCCCTTTTTTGTTATTTAATTATATCATTGGAGTTATTAAACACAATCCTCCTATTTCCAGACTTTATATTTTCTTTGAAATTCTCTCCAGTCTCCATCAGCCCCTACCCTTCCACCTTTCCCCAAGCATAGAATAGGCTTATGGCTCCAGTGTCTTGATATGTACTAGGAAGTGAAGGGTGGTGACCACACAGCCCCCTTTCCTCCCAACATCATCGCCTTCCTTCCTGAAAGGTGAGAAGAGAGAATGGAGACTGAAAAGCAATTATCCACAGCGTATTAGCTATCAGCTCCTCGTTTTGTTGTTGCTGCTATTCCTGAAACGAACACCACCCTATAAATGGAGGTGTGGATGCAGTAATATCCCCTTTTCATTAGTTGTCACAACTTTTTTTAGCATTGTTGATTTTTCTTTTTCATTTGTCAGTTATTCAAAAGTAGATGTTCTTGCTGGAGTACCTCTAGGCTTTCCAGAAGGATCTGTGTTCATTGGTTTCCATAGTTTCAATTATCCATCTACAAGGTTCAATCTGCTTCAGCTTTCAACATGGGCAGCCCACTCCACAGCCTCTTGCTATTGGAGTCCCCCTCAGCCTCTTGTTATCAGAGGAAGACAGGTAAGATAGCAGGCCTCTATTGCCTTCTGTTTTTCTCACCTAACGCCTGGGACCTTTGCTTAGTTTTGCCACACAGAATGCTGACAATAAAGAATAACTCCTAGCACACCCCTCTCAGGTTCATCCCTTCTTTTTGGACTTTTCCTATAAGCTCTAGCAATATTAGACACTCTTCTACATTAATGCTTCGTAAGCCTTAAGGCAAAAGATGACCATGAGTTCTCAATTTTTTTGGAGGTAGAGGGAATGATTCAATAATCCCAGATGTGGTGGGAAAAGTGTTTGACTGCCGTGTTGAATGCCTCCCTTCCCCATTCTAAAGAACCTAGATCTTCATATCTCTAAGCTTCAAATCCTGGCTCTGTCATTCAATAGTTGTATGATCGTTCTACTTAATGGAAATCAGGATGCTAAGGGCATCTACTTCATAGGGTTCCTGTGAGTATTAGTTGGGTTAAATCACCCTGATATAGAGTAAGTTCTCAGTAAATGTTAATAGTTATTAATATTGCTGCTGCTAAGTCGCTTCAGTCGTGTCCGACTCTGTGCAACCTCATGGAATTTCCATGGGATTTTCCAGGCAAGAGTACTAGAGTGGGTTGCCATTGCCTTTTCCTATTAATATTGCTATTACAAGTTTATTATTTTTATTGAAACACATTGTAATTTTTCCTTTTTTATTTCTGCCTGTGGAAATCAAGATTTTGACAAAGTCAAATGTGGTTATGTTACTGAACCCGGGTCTGGCTGCTTGCTGCTTGATAGCCAGTTCTCGAGGGAGAGAGGTTAGTAAGAAAGGAAAGGTAGCTTTATTTCAGATGCTGGCAACCAGGAGAGAAGGTGGACTTGTGTCTGAGGGTCAACTTCCAATTGCTGCTCGGGGGGCAGAAGTTTTTAAAGGGGTGTTTCAGGGTTGCATGGGAGATGGAGGGGGCAGGATGGCACAGTCAGTTCTGACAGTCATTTTGGTATCAGTGATGTGGTAGTCTGGTCAGCATCCTCTTTGGTTGTTTTGAGGACTGTTAAACTCTAGTTTCAGCATTTGTTCCCACTTCTTGGGGACAGTTCTCAGAATTGTGTGAAGTGGAATGGCTTATGTCACAGCTTTTATCTGATCAACATGTAGTCATCCTCTCATCATGCAGTCACCTTCTTCCACCTGGTGACGGGGCTTCAGTGTCTAAAAAGCAGCTCACAAGAGACAGCTCAGAATATTATCTATGACTCTTGAGGAGTAACTACAGGTCTTTGGCTCTGCTTGGTGACTAAACTACTGTTTTGTCTTGTGTAAAGGTTTAGAGTGTGTGGCATAACTGAGTTCTAGGGCGAAGGTTGTGCTTATAGTTAGAGGGACCTGCATTTTTTGCATGTTTGATCCTGCACAGTATTCAATAGATTGCTATACATGTAACAGCTGCTGAACAAGTCAAGAAATACAGTTTCTGTGATACAGCAGATGTTTCTGAAATGCAAACATTCCACATACTATTGGTAAACCAAGGGATAATGTCAGTATAATGTGGGAGTTAGTTCATACAAGATTTTTCTGAGCATGTTAATTTTTTATTATTATCAAGGAATAGTAGCTGAACATAGATCTTATTAGCACACTGAAACACAGCAAGGAACAGAATACCCTACACAAAAGTCACTCACTTAAAGGTTTTCTCCTTGGCTTAGCTTTACCTCATGTCTGTCTCAAGACTGTTCTTACATGGTTTTCTCTGGCTTGCATGCATTTTCTCCCTGTGACATTCTTCCATCAACCTACCTTTATCTTTGAAGAAGATCAAACCCTATGTCTATTGTTGATTTTATTCACTTAATTAGAAATTTAACATATCCTTTTAACCATTTAATTTATTTAGTAGAAATGCTAGTATTTTTGTTAGTGCTCTGGTTATAGGATTTGAGTGATCTGCCACAATGTTTTTCTCCCAAAAGACTGTTATTTTTAGTGTGTGTTTTTGCAGAATGCAAAGACTTTTAAAAATAAATGCATATGACGTTATAACAGAAACACCTGTGTTGTGTTCGAGACCTTTTTATTGAATTGAAAGAGTGACACATTTCTCCCTTTTTGTCCATTCAAGGACTTAAGTCTTTCAACTATTTAACTTTGTCTTCCCTCATTACCTGCCCTACTTCCTATCAGCTAACAAATATGATCTAGCCTCTCCTATAAAATCCAAAAAGCAAAGATATCACTTTGGTAACAAAGGTCCATCTAGTCAAGGCTATGGTCTTTCCAGTAGTCATGTAGGGTTGTGGGAGCTGGACTATAAAGAAAGCAGAGGTCAAAGAATTGATGCTTTTGAACTGTGGTGCTGGAGAAGACTCTTGAAAGTCCCTTGGACAGCAAGGTGATTAAACCAGTAAGTCTTAAAGAAATCAATGTCAACATTGATTGCAACATACACATTGGAAGGACTGATGCTGAATTTGAAGCTCCAATACTTTGGCCGATTCATTGGAAAAGACTTCTTCTGGGAAAGACTGAAGGCAGGAGGAGAAGAGGGCAACAGAGGATGAGATGGTTGGATGGCATCACCAATGCAATGGACATGATGAACTTCAGCAAACTCTGGGAAATGGTGAGGGACAGGGAAGGCTGGCATGCTACAGTCCATGGGGTTGCGAACAGTCAGACATGACTGAACAAAAACAACATAAAAACCAAACCCTCTCTTGACCCCACATCCTCCTACATCACCATTCCCCAGCAAAACACAGGAAGCATTCTACACATGGTGTCTCTACGTTCTCACTTACTTACTTTTCTACATCCTTCACCTTGTTTCTGCATATACTAATCCACTGAGGCTGCTGTTGTTAAGATCCCCAAATTTTCCATATTGCTAAATCCAAAGAACAATTTTATTCTCTTATTTTACCTCTCATCAAGATTCTATAATCAGTCATTTCCACGGGAACTGTATTCTTCAGTTTTAGTGACTGAGATTGAATTCCTGAGATGTATCCCACTTTCCTGGCTGTTTGTTCTAGTCTCTTTTCTGGCTCCTCCCATTCTATCCTTCTTCTAAATATTGGGATTCTTTATGCTCTGTCCTGGGATAGTCTTTGTTTTTTAGCTACTCTTCCTCTCTCTTTAACTGACCTCATCTTATTCCCAGTGGCTTTATACATTTGCCAATGATTTTCAAATTTATGTCTCTAGTCCTCACATTGCTTCTTAGCATAAAAACTTCGATATCACAAAGACACCTTCAAACTACAATATCCCCAAACCAGAAGACTTGATTTTCCTTCCTAAATCTGGTACGTTCTCAGATTTCACCATATAATAAATGGTATCAACATTTACCCAATGATTACAGCTGAAAACTCAGGAATCATATTTTATTCTTTCTGCACTTTCCAATCTATCAACAGGTGCTGGGAGAGATCATATGTTTCTGTAACATTTGCAAAAGTAATATATTTTGGCTACACTTGGATAAGACCACTGTCTTTTCCCCATCAGATTTCTCTCTGTCATACTTTCTTTTTTATTGGCAACATGAGAGTAGCTGCAGAAAGCTTTTGGAATACAGACAAGACGAACTTGAGTTGAGGATGTGTTTAGTTCTGGTTCAGTGTAATAGACACACATGGTTCACAGTCACTTCCAGGTATGGGAAAGCACCTCAAGCCAGCCTGGAGTAGAAATGGCTATCAAGATAACTCCACCAAGAGCCAGCTGTCCTGACTTCAGGGCACAAAGGTGGAGGGGGCAAAGGTCACGATGCAGCTTGAATGCATCCTCCAGTATTTGGCATTGGAAATCTGTGGGCAGTGAAGGAAGACAAGGTTGAAATAACTGGAATCAGAAGTTAATCTTGTCAAAATATTTTTCTTAGCATCAGATGTGTGTAAAATTGTAGGCAGAGGATTTGATTCATTCTGCCACCTAGTGAATATGGAAGTTATCTCCTATCAGGAATCTACTGAATAATGTAGAATACAAAATTATAAGCACACTGTGATCATTTGTCTTTTTTTGATGGGGATAAAGCAGTATAGAATTAATCATAATTTCTGTGTGTGTAAAGCTCAAGCCTGCAGCAGTACTACAAAGAGTGGAACTACTCATGTGAATGGTGTAAAAGAAAAAGGAAAATGGAGTCACTATTGCTAAAACATTTTTCTCAGATGGAGTTAGGAAGCCACTGAGAAAGTGGGACTTATGCCTGTCTCAGTCTGAATGGAATCTATCATTTTGCCCTATTGTCCTCTCAAGATACTTATTGAACCCCTGTTCTAAAACAACATGTGATTCTATAAGCACAAATATTGCCTGACTTGCTTCAGAGTTACTCACAATTATTGCTAGACAATTTAGCACCATTATAGTTTTTATCTTTACAAGCCCCTGACTCTTTCTCTTCCCTGGAACACTCCTTAGGTTCTACTCAAATCTCTGTCTCCAGAATCATGATTCTTAACCCCCAAATAAAGCTCCTTTCCTGTGTAAACTTAATATTAATTATTGCTTGGCAGCCACATTTTCCACACACCCCAACTATCAATAATAGAAAATAAATGCAGATCAGTGATGCTAGAGAATGAATTATATTTCTAGTTTATCTTGTAGAGAAGCAAAAATTGCCACCTCCAAATATGTCTCTTTGGCAGATTAAGTATTTTAAGCTGGTTATTTTCTAATAGAAAACAGGGGGGAAGCTCTGAAAACCAAACATTAGTTAATCTTTTGTAGGAAACATTTATAAGGGAAATCTTCATCTGTAAGTCTGTCTCCCTCTCTAAAACAGGAAGAGGATGACAAAATCTCTAGAGATTCTTATTAACAGAGAAGGCACAGACTTAGATCTGCGTAACAATCTTACCCTTTTTTTACTGTGCTTTTCCAGGTAACCTTCCACAATTGACTCTCTCCATCCTCCACAACTTTTTTTGTATTTAGCTGAGGGTGGTATTTTAGGTGAGGGCTTCTGCACTTTTCATGAGTTACTCAGTTCTCCTGGGTTCCTCCCATGTCTACACAACATTAACTTTTGTTTGATTTTCTCCTATTAATCTCTCTCATGTCAATTTATTTATTAGACCAGCCTGAAGAACCAAGGAGGGTAGAGGAAAATTTCTTCCTTCCCAACATTCTGTAAAATGTGATATTGTGATATCACTGTCCAATGAAGAGGAGAGCAGAGTATGTTGTAAAGATATGTAGGAAAAGTATTTCTGGATTTTATAATATTTATGTCCTTTTTCAGCTTTTATACCTTGCAATTTGTTGAGTTTGTTTTCTTGTTTTAGATAAATAGTCATCCTAATACCTAATACTGTATTCATAATTTTCTAATCACCATTTTAAGGAAGATGCTCCAAATTGTGGACGTTTCAGGTACCTGAAACTGGGTCCCTCACTCCTACCTATGCACACACATATATTTTAAAATCAATATAATTTTAAGTCTTAATATAAAAAAGAAATAAAATGAAATAACTTACAGTAAGAAAGTATATCCATGATAAATGTGACATCTATAGTAGCCCTATACAGCAGTGAGGTATTGGTGATACAGTTACCAAAGCTGTTGCCCAAGAGTCATACCTCTGCCCTTCTTATCTAAGATTCAGAAGGAAGCTGCAAAGAGAAAAGCAAGAGCTGATTAGAACCAACTAGATCCAAGACCACAGAAGATTTGACTTCTAGCGGTCCTAGAGTCTCATTATATGCTCATTGTAATATATTAGCATATGCTAAGTGACACACCCATAGGTGCCATGACAGTTAACAATTGCCATGACAACTGGAAAAGCCCATACAAGGACTGAACAGGAGTGCTGCATCAGTTCCAGGTCCAAACCACACGCCTGTGCTTGGATTACTTATGAATATTCCTCCCACACTTTCCAATTCCTTCCCTTTCAACTCGACCTTCTTACATACATGGTTTCTCTGTCTAAACTAGGTTGAAAAGTTGATTTGTGAGCCAAGTTCCTGTTTGTTCATTCTTTGACCACTGAATAAAGCTGATGCTGTTCTAATCTCAACATCAGTTTCCTTATTGGCGCACAGATCCAAGCAGAAAAAGAACCTCCCTGGCTAAGACAAGGGATGGCTAGGATCCTGGTGGGATCTAGTTGACAAATCTGGTAACAATACAATGATCAGGAACAGTGTGGCTGTTGGTGATCTGATTTGGGGAAACAGTGAATGATCCAAGGATGCTCTTCTAGAAAAACCAAAAGTAAGCAGATAATGTAGGGGATCCCTGGAGAAAGAGAACCAGGCTTGACTTTCTTAACGTGAGAAGCCATTTTGTGATCTAAGCCTGGTCACAATGTTTACCCTTCAACAGGTCTCACTAATCAATGGTCTTAAGTAAGGGAATCTAAGAACAAAGGAAAAGCAGTCAAGAAACAAGAGTTCAGCTATAAGACAGGGTTCTAGTTCCTCCTTAAGAGATATACACAACAATCTGATATGATCTTTGAGTTCTGCAGTAACCAAGGTGGAAGGCAGAACAATGATGCTGACCCAGCTTGTACTCAACCTTGGCCCCAGTTGTATGCTGATTCTCTTCTGCCCAAGCCCCTTCATGAATATATCTGTACCTTTAGCTTAAAACTTCCCTGGTTTT
This sequence comes from Aepyceros melampus, assembly GCA_006408695.1. Taxonomy (NCBI): domain Eukaryota; kingdom Metazoa; phylum Chordata; class Mammalia; order Artiodactyla; family Bovidae; genus Aepyceros; species Aepyceros melampus. The sequence continues at coordinate 298,701 of SJXQ01000978.1, forward strand.
GCTCTTCGAGGAGATACTGTTTTGGGAAAGATCTCCCTATTTACTGCTAGCAATAATAAATCGTCCATCCTCCCAAACTTTGACTTGGTTATTATACCCACCAAGAGGCAAAGCCAGTTTACAAGTGACACAAGAATAATCTTCCATCAGAGGACACAATAGTTTCTTTCCTATAGAATCCAGTATATATGAAAAAAATGTAAAAATGCTTTGCATTATTTGTCAGATAGATTCAGGGCTCAAATAATTATAATACCTGGCTGGACATTTGAAAACAGTGTAAAGGCACAATTCTCTATATTATGCAAGGCTACCCCGGGTATTACAGGACATTGGGTTGCCTACTAAATGCTAAAAGTGTATCCTGCACACTCATCACTGAGACAAGCAACAAGCTACTCCTCCCAGCTTCCAAAAGCTACTTATTAAAATGCAAATATCCTTGGCTGGATAAGACCTCTTGTCCTTATCTGCTAACAGCCTAAAAGGGATTCCTTTAAAAAAAGAGTTGTTACCATTTTAAACTGTGTAATTCTGCAAGGAAGGGTAAAATAAACCTAGCTTACACTACATGTGGCTTGAGGGCTGACTCTGCAAAACTGGACTTTGTCTAGAACCATACCTGGGAATGCTCTCAGGACTCCCACAGAGCAACTTCTTTCCTCTACTCCCTAACCTGTGAGTGGAGGAAGGGTCTCCTTGAGGCACAGTCACTCCTATGTGATCCAGGCTGCACAGCCTTCCGGACCAGTAGCCTTTCCTGCTCATTTTCCTCCTGCTCCAAAGTCAAAAGGATCCTAACAAAATGATTGTAATAACAGTAATAAAATCATACATAGCATTTACTATCTACTAGCCTCTCTGATAAAGCTTTTACTATATTAACTCATTTAATACTCTCAACAACAAGTGCTGTCACTATCCCCATTTAACCAGAGAAGATGCTGAGTCACAGAAAGATTTAGTAACTTGTGGAGAGCCAGGTAACCAATATGTGATCTAAGCTGAGAATCAAACTCCAGGGCCTGCTCAGAGCCTGAATACCTAATCAGTCTTACACTTAATCTCGTTAAAATATTCCTGGATAATAATTTTTTTCTTTTAATTTTTAAATTTAATATAATAGTCCAGCATTCATATTTCTTTTTTTTTTTTACATTACCATTCTTCCTAGGAAGCTTCCTCAGCAGGCTTATAATTCTGTTCTGTCTGTTCTGAAGGAAAGATCAGGTCACTTACTGATTGTCTCTGTTGGAGACAGAAAGGCAAGTCAGAGGCCCTCTAGGTCTCTTGGGTGAAACATAGTATTTATAAGGCAAAGGTCACATTTGCTTGAGTGTACCTTATGGTTCAGAAGGTTCCCTATCTACAAGGTGCCACAGAGATGCCTCGTCTGGACACCTTATAATGAGTAGATCCTAAGAGTTCATGCATGGGAAGTTGAGTTTCAATTCCCCACTGATACAAAGTGAAAACAGATAAAGGTTTGGGGGACTTCCCTGGTGGTCCTGTGGCTAACACTCTGTGCTTCCACTGCAGTGAGCCTGGATTCAATCTCTCACTGGAAAACTAAGATCTTGCATGCTGTGCAGTGAGGCCAAAAACAAAACAAAACAAAAAAACACCCAAACCACTAAGGTTTCTGAAAACCAATAATGGGCCAAATTTTGGGACAGAGATGTTGTTAATGAGTGTTGAACTCATGAATGTCTGGACTCAATGCTTATTATAAGAAGTGAGATTAGGACAAAAATGTATGGGTCCCAGTGAGCACATGTTTCTAATATCTACAGGCAGAATGCAAGAAATCAAATAGCACACTCCACCCAGGTAGTGGACAAAAAAATTTGGAGAATTTTTATTTTATAATAAGATAAAGGATGTGTGGGACTTGACTGGTGAATCAACCAGTTATGTTAGGGTAGAGCAGAACTATGATGTAATCTTGTGTTTATTTGTCCCTTTTGAATTCTCATTTTGTTCCTTTGGGTACCTGTGGTTTTATAGTATGGGTATTAGGATATGGTTTATTCTTCCTGATGTTGATATTTTTGGTTTTGTTATTGTGTGAGTTGAGGATGGATGGCTTGGTTTGTTTTTAAGCTTTAATGACTGCTTTAGCTGAATTGGTTAAATCATTGCTATTACTGCTACCAAAACACTACCTTCATTTCACTGCTGGACACTGAAGCTTCTCTTTAGGATGGTAGAGGAAACGAAAATAGTGTGTCAATGACAAACCTTATTCTCTCCATATTAAGAACTAGTACATCTTGAATTCCAGCCCACCTCCCATTCAAGCAGGGAATAACTGAAGACTTGGGGGAGGCTTTAAAATTGACTTTTCGAGTCACAGTAAAGTGACTGTCTCTGAAGAATAATTTTATCATAGAATCACTGCCCTAGGGTAAAAGAATATCTGGTAACTCTTCTGGACAAACTCTCAGCAAAGTGGTGAAACAGATTCTGTCTTTGTCTCTTTTAGGATCTTGGTAGTTCATATATGCACTGCCTTCTCACAACCCCTCAAAAACTGCATCTTCCCCATTTCTTTCTCCTCCTCTTCCCCAAACAACTTTTTTCCATTCTACTCTTTCCTATAATACTCTCTTCTTCATCACTATGGGGAGGAGTGAGATTACTTACATAAATTATATTGGCATAACACACTGGTTATCAAGTAAAACATCCTATGTATTTGCTGATTGCCTTCAGTTCAGTTCAGTTCAGTTCAGTTGCTCAGTCGTGTCTGACTCTTTGAGACCCCATGGACTGCAGTACACCAGGCCTCCCTGTCTATCACCAACTCCCGGAGTTCACTCAAACTCACGTCCATTGAGTCCATGATGCCATCCAGCCATCTCATCCTCTGTCATCCCCTTCTCCTCCTGCCCCCAATCCCTCGCAGCATCAGAGTCTTTTCCAATGAGTCAACTCTTCGCATGAGGTGGCCAAAGTACTGGAGTTTTAGTTTTAGCATCAGTCCTTGTAAGGAACACCCAGGACTGGTCTCCTTTAGGATGGACTGGTTGGATCTCCTTGCAGTCCAAGGGACTCTCAAGAGTCTTCCCCAACACCACAGTTCAAAAGCATCAATTCTTTGGCGCTCAGCTTTCTTCACAGTTCAACTCTCACATCCATACATGACCACTGGAAAAACCTGTTGAAATGCATGTTTCTCCCGAGTCTTTATTGAATAATGGTAATAAATGGAATCCAGTCCCATCACTTCCTGGTAAATAGATGGGGAGACAATGGAAACCGTGACAGGTGTTATTTTCTTGTTCTCCAAAATCACCATGGACTGTGACTATAGCTATGAAATTAAAAGACTCTTGCTCCTTGGAAGAAAAGTTAAGGCAAACCATGCATTAAAAAGCAGAGATATCACTTTGCTGATAAAGGTCTGTATAGTCAAAACTATGATTTTTCCAGTAGCCATGTACGGATGTGAGAGTTGGACCATATAGAAAGTTGAGCACCGATGAAATGATGATTTCGAATTGTGCTGGAGAAGCTATCGAGAGTCCCTTGGACTAAAAATAAGATCAAACCAATCAATCTGAAAGGAAGTCAACTCTGAATATTCATGGAAGGGCTGATGCTGAAGCCGAAGCTCCAATATTTTGGCCAACTAGTGGGAAGAGCCGACTCATTGGAAAAGACTCTGATGCTGGGCAAAATTGGGAGCAGGAGGAGAAGCGGGCAATAGAGGATGAGATGGTTGGATGACCTCACCAACTCAGTGGACATGAGTTTGAGTGAACTCCTGGAGATAGTGAAGCCTGGAACACTGCAGTCCACGGTGTCACAAAGAGTCAGACATGACTTAGCGACTGAACAACAACAACAATAAGGAGGGGAAAGATAGATTTATGGAGCACCTTTTACATACCAGATGCTGTTCAATGCATTTTACACATTTATTACCTTCTTAAACCACATAATAAAGACATGATCTGGATATCATCATTGTCTCTATTTTATAGGCAAACTCTAACCACATAAATAAGTAAGTAAGTAAGTAAAGTCACTCAGTTGTGTCCGACTCTTTGTGACCCCGTGGACTGCAGCCTACCAGGCTCCTCAGTCCATGGGATTCTCCAGGCAAGAATACTGGAGTGGGTTGCCATTTCCTTCTCCAGGGGATCTTCCCGACCCAGGGATTGAACCCGGGTCTCCCGCATTGGAGGCAGACACTTTAATCTCTGAGCCACCAGGGAAGCCCACATAAATACTTTTAAACCACATAATAAAGACATGATCTGGATATCATCATTGTCTCTATTTTATAGGCAAACTCTAACCACATAAATAAGTAAGTAAGTAAGTAAAGTCACTCAGTTGTGTCCGACTCTTTGTGACCCCGTGGACTGCAGCCTACCAGGCTCCTCAGTCCATGGGATTCTCCAGGCAAGAATACTGGAGTGGGTTGCCATTTCCTTCTCCAGGGGATCTTCCCGACCCAGGGATTGAACCCGGGTCTCCCGCATTGGAGGCAGACACTTTAATCTCTGAGCCACCAGGGAAGCCCACATAAATACTTAGGAGTATTTGAATTCAGATCTTTAAACACTTACACTTTCCAAAATAACTCTCTGCTTTCTTTAAAGATCTGTCACTAAGATATTGCACAACCTGGGACCAGTCACAATCTTTCTTATCTGAAACTTTCTGTTTAGGAATTTGTAGACCCATATTCTCTAATTTCAGAGAAGCTGAAAGCTTTGGTTAGATCTTTATGTGCAGCGACTTTATGTTTAATTCATTAGTCTTAATTCAACAGTTAGTGGGGTTTCCCTGGTGGTTCAGTGGTAAAGAGTACTCCTACCAATGCAGGAGACACAGGTTTGATATGTGGTCCAGGAGGACCCCACGTGTTGAGGAGTAATGAAGCCTGGGGGCCACATCTGTTGAGCTTGTGCTCTAGAGCCCAGGAACCGCAACTACTGAGCCCATAGGCAGCAACTACTGAAGCCTTCATGCCCTATAGGCCATGCTCCACCACAAGAGCAGCTACCGCAATGAGAAGCCCATGCGCTGCAACTACAGAGCAGTCCCTGCTTGCCACAACTAGAGGAAACACATGCAGCAATGAAACCCAGCACAGCATATACATGCCTGAATACATATAATTATATATATATATTAAAAAATAAAACAGTCAGCATGCGAAAGCTGGCATGAAGAATGGGGACTTGCTGACTTCACATTGCCTTTGCTATTTCAGAGTTTTAGCAAGGGCCAAATAATAATACCACACATGAAAAAACTTTGTGGAGGGCAACCCAATGTAGATATTTATAGAGATATTATCTCCAGTATCATTATCAATATCAAATTCTGGAAGAACGTGACTAATTCTGACCTAGAGTTAAAAAAGAGAAGAATTAGTCATTGAGGTCCTGGAGGGAAAAAAAAACAGATGTGGAGTTAAAGGAGGAAGGGTGATCAGGATAGAGAGTTCAGTTCAGTTCAGTTGCTCAGTCATGTCTGACTCTTTGCGACCCCATGAATCACAGCACACCAGGCTTCCCTGTCCATCACCAACTCCCGGAGTTCACTCNGTCCGTAGTTCATCAGGCACTCTATCTATCAGATCTAGGCCCTTAAATCTATTTCACATTTCTACTGTATAATCATAGGGATTTGACTGAGGTCATACCTGAATGGTCTAGCGGTTTTCCCCAATTTCTTCAATTTAAGTCTGAATTTGGTAATAAGGAGATCATGATCTTAACCACAGTCAGCTCCTGGTCTTGCTTTTCTTGACTGTATAGAGCTTCTCCATCTTTGGCTGTAAATATAATCAATCTGATTTTGGTGTTGACCATCTGGTGATGTCCATGTGTAGAGTATTCTCTTGTGTTGTTGGAAGAGGGTGTTTGCTATGACCAGTGCATTTTCTTGGCAAAACTCTATTAATCTTTGTCCCGCTTCATTCCACATTCCAAGGCCAAATTTGCCTGTTATTCCAGGTGTTTCTTGGCTTCCTACTTTTGCATTCCAGTCCCCTGTAATGAAAAGGACATCTTTTTTTGGGTGTTAGTTCTAAAAGTTCTTGTAGTCTTCATAAAACCGTTCAACTTCAACTTCTTCAGCGTTACTGGTTGGAGCATAGATTTGGATTACCATGATATTGAATGGTTTGCCTTGGAGATAAACAGAGATCATTCTGTCGTTTTTGAGATTGCATCAAAGTACTGCATTTCAGACTCTTTCATTGCCCATGATGGCTACTCCATTTCTTCTGAGGGACTCTTGCCCTCAGTAGTAGATATAATGATCATCTGAGTTAAATTCACCCATTCCAGTGCATTTTCATTTGCTGATTCCTAGAATGTCGACGTTCACCCTTGCCATCTCTTATTTGACCACTTCCAATTTGCCTTGATTCATGGACCTGACATTCCAGGTTCCTATGCAATATTGCTCTTTACAACATCGGACCTTGCTTCTATCACCAGTCACATCCATAATTGGGTATTGTTTTTGCTTTGGCTCCATCCCTTCATTCTTTCTGAAGTTATTTCTCCACTGATCTCCAGTAGCATATTGGGCACCTACTGACCTGGGGAGTTCCTCTTTTGGTATCCTATCATTTTGCCTTTTCATCCTGTTCATGGGGTTCTCAAGGCAAGAATACTGAAGTGGCTTGCCATTCCCTTCTCCAGTGGACCACAATCTGTCACACCTTTCCACCATGACCCTCCCTTCTTGGGTTGCCCCATGGGCATGGCTTAGTTTCATTGAGTTAGACAAAGCTATGGTCCTAGTGTGATGAGATTGACTAGTTTTCTGGGAGTATAGTTTCAGTGTGTCTGCCCTCTGATGCCCTCTTGCAACACCCACCATCTTACTTGGGTTTCTCTTACCTTGGGTGTGGGGTATCTCTTCACGGCTGCTCCAGCAAAGCGCAGCCACTGCTCCTTACCTTGGATGAGGCGTATCTCCACACTACCACCCTTCCTGACCTTCAATGTAGGATAGCTCCTCTAGGCCCTCCTGCACCTGCACAGCCACAGCTCCTTGGACAGAGGATTTGAAACATAAAAATGGACAAAAGCTGGGGCAATAAAATAAAATAGTTATGTTACTGAGATCCCTGTAAGTTATGGTTTAACATCTGCCTTCCTGTGTTGTAGACCTCATCAGGACCCATGGAGAGAAGGAGTTTCCAAAAATATCTCAATTTGGCTGGTTGCACAGTGGGTCATCAGGGAAGCAGATGAAAATTTGTGAATTTGTGCACTAATGGATCAGCAGGAAATTAGGTAACAAGAGGGTTGGTAACTCTGGAGAACCACAACAGAATTTCAGCCTGAGTTCTGGCCATACTTGCAGACATGCATCAACAGGGGATCATGATTGTGAGTTTTACTCTAGGATTCGATTTTTGAAAGTTTGAGTGCCAAATTAGCCATTTACTAGGGAGTATATGGCAGAAAGTGAAGAAGAACTAAAAAGCCTCTTGATGAAAGTGAAAGAGGAGAGTGAAAAAGTTGGCTTAAAGCTCAACATTCAGAAAATGAAGATCATGGCATCTGGCCCCATCACTTCATGGGAAATAGATGGGGAAACAGTGGAAACAGTGTCAGACTTTATTTTTGGGGGCTCCAAAATAACTTCAGATGGTGACTGCAGCCATGAAATTAAAAGACACTTCCTCCTTGGAAGAAAAGTTATGACCAACCTAGATAGCATATTCAAAAGCAGAGACATTACTTTGCCCACTAAGGTCCATCTAGTCAAGGCTGTGGTTTTTCCTGTGGTCATGTATGGATGTGAGAGTTGGGCTGTGAAGAAGGCTGAGCGCCGAAGAATTGATGCTTTTGAACTGTGATTCTTGGGAGTCCCTTAGACTGCAAGGAGATCCAACCAGTCCATTCTGAAGGAGATCAGCCCTGGGATTTCTTTGGAGGGAATGATGCTAAAGCTGAAACTCCAGTACTTTGGCCACCTCATGTGAAGAGTTGACTCATTGGAAAAGACTCTCATGCTGGGAGGGATTGTGGCCAGGAGGAGAAGGGGATGACAGAGGATGAGATGGCTGGATGGCATCACTGACTCGATGGACAAAAGTCTGAGTGAACTCCTGGAGTTGGTGATCACAGGGAGGCCTGGCGTGCTGCAATTCATGGGGTCGCAAAGAGTTGGACACGACTGACTGACTGAACTGACTGAATTGACTCTAAGATAAATGGCTTTACCTCTCTAAGCTCCAATTTTCCTTTCTATAAAATGTAGATAATGATAGTACCGCTTCATAGGATTGTTTTGAGAAATGAATGAAATATAAGGTGTGTTTAGCATAGTGCCTGACCTATATTTGGTGAATAATTAACTGATATTTTTATTCTTCTCTCCTGTGCACCCCACTTTTCTAAGTTGCAAGCAAAATAACTATACGTTGATAGTTTAAAAAAGTTTTATTCCAGTGTGCCCCTTCTGCCTCTCTCCCACTATATTCCATGTGTGTACACAGAGGTGGAATGGGAGTATGGGGGTAAATATAAAGTTGCCCTGGAGATGTCCCTGGTGGTCCAGTGGTTAAGACTGTGCATCCACTCCCACTGCAAGGGGCATGGTTTCAATCCCTGATTGGGGAACTAAGATCCTGAATGCTGTTCAGTGCAATAAAAAAAAAAAAAAAGAACAAAAACTCAATAAATGATTTTAAACACTATATATATATATATATATATATATATATAATTGCTCTTTTAAGCACCACTCTGAATGTTATCTCCAGAGAAGGAAGCAAACCTAGGTGCAGCTGATGCATTAACCAGATATGACACAGAGAACATTTCCTTCTCCTTTTCACTTTCAAGTTTATTCTAAGGCCCTGGATCTCTGCAGCTCAGTTGGAGGCCATGGAGAAGATGCCTACTATTCCCATGGGAGCCCCTGCCCTGCTGTGGATAGCTCTGCTGCTTTTCTGTAAGTAGAGTTACCAGCCCCCGAAGGGGCCAGAACAGATTCGGGGAGTGGCTGGCGAGGGAAAGTTGACAGTTTTATTCCTGACTTTTTCTAGGTTATGAGCAAACTGTGGGTCATTTCCCAGGGATTCTGTAGGGAGGATGAGCTGGATAGCAGAAGAAGGGAGGTTGGGCATCATCTAAGGAGGAACCGAACTGAAAGTCTGGTCCTTGCTATCAAGCTGACTTTTCCTAGAGAGTAAAGGAGGCACAGCAGAGGAAGGAGAGAAGCTCCTTCTCTCCCTTAAACCGAGTCCTGAAAAGATGGTTGGCCCTTAAAACTCCATAGATGTAGACCTCAGCATCATAACCAGATCCCAGTCTTCAGGTATCCAGAAAGCTGGGGTCAGATACTAACTTATTGTCTCTGGATTTTGCAGCTCCAGATGGCATGTCAGCAGGTGAGTCCTCTGTCCTTGTCCTCTCAGTATTTCAATGTGTTTGGAAATTGCCCACCCTTCATCCTTTCCCTTCATCCCATCATCTATTTTTTAATGATTATTAATCTGCTCTTCCCTGGTTATCACACTTCCACCTGCCTTGTCTTCCTTCTTTCCCCCATTCAAAAGCTTCCCACATGGCGCTTCATTCTCTCAAGTCACTCTTTCCTCTTTTATGCAAACAATCATGTCTGCTGAGCATCTGTCTCAGCCTCTGCTCCACATACTATGATATAAACTCATTTTATTCTTACATCATCATCCCTGTTATTATTATTGCCATTTTATAATTGAGGATACTGAAACTCAGATTAAGTAATTTGTTGGAGGTTACATGGCCAACAAGGCACTGTATTCTAACATAAGTCCCTTAAATCCAAGTCTAGTTCTCTTTTGAACATATCACCTCTTCCTCATCACCACCTGGCCACTTCCAGAGTCTTTGTTCAAATTTGTACCACATCTCTTTGTTCTTGAAAGCCTTTTAAGACTGATCCTCTTGGTGATTTTCAGTAGCTTCCAGAATTGACATATAATTTTCATTCCCTATTCACTCACAATTAAATAGTCATAAAAATTTAGAGCTGGGAGAGGCCATGTATTTCATTTAGTCCAGTACCTTAATTCATCCATTATTCACTCATTCATCAACTCAATAAATATTTAATGAATACTCACTATGTAGTAGTCATTGTGTTGAACTATGTATGAACATCTCAGACATAATCTCTGCTGAAAAGAGACTTCAGTCCTCATTTACAGATACTGAAATTGGAATCAAGAAAATTAGAGGGGTTATCCTCTTTTGTTTTTTAATATCTTACATTCATGTCCTGGTTTTTCCTAGGTTGGGAGCTAGGGTCCCTAGGTGGGACCACAAGATTCTTTCCTCCTTCCTTTAATCCTAGCACTCAGGATAGATTCTTATCACCAACAGTTTAAGGGTAGATTGACCATTGATCGACTATTATTATGTCTGTACTCTGGAGACTAAACAGATTTCAATGATATTTTCCCTCCTTCCATATCTATTTCCACAATCTGTTCTTCTCAAAGCCATCTGGAAATCTAAGGTGTCCTTGAATCCACCATGGAGAAAAATATTTAGAGGAGAAAATGTGACTCTTACATGTGGTACGAACAGTTCCTCTGAAGATGAGTCCTCTGTGTGGAGCCACAATGGAACCACTTTCATAGCGACAAATTCAAGATGGGACATTGTGAAAGCACGCACCCAGGACAGTGGGGAATATCAATGCCGAATCAAAGGATTTGCCATTAGTGAACCTGTGTACCTAAACGTCATCAGTGGTAAGTTCCAGGGTTACAGAAATATCAATTCTCTCATGTGCGGAATAGCCCATCTGAAAATGGGGAGAAAGCAAGTTATTCCAAGGCTTGGAGAAGCAAGGTTGAACTCAGGGTCTCTCTCCACATGCAGGTCCATCTCTCTTCTTCGGCCTCTACTCCATCTGCCCTTCTGCCTTCTTTCAATATTCTAGCAATCTCCCAGTGTTACTCCGCTAGTCTGTTTCATTTCTATCTTCTCTACCTTGGTACAGATGCATATTACATGGTCAAATGGCATATTGGCTATGTGAACATTACAAAGAGCTCTTTGATTTAAAGAGTTGCTTTGCCATTTCCATGTGTCATGACCTAAATATTAAGTTGTACTCTTTTTTTGTTTGTTTGTTTATTTATTTTTTAATTGAAGGATAATTGCTTTACAGAATTCTGTTTTCTGTCAAACCGCAATGTAAATCAGCCATAGGTGTGTGTATATATATATATATATATATATATATATATATGCACAGCAGTTAAGACACAGCACAGCCAAAAATAAACAAATAAAATTATTTTTAAAATCTTTAAAATCTGAATGACTCAGTGAATGATTATAAAATATACATGAAATTAAAAGGTTAGTTTGGAAGGGATACAATTTTTTAAATTGTTTTTATAAATATTGACTTGAAACCAGAAAAATAATAGTGATAATATTTTCAAGTGTGTTTGATGAACTGACTTTTAAATAATGCTATCTTGGTTTCCACAAGCCTTGAGCAGAGACTTAATTTGAAACACATTCCAAGAGAAAAGCTGACAGGGCTACCTTTCAGTTTTTCATTTTTGTTGACTTCTAGCCCAGGACTACCTGTCTATATCCTTAGAAAAAGCAAAGGTGTGTATATATATATATATATATATATATATATATATATCCCCTCCCTTTTGAACCTCCCTCCCATCTCTCTCCCCACCCCACCCCTCTAGGTTGATACAGAGCCCCTGTTTGAGCTTCCTGAAACATAGAGCAAAATTCCCCTTGGCTATCTCTTTTACATATGGTAAGTAGTAAGTTGTACTCTATTTTAAAAGCTATCTCTTTACATTCCTCATATACTCTACTTTTACTTAAGAACAAATCTTATGTTTGCTTCATTACTCTCCTACTGTCAACAATCAGTGCAGTGTGCTCAGGCATATGTGGGTTACTTTGTAAATGTTCAGTGAACAAAGTAATGATTTCATTTGAACAGCTAGGTCATTTATATTTTGTTTTATATTTTTAAATATAAAAATTTTTTAAGTATAAGCATATTTTGTATTTTTTCTCTTGAGTGAAAAGAGATGTTTCAACATCTGTGTACAAATTCTAAGTAGAAACTAAAGCAGTGTAAAATAGCTTCTTTATTTTTTTGGAGTAGATTCTAGAAAAGTCCTCAAGGATTGCTCCTAAATAAAATATGCTTATGCAACCTAGGCATGTTTTTATTCTAAATTTTGAGTTCTTAAAATGACATTAGCCATGCAACCTAACTCATATTTTACTGACTCATTATTGGCAAACATTCATTAAGAATCTACCGATTCCTAGGTATTATTAGGCACTGGAGATATGATGAAAGGAACAGACATGTTCCTGACCTCTGAAGTAGAGAGTCCAATGAGGAAATGGACATCCAATCAATAGTTACACAAATAATTAATTCAAATTGTGATGTATGTTCTGAGGAAGCTGGAGGCTTACTGTGATTAGTAGAACTAGGAAGCACCTATAAGTTTAGAGAGGACAACTCTACTAGGCTAGGACTCTCCAGGCAGAGTAGGTTTATTTTCCCTTTAGTGACAAATGCAACAATAGAGCTGAAAGGGATAATGGGTTTCAGATCTCCTATGGGTGGGCTTATCAGAAGTGTCAGCAATGTGGTCCAAGAATTACCTTTCAGGAGGAGAGAGTATTTATCAACAGAGGAGACAGGCTATTTAAGCATTATTTTGTGTTTCCTTTTTATTGACCTTATGAACCAAGAAATGGGTTAATGATAAAGGTTTCTGATACGCACTCTCTGCATGATCTTTTTTATTTATTTACTTTTATTTTATTTTATCTGTCATTGTTAAATAAATATCTTAATGAATATTCTTCAGACTGGTTGATCCTTCAGGCCAATGCTGAGGTGATGATGGAGGGTGAGTCCCTCTTCCTCAGGTGCCACAGTTGGAGGAATCTGAATGCCTTCAAGGTGATATACTACAAGGATAACAGAGCTCTCAAGTACTGGTATGAGAACCACAACATCTCCATCACCAATGTCACAGAAAAGGACAGTGGCATCTATTACTGCGTGGGCAGAATTCAGAAGCTCAACTACACCTCTAATAAACTCACGATTATAGTAAGAAAAGGTAAGTTGGTGAAGGAAAGGGAATGAGTCCATAGCAGGGGAAAGGAGAAAGAACATTGGAGCTTAATGCAATTGAAGCTATAGAATGCAGGCAACTGTGATTCCTTGAAAAGTCTTCTAGATTTGCAGTGAGGAGACCAGGGGTAGAGTATATCCCTTAGTCTCTGTCTCAGATTCCTTACTCGTTCAATGGCAACAGTAATACCTGCTCACATTATGTAATGTTTACAGATGTTAAGTGCAATAGTTGTGAAATGGATTTTTAGACTGTTGAATACTAGTCAAGCAAAGTCATCTATTGCTTCTGGGGAGAAACTTACGTTTATCAAATAGAAAAAGTTTCAAAGTTGAAGGAACAAACTCTTTATAGCTTGAAGAGTCTATTCTAGCCTATGAGGGATGGGAAAGGAAACCAAGTCAACAGGCTGTGTGCCTGTGAATTAGATGAGAAAGAGGGCTTGATACGGAAAGAGTACTCAGGCAGGCTGCCTCTGTAGTCAATGAAAGGCCACCATTTCCAAATTTCATATAAAAGAAGGAGCTTTTAAAATATTTGCTTTGCAATGAGGAAATAAGACATTTGCTTGGTACACTTTGCTCATGCCAAAATCTTGAAAAACATGAGACCAGAAGCCACAATTAATTTCTATTGGTAGTTCTCTGTTAACTAATTTGAGACCTGTTGTTTGATTTTCACTGTGCTTCGGTATCGTTATCTGTAAAACAAAGGGTTTGGACTAAACTTCATTAAAATTGCTTGGAGAATTAACAACAACAAAAAAAATACTGATGTCTGTATATCATCCCTTGAGCTTCTAACTTAATTAGCTTGGAATGAGGCCTGGACATCAATATTTAAAAGCTCTTCCAGGTAATGGTAATAGGCAGCTAGTGTTGAGAGTCACCAGTCTAGGTGACCTGTGAGTAATTTCTGGCTATAATATTCTAGGGTTCTAAAATTCTAGAAAAATCACAAAAAAAATCATTACTTTGTAAATAGAATAGCAGAATCACAAAACAGTGGAATTGAAAGGCAATTTACTTATTGCCTCGCTTGCCTTGCTCAGTTGCTCCACTGTGTCTGACTCTTAGCAATCCCATGAACTTAGACTGTCAGGCTCCTTTGTCCATGGGATTTTCCAGGCAAGCATACTGGAGTGGGTTGCCATTTCCTCCTCCAGGGGATTGTCTCAACCCAAGGATCAAACCTGTGCCTCCTCCATCTCCTGCATTGGCAGGTGGGTTCTTTACCACTAAGCCACCTGGGAAGCCAACTTATTAATATTTATGATCTAGCCCAATATCTTAATCTCACCCAACAGACATGCAATGAATGAAGACTGTTTGAGAAATAAGGCACTGATGACCCCCTGCCCTTACTCTATCTGCTTCCCACCTCCATGTTCTATGTGGACACTGGTCTTGTGAGGCTCCAAGGAAGGGATCATCTTTCCTATGACCTTTCCCATTAGGCATATTGGCCAGACAAGCCATCAGAAAGGGACTGTGGGGGAAATACTTAGGACTCCCTAGGGCTTCATGGGGCACAGACTGAGGAACCCAAGCCTGTGAGTGTTTTATCTCTGCTCCTGGATGTCTTTTCATGCTAGAAGGTGAAGGACCATGTTGGATCCTTCTTTTAGGGAAGATGAAGACTTTAACCTCACTTTTCAATTCTAATTTGAGTCATGTTTCTTATTGCATCTAGAGTATACTCAAAGCAACTATTCTGGCTACAATTTCTTATCCCATTGTTGGTGGCGATTCTGTTTGCTGTGGACACAGGGTTGCTTATCTCGACCCAGCAGCAGTTCACGTTACTCTTGAAGATGAAGAGAATCAGAAAACGCAACAGATTTATGGACCCACAGCCTAAACCAGATCCCCCAGGGAACTGATGTCACTTCTCAAGAAGCCTCTGAAATAGCAATTTCTTTTTGGCTTTAGTAAACGCTTCTCAGTTGTCAAAGACAACTCACAAGGTACATAGAAAATGCTCACGGCTTTATAGAACTGCTTCATTAAATTGATCAAGTGGCATGTAATAGGAAGTGCTCAATAAGCATCATTTATATAAGTAAAGAAATGAATAGATTCATTTATTAGCATCTGTAAAAGAGATATACAACTTGAATAAAAGTATGAAACCATGTAATGTGACACTTTTAAGTATTTGAGGCTTGCTAGTTTTGAGGCATAACCATGAAGTCCTAGATTAGAAATGTTCTCTTTTGTAATGTTCTCTCCATTGTAAGTCTGACCTACGAATGAGAAGACAAGGAAGGATATGCTGATGAAGCTGATCATTTTTATGCTCTCTCTTCACTTATTATCACATGAACTTCTAGCTCTTGGCAGAATCTGAGGCAGGCTTGAGCCCCTGAATTCTGGGAGTGAGGCTCCATCTAAGAGTTCCCTAGACTGTTTCACTCCTCTCTTATCTCCCCAAATTAAATCTTGTATATCCTCTTGCAGTACCTGAACTAAGCATCTTAGAGAGACTCGCACATAAATAACTCTCACAATGAAAAAGTGCCAGACTGAATAAGATCTCAAAGTCCCAGTCTTTTCCCTCCCACCCCTGCCCCACCTCTTCTCATGGAGACAGTTATATGGGTCCTTGGGGGAAGCATTAGAAAAGAGAGAAAGGTACTGTTGCTGCTAACCAGGAGTTCACAACAGGAAATGGGAAATCAGAGCACCTTTAGTTTATCTGTTTTTTTGAACAATTAAAAACATAAGGAAGTGACTAGGGGGAACATTTGTAAATATTCATAAGACTGACAAGTCCCATTTTTTCCAAAGGGGTCATAAAGAATAGAGAAATTATTAAAGTTTTTTTTTTCTTAATATAGGTATCTGCTGTTGGCATGAGGGAAATCCTTTCATACCCTTGAGTTCTTGTGGCTGAACTAATAATAAAGTTGACACGAGACAAATTAACAGGAGAAAAAGAAAGAAATTTTAATTCATGTGCTCAGAGGTCTCATAGAAATGGACCTAACAAGTGGCCAAAGCAGCCAACCTTTATACTTTTTAGACAAAAAAATGATACATTTGAAAGGAATTGACAGGACGGAGAAGCTTAGGTTTGGAGTGCTCAGTTCATGAAGAATCTAAACAGAGACTGGGCTTGAGCTATTAAATAGAAGAAGAAACAAGATTTTCTTCTTATTATTATTTTTAATTAGAGGATAGTTGTATATATCCCTTCACTCCATCCCACCTGTCTAGGTCCTCACAGAGTGCTGGGCTGAGCTCCTCGTGTTATATATATACACATTCCTTTTCATTTCTTTTCCATTATGGTTTATTACAGAATATTGAATATAGTTCCCTCTGTCATATAGTAGGACCCTGTTGTTTATCCATCCTATATATAATGGTTTGCATCTGCTAATCCCAAACTCCCAAATCCATCCACCCTGCTTCTTAAGTAACTTTAATTCAAAATATTCAATATGTCATCGTGGCATATTTAGAGACAGCCCACATTGAGCCCTAACACTGGTATGAACCTCCTTAACACTGTCCATGCTTTGTTTGCTTTTAATAATTTCAGATAGATAGTGACCAGATTCCCAGGAAAGGGCTGTGGCACTTGGCTTTGTGTAAAGAGCCCTTATGGATGGAGAAGGGATTTTTTTCTGCAACAACAGGCCAGGAAAAGTCCCTATAGGAAGCTCCTTGCTGCTATTCCTAGATATTCTCCTACTTTTAAGAAAAGATAGAAGGTCTATTATAGTTACAGCCTTGGGGCCAGAGTCATACGAACATTCATTAACAACATCCAGTCTCATGATGTTTTACACACAGCTATGCATCAGGCTGAAGAGCAAGTTACTTACTCCTGTGTTTGGTCTGAGGCTAAATGACCCAGAAGAATTGAGAGAGATTGAACATGGATAGTCCTGGCTTTATAAGCTTCAGATACATCTTTCTGAGTCTTGACTGTTAACACTTCATTTTTACTTCCATTTACATTCTCACCCCAGCCTGCAAGCACTGTGGACTGAGCACAGACCTGGAAATTCAAGCTATTGATAACTAGCTGTGTGACTTGGGCAAGTTCTTGCCAGTCTCAGATTCCATTTCTTCTTTGTAACAAGGGAGGTTTGGACTAGGCGGTCTCTAAGCTCCCTTTTAGCCCAGACATTTTGTCTTTCATTACACGGGAACCTGGCTCTATGTGGTGACTCTCCAGCACAAAGGTTCAGAACACATTCCCCAAGAAGCTCCAGTGTGAATTTTTCTTTCATTCTCCACATACTGTTCTCTCCTTTCACTGTGTTCTTCCATATATTTAAATTTCAGGCTTGTATCAGACTCATGTCTACCATTTATTTCCACATTTTTTCTTCCCAATAGTCATACATCTATTCTGTAGGGACTGTGGAACACATAGTTGGATCTTGAGCACTCTGTGGACCCTCTAAATATGACACTTATAAAGATGTCTTTTAATATATATATTATATATATATATATATATAATCTATCTGTGACAGAAAGATAGTATGAATGTCGCCAAATGATTAGATAGAAATAATTCACCTCAGCTTCACCCTCTGTTACCTCCAATCTCTTACCATAGTGGTCTAGACTAGCTCATAAAGCAAATTTCTTTCCCATGGTTGCTGTTCCAAATTATCTGCCATAAACTGTCACAAACTCCCAATAATAAAGGATTTGTTTTTGAATATCAAGTCAGTAGCTCCCTGCTACTGGCCAGTGGAAGACAAATTTCCATGGCCCTCAGGAGTCGGAAGAGACAAAAGATACACCTTGTGAGTTTTCAGGAAATTGAATACTTGAAGAAAGGCTCTGCTCTTTCCCTCTTTTCATTACACGGAACGTGGAACAACAGAACATCTCCTTGAAGTCAGAAATGGGAGCTTTATGGTGAGAATGGCAGAGGCACTTGCCAGCCTGAGTCCCCAGAAAACCTCAGACTAGTATTATCTCCTTGCCTTAAATCATCTACCCAGCCCTGGGCAGTTAGCCACCAAGCCCAAGTTCCCAGCTGATGCCTTATAATCTTCCACGACATTCCCACCACAAGTCTTTTACTCTATAACTGTGCCCAGGATCACTGTTAAAGCCACTTGCGTATATCACTTACAGCATCCACAATCTTTCCCTTCTTGAAGACTTTCCTGTTTTTCCTGTTATTTTCCATTTTTGAACTATCACTGAGAGAAGTCAGTAATCTCACTGCAAGGTAAGGAATGCAATGAAATTGAACTTGCTTACAGAGAAATTTTTGAAGACCAAGAAATGACTTCCTGTAGATTCTGAGAAAAATGCTAATTTTTATTTATTTATTTTTTTACCAGTTTGCAACAAGGTAATATTGCACTGCCACAGACTAAGCTGAACCAAAGTAAATATCATTCAATTAATAGGATTAAATTTTTGAAAATTAATATATTTTTAAAATTAAAATACAGGAACCACTGATCTTCTACCTTCACTAGCTCCTATCAAGGCTGAAAATTTGGAGTCTCCATTGACCAACCACTCTTGTAGAAATGGGATCCTAAAATACTGCAGACTGGGATCTCTAGGAAACAGAGTCTGAAACAGAGATTTGAAAACAGCAAGTTTGTTAGGGAGTGCTCTCAGCATCAACACCCATGCGGGATGAAGGTAGAGGGGGAAGTGGAAGTGTGATGGAGTCATGCAGAAACCTCAAATCATCTCATAGATAGCAATTCCGGAATCTGGGAGTACCCTTCATAGCTGTCTTAAACTGAGGAAAGGGTGCCAGCCTTTATACCCTGAAAAAGATAAGTTATTGGAAAGACTACCCATGTAAGGGGCTGTGACTCTGGAGGTGGCAGTTCTTTAGCATGATAGTTCCTGAAGCGGGGCTCAACTGCAAGCTGTCAGCCCAAGACACTTCCAGCAGCTAGGGAAATAGATGTGTGAGTCCTGAAGGGACCACATCAGAGCAGCTACCAAATACAATTTCAAATTGAAGTGAGTGTGACACTGGCCATCAGATCTTTACCTAACAGTTTTATCTATACTAAACAGAACTACTAAGAAAGAAAAAAAATTATAACTGTTTTCTGGCTATCCTAACAGAAATAAACTGACTCTGTCATTTCTAAAAATATGGTCACCAAGGCAAAGATATTTTTTATCTTTTATCTCTGGTCAGATTTTATACACCAGTGTTCTTCAGCAAAGCTAGATATGTTAAGTTGACTTAGAAGATTTGTTAATTTCCATTGGTTTGTCCCATTTTCAGCACCTAGCTAACT
Source organism: Aepyceros melampus (assembly GCA_006408695.1). NCBI lineage: Eukaryota > Metazoa > Chordata > Mammalia > Artiodactyla > Bovidae > Aepyceros > Aepyceros melampus. Next base: position 318,086 of record SJXQ01000978.1, read on the forward strand.
TCATAGCACTCTTACAAGTGACATTTTGCCTCTGCAGGATCACCACATGGGATCAGCTAGATTCTGGAGACTGAAGAAGCTGGGTCTGAAATGCAGGCTATACCTGTTCTTTAGTATAGAAGGCCAGAGTGGAGTGAAAGGATGAGGGAGAGAGAACCAGAGCACATGCTTTCACCTTCTGTGATGCTCAGACATAAAATGCTATTTTTTAAACTCAGGTTTTAAGTTGGGAATATCTAATAAGAAATTCCTGAAGATTAACCTCTGAAAGCTTAGGTGGTTTTTGTTGTTAAGTTGCTGAGTTGTGTTCAGTTCTTTTGTGACCCCATGGACTGTAGCCCACCAGGTTCCTCTGCCTGTGGGATTTCCCAGGCAAGAATAGTGGAGTGGATTGCCATTTCCTTCTCCAGGGGATCTTCCTGATCCAGGGGTCAAACCTGCCTCTTCTGCACTGGCAGGCAGATTCTTACCACTCAGCTGCTGGGAAACCATGATAGCTTAGGAGCTGATTGGAAAATTTTTTCTTTAAATCAAGCTTCAGACATTTTCTCAGTAATAAATGACTTCAAAGCTGTAGTTAAAGTGCTTACATTTATAACACTATTTCAAAGATTTAGGTCTACTCTGCAAAAGGAACTCTGATTCTTCTTGGCTCCTCCCAGCCTCCATCCTCTTGCACTCCTGTGTTGGAGATGTGAAAGCATTAAACTGTTCATCACGATCTCCTTTCCCAAGGAGTTTTCTCACTAGTTTTTACCTAGGCATCTTGGGACTGGACAACCCACCTCTATGCTCTCAGTAGCTGAAGATCTTTCCCATTACCACATTTGTACTCCTCATTTCCAGAAATAGTCAGTTAGGGCAGTTCTATCCACTTGGAGAGTGGGTTTTTTTGTTTGTTCGTTTGCCATTTGAAGATCCCTCAGGCTGTGGTGGGATATTAGCAAGCAGCAAAATCAGATTACAAAAAGCCTTCAACATCCACAGAAAAGGACATGCATGTGTCTCCACACTTACTTGTGAAATAAAATTTTGCACAAATTGCTCCTACACCCTTCACCACCACAACAGAGGTTTTTCTGAGGTGGTTTCCAAGCACTTTATTCATTAGCCTTTTAGAATTCTGCTGGATTTTGTATCTTATTGTAGTTGTATAATCCAACATATTCTCAGGACATATTTAGATACGCACACGAGTGTGTGACAGAATATGGGTATGAATGACCCGAGCAGACAAATCTTTTTCCTGTATTCTTAAGGGTATGATTAAGTCATTTCCTATCCTCTCTTGAGAATACAGAGAAACACGACTAACTCAAACGGAAGCCTCCAGTGTTAGCACCCAGTTGAGTCTATTCTTGATCCCATACTTAGCAGCATTACTAAAACAGCATTAAAATTAATATATGTTTATGAAATGAGAGAAAAGGCCCTCCACAACTCTCCTCACTGAGAGCAGAGGGGTTTTCGCCCCATGGCTCTGCACAAAGCATCTTTGACATCCTGGTTCCTCAGACTGTACACGACAGGGTTTAGCAGAGGGGTGATCACTGTGTAGGTCACTGAGATGAGTCTGTCCCGCCCCAGGGACTCTGGGACTTAGGCTTCAGGTAAATGATAGAGGCACAGCCATAGTGGACAATGACCACAATGAGGTGGGAGGCGCAGGTGGCAAAGGCCTTCTTCCGACCCTCAGCTGACGCAATCTTGAGGATGGTGGAGATGATGAGGACATAAGAGATGAAGACCAGTCCCATGGGCACAACAAGGACACAAATACTGACAAAAAAGTTGATGATCTCATTGATAGTGGTGTCTGTGCAGGCCAGCTTCAGCAGGGGTCTCACGTCACAAAAGAAGTGAGAGACGACAAAGGCATCACAGAAGGGCAGGCCAAACACAGACGTTACCTGGACAAGGGCCATACTCAGGCCAATTGCGAGGGACCCAGTCGCCAACTGGATACAGGCCTCTTTACCCATGATGACCGAATACCGTAGAGGGTTGCAGATGGCCATGTAGCGATTGTATCCCATGGCTGTGAGCAAGAAGCAGTTATTGATACCAAAGGTGAGATAGAAAAAGAGCTGAGTGGCACAGCCTTGGAGAGAAATTGTCTGATGAGGACTCAGGAGGCCAGAAAGCATACAGGGAATGATGGCCACAGTATAGCAGGTCTCAGAGATGGACAACATGCTTAGGAAAAAGTACATGGGAGTATGAAGATGACGGTCCAGGCGAATAATAGTCAAAATAACGGCATTGCCAGAGAGAGTCAGCAGGTACAAAGTCAGAAAGACAAGAAACAAACCAAGCCTGTGCTGCCACCCAAAGCTGGAGAAACCTTCGAAAAGGAACTCAGCCACAGAAGTGGAGTTTGGCTTTGGCATTGAGGGAGGTTGAGGTCTAAAAGAGCTCAGCAAAGGAAAGAAAGTTATGATGAATTAATCATGAAAGATAGTAGGCTGGATCAAGGCCTTCAGGGAAGGGTTTGTCCATTCTCTGAGCAATGCCTAAGCCCTCAAGATTCATCAGTGTTCAGGTTAGACCACATGCTCAGAGCCATCACTTTCCCCCTCTTTTCTTTATTACTATAAAGGTTTTACCCCAGGCCCTGGGGTTCATGGCAGAAATAGATCTGAGAAAGAAAAGAGAGGCACATCAAAAAGGCAGATTTGTAGAAATAATTACCCAGCCATCAAAGAGGTGAGTCCAGGTCCAGGAAGAAGCCCAGCTCTAAAGTTCTTCCTCCAACACTCTTTTTTTTTTTTTTTTTTGCAGGAGAGAAGATACTTACAGCCAATAAACATATGAAGACATATTCAAATCTCAGTATTAATCAAGGAAATGCAAGGCAAGATGGTGACATATCATTTTAGACTCATTCAACTGTCAAAAATAAACTGGCCAAAGTGTCCTCCTCCAGCACTTTTGATTTAGCCCCCTCAGCATCCAATGGTGAACAGTGATCTAAGTGAAAGACAAAAGATACCCACGGCTGATATTCTATCAACACTGTCAGAATGCACCGTCAAGATCAGTTGTTCTGCAAGCGTCCTAGGATGACTTCTCCTCGGAACCCTTTGTCCTAGGCTTTACTTCCCTAAGTCTACTGTGACCATGAAAGACTCAAAAAGACTGTGCAGGTATTTAGCTTATTTCCCCGAATTCTAGCCAAAGGCAAGGAGAGAATGAAATAAATATGAACTTACCCCTTCAAGTCACTTCAAGTATGAAAAGGTTTTCCTAGTGTGAGAAAAGATAAAACATTTAATCAGAGAAGATGTTCTGTAACAGATGTTCTATTTTTCATTTCAATATTGTATATTTCAAGTTATGATGGGGATGGAAGTATGCTTACTCGATGTGAACTCAGGATTGGAGACCATACTCGAACAGAGTTTGCATTGCCCATAAACCCATATCTACTCCTGATTACCCACCGTTTAACCATTACTGCCATTCAGGAAGCTAAGATAGATCCTAATTATATTCCTTTCCTGTTTGTTCCTGAAGACAGTGCTTCCTGAAATTCTCTCCACTCTGTCTTCTCCTCTCCATGCTTCTTACCAACACTCAACTTTCAACCTCAAAAAAGTTTTCCTAATTAATCCCCTTTATTTCAGCTGACCTTGTCCAAGTCTTCCTCCTGAATGCTGTCATAACATTCTTTTTTTTAAATTAATTATTTTTTGGTTTGTTTTGCTTTACAATACTGTATTCATTTTGCTATACATTGACATGAATCAGCCATGAGTGTACATGAACTCCCAATCCCGACCCCCACCTCCCCGCTCCCGCCCCACACCCTCTCTCTAGATTATCCGCATGGGAGGGATGATTTGGGAGAGTGGCAGTGCAACATGTATGATATCATAAGTGAAATGAATCGCCAGTCTAGTTTCGACACAGGATGTAGGATGGTCCGACTCTTTGTGATCCCATGGATTGTAGCCTGCCAGGTTCTGTCCATGGGATTCTCCAGGCAAGAATACTGATATGGGTTACCATGCCCTCTTTCAGAGGATCTTCCTGATCCAGAGATCAAACATTTGTCTCCTACATTGGAGGTGTATTCTTTACTCACTGAGCCACCTGGGAAGCCCCTAAATTCTTTCATTAGCCTCTCTAAATTTTAGGCATAACATTTAAACTTATTTATATATTGAATACAGTAATGCTCCACAAAGCTGACATTAAGTATTACATGAGTTAATATATTAGAAGAGTTTGATACAGTACTCAACACAGAGAGAGCCTTTAATAAATAATAGTCTATTAGTACTTTCTTCTGTGGGATCTTAGTTCTGCAACCAGCAATGGAACCTGAGTCCTCAGCAGTGAAAATACTGAATCTTAACCACTGGATGGCCAGGGAATTTCCTAGTACTTCTTTTTATTTTTCCACATATTTAAATATTTAAACCAGTTTAAATACTTCAGAGAAGCAGAATAGGGTGGACAGGCTTAAACCTAGCATTCTAGGGTATGTAAATAAGTCTGTGATTCTAGTCTCGATTTTCTAAATTTTATTATTTACCTTCAATTGTTCATATGGACTTTTTCTTGCTCTTTAAATGGAAACAACCTAGATGTCCATCAGCAGATGAATGGATAAGAAAGCTGTGGTACATATACACAATGGAGTATTATTCAAAAAAATTGCAAATAGAACTGCCTTATGATCCAGCGATCCCACTGCTGGACATACACACCGAGGAAACCAGAATTGAAAGAGACACGTGTACCCCAATGTTCATTGCAGCACTGTTTATAATAGCCAGGACATGGAAGCAACCTAGATGTCCGTCAGCAGATGAATGGATAAGAAAACTGTGGTACATATACACAATGGAGTATTACTCAGCCGTTAAAAAGAATACATTTGAATCAGTTCTAATGAGATGGATGACACTGGAGCCGATTATACAGAGTGAAGTAAGCCAGAAAGAAAAACACCAATACAGTATACTTACACATATATATGGAATTTAGAATGATGGTAATGATAAACCTGTACACAAGACAGCAAAAGAGACACAGATGTATAGAACGGCCTTTTGGACTCTGTGGGAGAGGGAGAGGGTGGGATGAGTTGGCAGAGTGGCAATGTAACATGTATGATATCATAAGGGAAACAAATCGCCAGTCTAGGTTTGATGCAGGATGCAGGATGCTTGGGACTGATGCACAGGGATAATCCAGAGAGAAGGTGTGGGGCGGGAGAGGGGAGGTGGGGGTCAGGATTGGGAGTTTATGTACACTCGTGGCTGATTCATGTCAATGTATAGCTAAAGGATTACAGTATTGTAAAGCAAAACAAACTAAAAAATAAAAATTAATTAAAACAAAACAAAACAAACAAAAAAAAGAAATAGCTCAACTGGAATTCCATCACCTCCACTAGCTTTGTTCATAGAGATGCTTTCTAAGGCACACTTGACTTCACACTCCAGGATGTCAGGCTCTAGGTGAGTGATCACTCCGAGAGGTCCCTCGCCATTCGCACAGAGACTGGCCTTTCATGAGGCCACATGAGCATGTCCCTGAGGGGCCCTTGGTAAATCAAGAAGGACGTGCCACAACTCGAGAAACACCAGGAAGTTCTCCCTTCCAGGCGTGTTGAGGCCCTTTTCCTCTACTGCATATCGAGGGAAATCACACCTTCCCTCTTGGACCTCGAAAGGGTCCTTCACTCCCTTGCTGCGACTCAAGAAGTTCCCTGACACACGCGTCCCTACTCGAGAGGAATCCCGAGGGTCCTGCCACAACACAAGAGGAGCCCCGTTGTGCCCTCTTCACCTCGAGATGAGGGTTCTTTCCCTGTTTGGGAAGGGACTCCTGGTGTTCCCATCGCATCTCAGGAGGAGGTGCTCTCCAGAGGGGAGTCGAGAGGAACTCCAAGGATTGTGCCATCAGGCCACAAGTACCCAGAAATCTCAATGCACTCCAGATGAACCTGATTTCCCTGCACTGCCTAGACTGTCACCCCGAGGAACGACTCACCACATGGTGGCACATGTGACAGCCCTGGTGGCATCTCAAGGGAAAGCCACAGATCCCTGTGTCAACGCTACAGGAAGCCTGACAGTGCTGCTACAGCTAAGAAGGTGAGCGGGCGTGCATGTCTCCACTCGAGATGAGGCCTGACCACCCTGTGGACACTCCAGAGGGACCAAAGGCTCTGTCAGCACTTTGGAGCAAAGCTCAGTGTCCGGCCGCAGCTCCAGACACGGACCTAGGACCTGCCCCCTACTGGAGAGGAATCCCGAGATGTCCCTTGCCATTCGCTCAGAGACTGGCCTCTCCGGATACCACACGAGCAGGTCCCTGAGGTCCCCGTCGTAACTCGAGAAGGACCTGCTGCAACTCGAGAAATACCAGGAGGTTCTCCCTTCCAGGCGCGTTCAGGCCCTTTTCTGCTGCTGCATGTCGAGCGAAATCACACCTTCACTCTTGGACCTTGAAAGGGTCCTTCACTCCCTTGCTGCGACTCAAGAAGTTCCCTGACACATGCGCCTCCACTCAACAGGAACCCCAAGGGTCCCGACACAACTCAAGAGGAACCCCGTTGTCCCCTCCTCAGCGCGAGATGAGGGTTAGTTTCCGTGCTTCGTCGGGAAGGGATTCGTGGTGTTCCCATCGCATATCAGGAGGAGGTGCTCTCCACAGGAGAGTCGAGAGGAACTCCAGGGATCGTGCCATCAGACCACAAGTACCCAGAATTCTCAATCCATTCCAGATGAACCTGATTTCCCTGCACTGTCTCGACTGTCACCCCGAGGATCGACTCACCCCATGGTGGCACGTGTGACAGCCTTGGTGGCAACTCGAGGGAAAGCCACAGATCCCTGTGTCAATGCGACAGGAAGCCTGACAGTGCTGCTCCAGCTGAGGGGAGGAGAGCGGGATTGCATGTCTCCACTCGAGACAAGGCCTGAGACCCCTATGGAGGCTCCGGAGGGACCCAACTCCCATGTCAGCACTATGGAGGAAAGCTCAGGTTGAGACCGCAGCTCCAGATGAGGACTTAGGACACGCCACTGACTGGAGAGGAATCCCTAGAGCTCCCTCGCCATTTGCACGATGACTGGCCTCTCCTGAGGCCACAGGAGCGGGTCCCGGAGATCCCTGTCGTAACTCGAGAAGGACCTGCTGCAGCTCGAGAAACACCAGGAGGTTATCCCTTCCAGGTGTGTTGAGGCCGTTTCTGCTGCCACAAGTCAAGGGAAATCACACCTTCCGTCTTGGACCTCGAAAGGGTCCTTCACTCCCTTGCTGCCACTCAAGAAGTTCCCCGACACAAGTGCCTTCACTCAGAGGAACCCCAAGGGTCCCGCCACTGCTCAAGAGGAGCCCCATTGTTCCCTCCTCAGCTCGAGATGAGGCTTCCTTTCCCTGCTTCGTTGGAAAGGTATTCCCGGCGTTCCAGTCGCATCTCAGGAGGAGGTGCTCTCAGGGATCGTGCCATCAGGCCACAAATACCTAGAAGTCTCAATCCACTCCAGATGAACCTGATTTCCCTGCACTGCCTCGACTGTCACCCCGAGGATCGACTCACCCCATGGTGGCACGTGTGACAGCCCTGGTGGCACCTCGAGGGAAAGCCACAGATCCCTGTGTCAATGTGACAGGAAGCCTGACAGTGCTGATACAACTCAGGAGGAGAGCGGGCGTGCATGTCTCCACTGGATACAGGGCCTGACTCCCCTGTGGACACGACCGAGGGACCCAAGTCCCATGTCAACACTTTACAGGAAACCTCTGGGTCCGGCCACAGCTCCAGACGAGGACTTAGGACCCACCACTGACTGGAGAGGAATCCCGAGAGGTCCCTTGAAATTCGCACGCAGATTGGCCTCTCCTGAGGCCACACAAGACAGTCCCTGAGGTCCCCGTCGTAACTCGAGAAGGAACTGCCACAACTCGAGAAACACCAGGAGGTTCTCCCTTCCAGGCGCGTTGAGGCCATTTTCCAGTCCCGCATGTGGAGGCAAATCACACTTTCCCTTTGGACCTCGAAAAGGTCCTTCCTTCCCTTGCTGTGATTCAAGAAGTTCCCCGACACACGTGCCTCTACTCGAGAGGAACCCCGAAGGTCCCACCACAACTCAAGAGGAGCCCTGTTGTCCCCTCCTCAGGTCGAGATGAGGGTTCCTTTCCCTGCTTCGTCTGGAAGGGATTCCCGGTGTTCCCATCGCATCTCAGGAGGAGGTGCTCTCCACAGGAAGTCGAGAGGAACTCCAGCGATCGTGCCATGAGGCCACAAGTACCCAGATGTCTCATTCCACTCCAGATGAACCTGATTTCCCTGCACTGCCTCGACTGTCACCCCGAGGGTCGACCCACCCCATGGTGGCACGTGTCATAGCCCTGGAGGCATCTCGAGGGAAATCCACAGATCCCCGTGTGAATGCGACTGGAAGCTTGACAGTGCTGGTACAGCTCAGGGGGAGAGTGGGCGTGCATGTCTCCACTCGAGACGAGGCCTGACTCCCCTGTGGACACTCTGGAAGGACCCAAGTCCCATGTCAGCACTATCGAGGAAACCTCAGGGTCTGGGCGCAGTTCCGGACGAGGACTTACAACCCGCCACTGACTGGAGAGGAATCCCGAGAGGTCCCTCGCCATTCACGTGGAGACTGGCCTCTCCTGAGGCCACACGTGTGGGTCCCTGTGGTCCCTGTTGTAACTCGATAAGGACCTGCAGCAACTCGAGAAACACCAGGAGGTTCTCCCTTCCAGGCGCACCGAGGCCCTTTTCCGCTGCCGCATGTGGAGGGAAAACTCACCTTTCCTATTGGACCTCGAAAATGTCCTTCCCTCCATTGCTGCAACTCAAGAAGTTCCCCGACACACGCGACTCCACTCGAGTGGAATGCCGAGGGTCCCGCCACAAATCAAGAGGAGCCAGGTTGTCCCCTCCTCAGCTCTACATGAGGGTTCTGTTCCTTGCTTCATCGGGAAGGGATTCCCGGTGGTCCCGTTGCATCTCAGGAGGAGGTGCTCTCCACAGGAGAGTCGAGAGGAACTCCAGGGAGCTTGCCATCAGGCCACAAGTGCCCAGAAGTCTCAGTCCACTCCAGATGAACCTGATTTCGCTGCCCTGCCTCGACTGTCACCCCAAGGATTGACTCACGCCATGGTGGCACGTATGACAGTCCTGGTGGCACCTCGAGAGAAAGCCACAGATCCCTGTGTCAACGCGAAAGGAAGCCTGACAGTGGTGCTAGAGTTCAGGAGAAGAGCGGCATGCATGTCTCCACTTGAGATGAGTCCTGTCTACCCTGCGGACACTCCGGCGGGACCCAAGAACCATGTCAGCTCTTTCGAGGAAAGCTCAGTGTCCGGCCGCAGCTCCAGACGAGGACTTAGGACACGCCACCGAATGGAGAGGAATCCTGAGAGGTCCCTCGCCATTCACATGGAGACTGGCCTCTCCTGCGGCCACATGAGCGGGTCCCTGAGGTCCCCATCAAAACTCGAGAAGGACCTGCTGCAACTCGAGAAACACCAGGAGGTTCTCCGTTCCAGGCGCACTGAGGCCCTTTTCCACTGCCGCATGCCAAGGGAAATCACACCTTCCCTCTTGGACCTCGAAAGGGTCCTTCACTCACGTTTGGCGACTCCAGAAGTTCCCCGACACACGTGCCTCCACTGGAGAGGAACCCCGAGGGTCACGCCACAACTCAAGAGGAGCCCCGTTGTACCCTGCTCAGCTGGAGATGAGGGTTACTTTCCCTGCTTCATCGGGAAGGGATTCCCGGCATTCCCGTCACATCTCTGGAGGAAGTGCACTCCACAGGAGAGGCGAGAGGAACTCCAGGTATCGTGCCATCAGGCCACAAATACCGAGAAGTCTCAATCCACTCTAGATAAACCTGATTTCCCGGCACTGCTCGAATGCCGCCCCGAGGATCAAGTCACCACATGGTGGCACGTGTGACAGCCTTGGAGGCACCTCGAGGGAAAGCCACAGACTGTTGTTTCAACGTGACAGGAAGGCTGAACAGTGCTGCTACAGCTGAGGAGGAGAGCGGGCGTGCATGTCTCCACTCGAGATGAGGGCTGACTCCCGTCTGGACACTACGGAGGGACCCAAGTACAATGTCAGCACTTTCGAGGAAAACTCACGCTCCAGCCGCAGGTCCGGACGAGGATTTAGGACCCGCCACCGACTGGAGAGGAATCCCGAGTGGTCCCTCGCCATTCACACGGAGACTGGCCTCTCCTGAGGCCACACGAGTGGGTCCCTGAGGTCCCCGTCTTAACTAAGAAGGACCTGCTGAAACTCGAGAAACACCAGGAGGTTCTCCCTTCCAGGTGCGTTGAGGCCTTTCTCCGCTGCCGCATGTCGAGGGAAATCACACCTTCCTTCTTGGACCTCAAAAGAGTCCTTCACTCTCTTGCTTCAACTCAAGAAGTTCCCTGACACACGTGCCTCCACTCGAGAGGAATCTCGAGCGTCCCGCCACAACTCCAGAGGAGCCCCGCTGTCCCCTGCTAAGCTTGAGATGAGGGTTCCTTTCCCTGCTTTGTCGGGAAGGGATTCCCTGCATTCCCGTCGCATCTCAGGAGGAGGTGCTCTCCACAGGAGAGACGAGAGGAACTTCAGGGTTCGTGCCATCAGGCCACAAGTACCCAGAAGTCTCAATCCACTTCAGATGAACCTGATTTCCCTGCACTGCCTTCACTGTCACACCGAGGATCGACTCAACCCATTGTGGCCCGTGTGACAGCCCTAGTGGCAACTCGAGGGAAAGCAACAGATCCCTGTGTCAATGTGACAGGAAGCCTGACTGTGCTGCTACCGCTAAGGAGGAGAGCGGGCGTGCATGTCTCCACTCGAGACGAGGCCTGACTCCCCTGTGGACACTCCAGAGGGACCCAAGTCCCATGTCAGCACTTTCGAGGAAACCTCAGGGTCCGGCCGCAGCTCCGGATGAGGACTTAGTAACCACCACCGACTGGAGAGGAATCCCGAGAGGACCCTCACCACTGGCATGGAGACTGGCCTCTCCTGAGGCCACACGAGCGGATCCCTGAGGTCACCGTCGTAACTGGAGAAGTAACTGCCGCAACTCGAGAAACACCAGGAGGTTCTCCCTTCCAGGCGCGTTGAGGCCGTTTTCCACTGCCACATGTCGAGGGAAATCACACCTTCCCACTTGGACCACGAAAGGGTCCTTCACTCCCTTGCTGTGACTCAAGAATTTCCCCGCCACACGCCTGCACTGGAGAGGAAACTCGAGGGTCCCGCCACAACTGAAGAGGAGCCCCATTTTCCCCTCCTCACTCGAGATGAGGGTTCTTTACCTGCTTCGTCGGGAAGGGATTCTTGGCGTTCCCACCACATATCAGGAGGAGGTGCTCTCCACAGGAGAGTCGAGAGGAATTCCAGGGATTGTGCAATCAGGCCGCAAGGACCCAGAAGTCTCAATCCACTCCAGATGAACCTGATTTCCCTGGACTGCCTCGACTGTCACCCCGCAGATCAAATCACCCCTGGTGGCACGTGGGACAGCCCTGGTGGCAGCTCGAGGGAAAGCCACAGATCCCTGTGTCAACGCGACAAGAAGTCTGACAGTGCTGCTACAGCACAGCAGGAGAGCAGGCGTGCATGTCTCCACTCGAGACGTGGCCTGACTTCCCTGTGGACACTCTGGAGGGACACAAGTCCCATGTCAGCACGTTCGAGGAAACCTCAGGGTCCGGCCACAGCTCCAGACGAGGACTTAGGACCCACCACCGACGAGAGAGGAATCCCGAGAAGTCCCTCGCCATTTGCACAGAGACTGCCCTCTCCTGAGGACACACGAGCAGGTCACTGAGGTCTCCGTCCTAACTCAAGAAGGACCTGCCTTAACTCGAGAAACACCAGGAGGTTCTCCCTTCCAGGCTCATTGAGGCCCTTTTCTGCTACCGGATTTTGAGCGCAATCACACCTTCCCTCTTGGAATTAGAAAGGGTCCTTCACTACCTTGCTGCGACTCAAGAAGTTCCTGGACACACATGCCTCCACTCGAGAGGAACTCCGAGAGTCCCGCCACAATTCAAAAGGAGCCCCGTTGTGCCCTCCTCAGCTCGAGATGATGGTTCCTTTCCTGCTTCGTTGGAACGGATTCCCGGCGTTCCCGTTGCATCTCAGGAGGAGGTGCTCTCCACAGGAGAGTCGTGAGGAACTCCAGGGATCGTGCCTTTAGGCCACAAGGACCCAGAAGTCTGAATCCACTGCAGATGAACCTGATTTCACTGCACTGCCTAGACTGTCACCCCAAGGATCGACTCATTCCATGGAGGCACGTGGGACAGCCCTGTGGCACACGGAGGGAAAGCCACAGATCCCTCTGTCAACATGACAGGGAGTCTGACAGTGCTGCTACAGCTCAGGAGATGATGAGGCATGCATGGCTCCAATCGAGTCGAGGCCTGACTACCCTGGGGACACTTTGGAGGGACCCAAGTCCCATGTCAGCACTTTCAAGGAAACCTCAGGTTCCGGCCGCAGCTCCAGATGAGGACTTAGGACCCGCCACCGACTGCAGAGTTATCCCGAGAGGTGCCTCGCCATTCGCATGGAGACTGGCCTCTCCTGAGGCCACATGAGCGGGTCCCTGAGGTCCCCGTCGTAACTCGAGAATGAACTGCCCCAAGTCGTGAAACACCAGGAGATTCTCCCTTCCAGGAGCGTTGAGGCTCTTTTCCGCTGCTGCATGTCTAGGGAAATCACACCTTCCCTCTTGGACCTCGAAAGGGTCCTTCACTCGCTTTCTGCGACTCAATAAGTTCCCCATCACACGCGCCTCCACTCGAGAGGAACCCCGAGGGTCCCTCCACAACTCAAGAGGAGCCCCGTTGTCCCCTCCTCAGCTCGAGATGAAGGTTCCATTCCCTGCTTCGTTGGGAAGGGATTTCCGGCCTACCTGTCGCATCTCAGGAGGAGGTGCTCTCCACAAGAGAATCGAGAGGAACTCCAGGGATCATGCCATCAGGCCACAAGTATCCAGAAGTCTCAATCCACTCCAGATAAATTTAATTTCCCTCCACTGCCTCGATTGTCACCCTGAGGAACGACTCACCCCATGGCGGCCAGTGTGACAGCCCTGGTGGCACCTGGAGGGAAAGCCACAGATCCCTGTGTCAACGTGACAGGAAGCCTGACACTGCTTCTACAGCTCAGGAGGTGAGCGCGCGTGCATGTCTCCACTCAAGACGAGGCCTGACTCCCCTGTGGACACTCCGGTGGTACCCAAGTCCCATGTCAATACTTTCGAGGAAACCTCAGTGTCTGGCCGCCGCTCTAGACGAGGACATAGGACCCGCCACCGACTGGAGAGGATGTCGAGAGGTCCCTCGCCATTCGCACCGAGAGTGGCCTCTCCTGATGCCACACGAGCGGGTCCCTGAAGTCCCCGTCGTAATTCGAGAAGGACCTGGCACAACTCGAGAAACACGAGGAGGTTCTGCCTTCTAAGTGCGTTGAGGCCCTTTTCCGCTTTCGCATGTCTAGGGCAATCACACCTACCCTCTTGGACCTTGAAAGGGTCCTTCCTTCTCTTGCTGCGATTCAAGACATTCCCCGACACATGCGTCTCCACTCGAGAGGAACTCCGAGGGTCCCGCCACAACTCAAGAGGAGCCCCGTGTTCCCTCCTCACCTCGAGATGAGGGTTCCTTTTCCTGCTTCGTCGGGAAGGGATTCCCGGTGTTCCCGTCGCATCTCAGGAACGACTCACCCCATGGTGGCCTGTGTGACAGCCCTGGTGGCACCTCGAGGGAAAGCCACAGTTCCCCATGTCAATGATTCAGGAAGACTTACAGTGTTGCTACAGCTCAGGAGAAGAACGGGCGTGCATGTGTCCACTCGAGACGAGGACTGACTCCCCTGAGGACACTCTGGAGGGACTCAAGTCGATGTCAGCATTTTCGAGGAAACCTCAGGGTTGGGCCGCAGCTCCAGACGAGGACTTAGGACCCGCCACCGACTGGAGAGGAATCCCGAGAGGTCCCTCGCCATTCACACGGAGACTGGCCTCTCCTGAGGCCACACGAGTGGGTCCCTGAGGTCCCTGTCATAACTGGAGAAGGACCTGCCGCAACTCGGGAAACACCAGGAGGTTCTCTCTTCCTGGCGCGTTGAGGCCCTTTTCCGCTGCCGCATGTTGAGGGAAATCACACCTTCCCTCTTGGACCTCGAAATGGTCCTTCCTTCCCTTGCTGCGAGTCAAGACGTTCCCCGCCACACCCACCTCCATTCGAAAGGAACACTGAGGGTCCCGCAACAACTCAAGAGGAGAGCCACTTTGTCCCCTCCTCAGCTCGAGATGAGAGTTCTTTCCCTGCTTCGTCGGGAAGGGATTCCGGCGTTTCCGTCGCATCTCAGGAGGAGGTGATCTCCACAGGAGAGTCGAGAGGAACTCCAGGGATCATGCCATCAGGCCACAAGTACGCAGAAGTCTCAATCCCCTCCAGATGAAACTGATGTCCCTGCACTACCTTGCCTGTTACCCCGAGGATCGACTCACTCCATGGTGGCACGTGTGACAGCCCTGGTGGCACCTCGATGGAAAGCCACAGATGCCTGTGTCAAAGCAACAGGAAGACTGACAGTGCTGCTACAGCTCAGGAGGAGAGCGGGCGTACATTTCTCCACTAGAGACGAGGCCTGACTCCACTTTGGACACTACAGAGGGACCCAAGTCCCATGTCAGCACGTTCGAGGAAACCTCAGGGTCCGGCCGCAGATCCAGACGAGGACAGAGGACCCGCCACCGACTGGAGAGGAACCCCGAGAGTCCCCCCCACAACTCAAGAGGAGCCCCGTTGTCCCCTCCTCAACTCGAGATGAGAGTTCTTTCCCTTCTTTGTCGGGAAGGGATTCCCGGCTTTCCCGTCGCATCTCAGGAGGAGGTGCTCTCCACAGGAGAGTCGAGAGGAACTCCAGGGATTGTCCCATCAGGCCACAAGTACCCAGAAGTCACAATCCACTCCAGATGAACCTGATTTCCCTGCACTGCCTTGACTGTCACCCCAAGGATCGACTCACCCTATGGTGGCACTTGTGACAGCCTTCGTGGCACCTTGAGCGAAAGCCACAGATCCCTGTGTCAATGCGACAGGAAGCCTGATAGTGCTGCTACAGCTCAGGAGGAGAGCGGGCGTGCATGTCTCCACTCGAGACGAGGCATGACCCCCCTGTGGACACTCCGGAAAGACCAAAGTCCCATGTCAGCATATTCGAGGAAACCTCAGGGTCCGGCCACAGCTCTGGACAAAGACTTAGGACCAGCCACCAACTAGAGAGGAACCCCGAGAGTCCCGCCACAACTCAAGAAGAGCCCCATTGTCCCCACTTCTGCTCACAATGAGCGTTCCTTTCCCTGTTCATCGAGAAGTGATTCCCAGCGATTCCATCGCATCTCAGTAGGAGGTGCTCTCCATAGGAGAGTCAAGAGGAACTCCAGAGATAGTGCCATCAGGCCACAAGTACCGAGAAGTATCAATCCACTCCAGATGAACCTGATTTTCCTACAATGCCTCAACTGTCACCCCGAGGATTGACTCACCCCATGGTTGAACTTGTAACAGCCCTGGTTGCACCTCGAGGGAAAGCCACAGATCCCTGTGTCAACATGACAGGAAGCCTGACAGTGCTGCTATCAGCTCAGGAGGAGAGCAGGCGTGCATGTCTCCATTCGAGACGAGGCCTGACTCCACTGTCGACACTCCAGAGGGACACAAGTCCCATGTCAGCACATTCGAGGAAACCTCAGGGTCCAGCCGCAGCTCTGGAAAATGACGTAGGACCCACCACAGACTGGAGAGGAAAACCGAGAGGTTCCTCACCATTTGCACGGAGACTGGCCTCTTCTGAGGCCACATGAGTGAGTCCCTGAGGTCCCCGTCGTAAGTCAAGAAGGACCTGATGGAACTCGAAAATCACCAGGAGGTTCTCCCTTCCAGGTGCGTTGAGGACCTTTTTGGTTGCCTCATGTCAAGGGAAATCTCACCGTCACTCTTGGACCTCGAAAGGGTCCATCACTCGCTTGCTGCGACTCAAGAAGTTCCCCGACACACGCGCCTCCATTGGAGAGAAACCATGAGGGTCCCGCCACAACTCACGAGGAGCCCCGTTGTCCCCTCCTCAGCTCGAGATGAGGGTTCCTTTCCCTGCTTCATCGGGAAGGGATTCCCGGCGTTCACGTCGCATCTCAGTTGGAGGTGCTCTCTACAGGAGAGTCGAGAGGAACTCCACGGATCGTGCCATCAGGCCACAAGTACCCAGAAGCCACAATCCACTCCAGATGAACCTGATTTTCCTGCACTCCCTTGACTGTCACCCCGAGGATCGACTCACCCCATGGTGGCACGTGTCACAGCCCTGGTGGCACCTCGAGGGAAAGCCCAGATCCTTGTGTCAACGCGACAGGAAGCCTGACAGTGCTGCTACAGCTCAGAAGAGTGGGCGTTCATGTCTCCACTCGAGAGGAGGCCTGACTGCCCTGTGGACACTCCAGTGGGACCCAAATCACATGTCAGCACTTTCGAGGAAACCTCAGGTTCCGCTCGCAGATCCAGACAAGGACTTAGGACCCGACACCGACTGGAGTGGAATCCCGTGTGGTCCCTGGCCATTTGAAAGGTGACAGGCCTCTCCTGAGGCCATACGAGCAGGTCCCTGAGGTCTCTGTCTTAACTCGAGAAGGACCTGCCTCAACTCGAGAAACACCAGGAGGTTCTCCCTTCCAGGCGTGTTGAGGCCTTTTTCCACTGCCGCATGTCGAGGGAAATCACACCTTCCCTCTTGGACCTCGAAAGGGTCCTTCACTCCCTTGCTGTGACTCAAGAAGTTCCCCGACACACACGCCTCCACTCGAGAGGAACCCCGAGGGTCCCGCCACAAATCAAGAGGAGCCCCTTTGTCCCCTCCTCAGCTCGAGATGAGTGTTCCTTTCCCTGCTTCGTGGGGAAGGGATTCCTGGCGTTCCCGTCGCATCTCAGGAGGAGGTGCTCTCCACAGGAGAGTCGAGAGGAACTTCAGGGACCGTGCCATCAGGCCCCAAGTACCCAGAAGTCTCAATGCACTCCAGATGAACGTGATTTCCCAACAGTGCCTCGGCTGTCACCCCGAGGATCAACTCACCCCATGGTTGCACGTGTGACAGCCCCGGTGGCACCTCGAGGGAAAGCCACAGATCCCTGTGTGAATGCGACAGGAAGCCTGACAGTGCTGCTACAGGTCAGAAGGAGAGCGGACGTGCATGACTCCACTCGGGACGAGGCCTGACTACCCTGTGGACACTCCAGAGGGACTCAAGTCCCATATCAGCACTTTCGAGGAAATCTCAGTGTTCGGCCACAGCTCCGGATGAGGACGTAGGACCCACCACTGACTGGCGAAGAATCCCCAGAGGTCCCTCGGCTTTTCATGGAGACTGGCCTCTCCTAAGGCCACAGGAGTTGGTCCCGGAGTTCCCCGTTGTAACTCGAGAAGGACCTTCTGCAACTCGAGAAACGCCAGGAGTTTCTCCCTCCCAGGTGCGTTGAGGCCCTTTCTCGCTGCCACATTTTGAGGGAAAGCACACCTTCCCTCCTGGACCTCGAAAGGGTCCTTTACTCCACTGCTGTGACTCAAGAAGTTCCCCGACACATGCGCCTCCATTGGAGAGGAACCCCGATAGTCCCGTCACAACTCAAGAGGAGCCCCGTTGTCCCCTCCTCAGCTCGAGATGAGGGTTCATTTCCCTGCTTTGTCGAGAAGGGTTTCCCAGCATTCCCGTCGCCTCTCAGGAGGAGGTGCTCTCCACAGGAGAGCTGAGAGGAACTGCAGGGATCGTGCCATCAGACCACAATTACGCAGAAGTCTCAATCCACTCCAGATGAATCTGATTTCCCTGCACTGCCTCTTCCATCACCCTGAGGATCGACTCACCCCATGGTGGCATGTGTGACAGCCCTGGTGGCACCTCGAGGAAAAGCCACAGATCCCTGTTTCAACGTGACAGGAAGCCTGACAGTGCTGCTACAACTCAGGAGGAGAGCGGGCGTGCATGTCTCCACTCGAGACGAGGCCTGACTCCCCTGTGGACACTCCGGAGGGACCCAAGTCCCACATCAGCACTTTCAAGGAAAACTGAGGTTCCGGTCGCAGCTCTGGACGAGGACTTAGGACCCGGCACCGACTGGAGAGGAATCCCTAGAGGTCCCTTGTCATTCGCACAGAGATGGCCTCTCCTGAGGCCACACGAGCGCTTCTCTGAGGTCCTCGTCATAACTCGAGAAGGACCTGCTGCAACTCAAGAAACACCAGGAGCTTCTTCAATCCAAGCACATTGAGGCCGTTTTCCACTGCCACATATCGAGGGAAGTCACACATTCCCTCTTGGACCTCAAAAGGTTACTTAACTCCCTTGCTGCGACTCAAGATGTTCCCGAAACATGCAACTTCACTCGAGAGGAAATCCAGAGACCCGGCACCGACTGGAGAGGAATCCCTAGAGGTCCCTTGTCATTCGCACAGAGATGGCCTCTCCTGAGGCCACACGAGCGCTTCTCTGAGGTCCTCGTCATAACTCGAGAAGGACCTGCTGCAACTCAAGAAACACCAGGAGCTTCTTCAATCCAAGCACATTGAGGCCGTTTTCCACTGCCACATATCGAGGGAAGTCACACATTCCCTCTTGGACCTCAAAAGGTTACTTAACTCCCTTGCTGCGACTCAAGATGTTCCCGAAACATGCAACTTCACTCGAGAGGAAATCCAGAGTGACCCGCCAAAACTCAAAAGGAGTACTGTTGTCCCCTCCTCAGCTCCAGATGAGGGTTACTTTCCCTGCTTCGTTGGGAAGGGATTCCAGGCTTTCCCGTCGCATCTCAGGAAGAGGTGCTCTCCACAGGAGAGTCGACAGGAAATCCAGGGATCATGCCATCAGGCCACAAGTACTAAGAAATCACAATCCACACCAGATGAATCTGATTTCCTTGCACTGCTTTGACTGTCACCCCGAGGATCGACTCTCCCCATGGTGAGTGTGACAACCCTGGTGGCACCTCGATGGAAAGCCACAGATCCCTGAGTCAACGCGAAAGGAAACCTGACAGTGCTGCTACAGCTCAGGAGGAGAGCGGGCATGCATGTCTCCACTCAAGACGAAGCCTGACTCCCTTGTGTACACACCGGAGGGACCCAAGACCCATGTCAGCACTTTCGAGGAAATATCAGGGTTCGACCGCAGATCCAGACGAGTACTTAGGACCCTCCACCGACTGGAGAGTTATCTTGAGAGGTACCTCGCCGACGGAGACTAGCCGCTCCTGAGGCCACACGAGCGGGTGCCTGAGGTTCCCGTTGGAACTCGAGAAGGACCTGCCGCAACTCAAGAAACACCAGGAGTTTTTCCCTTCCAGGTGCGTTGAGGCCCTTTTCCACTCCGTATGTTGAGGGAAATCACACCGTCCCTCTTGGACCTTGAAAGTGTCCTTCACTCCCTTGCTGCGACTCAAGAAGTTCCCCGACTCACGCGCCTCCACTCGAGAGGAACCACGAGGGTCCCGCCACAACTCAAGAGGAGCCCTGTTGTCCCCTCCACAGCTCGAGATGAGGGTTCCTTTCTCTGCTTTGTCGGAAAGGGATTCCCGGTGTGCCCGTTGCATCTCAGGAGGAGGTGCTCTCCACACGAGAGTTGAGAGGAATTCCAGGGATCATGCTATCAGACCACAGGTACCCAGAAGTCTCAATACACTCCAGATGAACCAGATTTCCCTGCACTGCCTCGACTGTCACCCCGAGCATCGACTAACCCCATGGGGGCACGTGAGACAGCCCTGGTTGCATCTCGACGGAAAGCCACAGATCACTGTGTCAACGCGACAGGAAGACTGACAGTGCTGCTACAGCTCGGGAGGAGAGCGGACGTGCATGTCTCCACTTGAGACGAGGCCTGACCACCTTGTGGACACTCCAGAGGGACCCAAGTCCCATGTCAGCACTTTCGAGCAAAGCTCAGGGTCCGGCCACAGCTCCAGATGCGGATTTAGGACCCGCCACCGACTGGAGAGGAATCCTGAGAGGTGCCTCTCCGATCGCACGGAGACTGTCCTCTCCTAAAGCCACACGAGCAGGTTCCTTAAGTCACCGTCGTAACTCGAGAAGGACCTGCTGCAACTCGAGAAACACCAGGAGGTTCTCCCTTCCAGGCGCGTTGAGGACCATTTATGCTGCTGCATGCCGAGCGAAATGACAGCTTCCCTCTTGGACCTCGAAAGGGTCCTTCACTCCCTTGCTGCGACTCAAGAAGTTCCCTGACACACGTGCCTCCACTCGATAGGAACCCCGAGGATCCCGACACAACTCAAGAGGAGCCCCGTTGTCCCCTTCTCAGCGTGATATGAGGGTTTCTTTCCGTGCTTCAACAGGAAGGGATTCACGGCGTTCCCATCGCATATCAGGAGGAGGTGCTCTCCACACGAGGGTCGAGAGGAACTCCAGGGATCGTGCCATCAGGCCACAAGAACCCAGAAGTCTCAATACACTCCAGAGGAATGTGATTTCCTTGCACTGTCTCGACTGTCACCCCGAGGATCCACTCACCCCATGGTGGCACGTGTGACAGGCGTGGTGGCACCTCGAGGGAAAGCCACAGACCCCTGTGTCAATGCGACAGGAAGCCTGAGAGTGTTGCTACAGCTCAGGAGGAGAGCTGGCGTGCATGTCTCCACTCGAGACGAGGCCTGACTCCACTGGGGACTCTCCAGAGGGACCCAAGTCCCATGTCAGCACGTTCGAGGAAACCTCAGGGTCCGGCCGCAGCTCCAGAAGAGGACAGAGGACGCACCACCGACTGGAGAGGAATCCCGAGACGTCCCTCGCCATTCGCACGGAGACTGGCCTCTCCTGAGGGCATAAGAGCGGGTCCCAGAGGTCCCCGTCGTAACTCGAGAAGGACCTCCCGCAACTCGAGAAACACCAGAAGGTTCTCCCTTCCAGTCGCGTTGAGGCCCTTTTCCACTGCCGCATGTCGAGGGAAATCACACCTTCTCTCTTGGACCTCGAAAGTGTCCTTCACTCCCCTCTGCGACTCAAGAAGTTCCCCGACACACGCGCCTCCAATCGAGAGGAACCCCGAGGGTCCCGCCACTCCACAAGAGGAGCCGCGTTGTCCCCTCCTCATCGCGAGATGAGGGTTCCTTCCCTGCTTTGTCGGGAAGGGATTCCCGGCATTCCCGTCGCATCTCAGGAGGAGGTGCTCTTCAAAGGAGATTCGAGAGGAACTCCAGGGAATGTGCCATCGGGCCACAAGTATCCAGAAATCTCAATCCACTCCAGATGAACCTGATTTGCCTGCACTGCCTCGACTGTTACCGCGAGGATCGACTCACCCCATGGTGATACGTGTGATAGCCCTGGTGGCACCTTGTGCAAAGCTACAGATCCCTGGGTGAAAGTGACAGGAAGCCTGACAGTGCTGATAAAATTCAGGAGGAGAGCGGGCGTGCATGTCTCCACTGGAGACGAAGCCTTACTCCCCTGTGGACACTCCGGAGGGGCCAAAGTCCCATGTCAGCACTTTCGAGGAAACCTCAGGGTCCGGCCGCAGCTCCAGACGCGGACCTAGGAAACGCCACCGACTGGAGAGGAATCCCGAGAGGTCCCTCGCCATTTGCCCGGAAACGGGCCTCTCCTGAGGCCACACGAGCAGGTACCTGAGGTCCCCATCGTAACTCGAGAAGGACCTGGTGCAACTCGAGAAACACCAGGAGGTTCTCCCTTCCAGGCGCTTTGAGGCCCTTTTCTGCTGCTGCATGTCGAGCGAAATCACACCTTCCCCGTTGGACCTCGAAACGGTCCTTCAATCGCTTGCTGCGACNACTGTCACTGCGAGGATTGACTCACCACATGGTGACACGTGTGATAGACTTGGTGGCACCTCGAGCAAAGCCACAGATCCCTGGGTGAAAGTGACAGGAAGACTGACATGGCTGCTACAGCTCAGGCAGAGAACGGGCGTGCATGTCTCCACTGAAGATGAGGCCTGACTCCCCTGTGGACACTCCGAAGGGGCAGAAATCCCATGTCAGCACTTTCGAGGAAAACTCAGGGTCCGGCCACAGTTCCTTACGAGGACTTAGGACCCGCCATCAACTGGAGAGGAATCCCGAGAGATACCTCGCCATTTGCACGGAGCCTGGCCTCTCCTGAGGCCACACGAGCGGGTCCCTGAGGTCCCCGTCGTAACTCGAGAAGGACCTGCCGAAACTCGAGAAACCCCAGGAGGTTCTCCCTTCCAGGCGCTTTGAGGCCCTTTTCTGCTGCCGCATGTCGAGGGAAATCACACCTTCCCTATTGGGCCTCGAAAGAGTCCTTCATCCCTTGCTGAGAGTCCAGAAGTTCCCCAACACACACGCCTCCACTCGAGAAGAAACCCGAGGGTCCCGCCACAACTCAAGTGGAGCCCTGTTGTCCCCTCCTCAGCTCGAAATGAGGGTTCCTTTCTCTGCTTTGTCGGTAAGGGATTCCCGTCGTTCCCATCGCATCTCAGGAGGAGGTGCTCTCCACACGAGAGTCGATAGGAACTCCAGGGATCATGCCATCAGGCCAAAAGTACCCAGAAGTCTCAAAATACTCCAGATGATCCTGATTTCCCTGCACTGTCTTGACTGTTACGCTGAGGATCGACTCACCTCATGGTGGCACATGTGAAAACCCTGGTGGTACCTCGAAGGAAAGCCACAGACTCCTGTTTCAACGTGACAGTTAGCCTGACAGTGTTGGTACAGCTCAGGAGGATAGCTGGCGTGCATGTCTCCACTCAAGACGAGGCCTGACACCACTGTGGACACTCCAGAGGGACCCAAGTCCCGTGTCATCACGTTCGAAGAAACCTTAGGGTCTGTCTGCAGCTCCAGACGAGAACAGAAGACCCGACACCGACTGGAGAGGAATCCCGAGAGGTCCCTTGCCATTCACACGGAGACTGGCCTCTCCTGAGGCCACACGAGCGGGTCCCTGAGGTCCCCGTCGTAACTCGAGAATGACCTGCCGCAACTAGAGAAACACTAGAAGGTTCTCCCTTCCTGTCGCATTGAGGCCCTTTTCGGCTGCCGCATGTCGAGGGAAATCACACTTTCCCTCCTGGACCTCAAAAGGGTCCTTCAATCCCTTGCTGCGACTCAAGAAGTTTCCCAACACACACGCCTCCACTCGATAGGAACCCTGAGGGTCCCGCCACAATTCAAGAGGAGTCCCGTTGTCCCCTCCTCAGCTCGAGATGAGAGTTTCTTTCTCTGCTTCGTCGGGAAGGGATTTCCGGCGTTCCCGTCACTTCTCAGGAGGAGTTGCTCTCCAGATGAGAGTTAAGAGGAACTCCAAGGAATGTGCCATCAGGCCACAAGTATCCAGAAAACTCAATCCACTCCAGATGAATCTGATTTGACTGCACTGCCTCGACTGTCACCGCGAGGATCGACTCACCCCATGTTGATAAGTGTGATAACCCTGGTGGCACCACGAGGAAAACCACAGATCCTTGTGTGAAAGTGACAGGAAGTCTGACAGTGCTGCTACAGCTCAGGAGGAGAGCGGGCGTGCATGTCTCCACTGGAGACGAGGCCTGACTCCCGTGTGGACACTCCGGAGGGGCCCAAGTTCCATTTCAGCACATTCGAGGAAACGTCAGGGTCCGGCCGCAGCTCCGGACGAGGACTTAGGACCCGCCACCAACTGGAGAGGAATCTCGAGAGGTCCCTCGCCATTCGCACGGAGAATGGCCTGTCCTGAGGCCACATGAGCGGGTCCCAGAGGTCCCCGTCATAACCCGAGAAGGCCCTGCTGCAACTCGAGAAACACCAGAAGGTTCTCCCTTCCAGTCGCGTTGAGGCCCTTTTCCACTGCCGCATGTCGAAGGAAATCACACCTTCCCTCTTGGACCTCGAAAGGGTCCTTCACTCTCCTCTGTGACTCAAGAAATTCCCTGAAACATCAGCTCCGGACGAGGACTTAGGACCCGCCACCAACTGGAGAGGAATCTCGAGAGGTCCCTCGCCATTCGCACGGAGAATGGCCTGTCCTGAGGCCACATGAGCGGGTCCCAGAGGTCCCCGTCATAACCCGAGAAGGCCCTGCTGCAACTCGAGAAACACCAGAAGGTTCTCCCTTCCAGTCGCGTTGAGGCCCTTTTCCACTGCCGCATGTCGAAGGAAATCACACCTTCCCTCTTGGACCTCGAAAGGGTCCTTCACTCTCCTCTGTGACTCAAGAAATTCCCTGAAACACACGCCTCCACTCGAGAGGAACCCCGAGGGTCCCATCACAACTCAAGAGGAGCCCCGTTTTCCCCTCCTCGGCTCTAGATGTGGGATCTCTCCCTGCTTCGTCAGGAAGGGATTCCCAACTTTCCCGTCGCAATTCAGGAGGAGGTGCTCTTCAAAGGAGAGTCGAGAGGAACTCCAGAGAATGTGCTATCAGGCCACAAATATCCAGAAAACTCAATCCACTACAGATGAAACAGATTTGCCTGCAGTGTCTCGACTGTCACCGCGAGAATTGACTCACCCCATGATGACACGTGTGATAGCCTTGGTGGCACCTCGAGCAAAGCCACAGATCCATGGGTGAAAGTGACAGGAAGCCTGACAGTGCTGCTAAAGCTAAGGAGGAGAGCAAGCATGCATGTCTACACTCGACACGAGTCCTGACTCCCCTATGGATACTCCAGAGGGGCCCAAGTCCCACGTCAGCACTTTTGAGCAAACCTCAGGGTCCGACCGCAGCTCCAGACTTGGACCTAGGACCCGCCACCGACTGGAGAGGAATCCCGAGAGGTCCCTCACCATTCGCACGGAGCCTGTCCTCTCCTGAGGCCACACCAGCAGGTCCCTGAGGTCCCCGTAGTAACTCGAGAAGGACATGCTGCAACTCGAGAAACACCAGGAGGTTCTCCCTTCCTGTCGCATTGAGGCCCTTTTCTGATGCTGTATGTCGAGCGAAATCACACCTTCCCTTTTGGACNTCGCCTTTTGCACGGAGACTGGCCTCTCCTGAGGCCACACGAGCAGGTCCCTGAGGTCCCCGTCGTAACTCGAGAAGGACCTGCAGCAACTCGAGAAACACCAGGAGGTTCTCGCTTCCAGGTTCGTTGAGCCCTTTTTCCACTGCCGCATGTTGAGGGAAATCACACCTTCCCTCTTGGACCTCGAAAGGGTCCTTCACTCCCTTGCTGCGACCCAAGAAGTTCCCTGATACATGCGCCTCCACGCGACAGGAACCCTGAGGGTCCCGCCACAACTCAAGAGGAGCCACGTTGTCCCCTCCTCCACTCGAGATGAGGGTTCCTTTCTCTGCTTATCCGGGAAGGGATTCCCGGAGTTCCGTTGCATCTCAGGACGAAGTACTCTCCACAGGAGAGTCGAGAGGAACTACAGGGATCATGCCATCAGGCCACAAGAAACCAAAAGTCTCAATACACTCCAGATGAACCTGATTTGCCTGCACTGTCTCGACTGTCACTGCGAGCATCGACTCAACCCATGGAGACACGTGAGAAAGCCCTGGTGGCACCTCGAGCAAAGCCACAAATCCGTGGGTGAAAGTGACAGGAAGACTGACAGTGGTGCTACAGCTCAGGAGGAGAGCAGGCGTGCATGTCTCCACTCGAGACGAGGCCTGACTCCCTTGTGGACACTCCGGAGGGGCCAAGTCCCATGTCAGCACTTTCGAGGAAACCTCAGGGTCCGGCCGCATGTCCGGATGAGGACGTAGGACCCGCCACCAACTGGAAAGGAATCCCAAGACGTACCTCGCCATTTGCACGGAGCCTGGCCTCTCCTGAGGCCACACGAGCGGGTGCCTGAGGTTCCCATCGGAACTCGAGAAGGACCTGCCGCAACTCAAGAAACACCAGGAGTTTTTCCCTTCCAGGTGCGTGGAGGCCCTTTTCCGCTGCCGTATGTCGAGGGAAATCACACCGTCCCTCTTGGACCTCGAAAGTGTCCTTCACTCCCTTGCTGCGACTCAAGAAGTTCCCCGACTCACGCGCCTCACCTTGAGAGGAACCACGAGGGTCCCGCCACAACTCAAGAGGAGCCCCGTTGTCCCCTCCTCAGCTCGAGATGAGGGTTCCTTTCTCTGCTTTGTCGGAAAGGGATTCCCGGTGTTCCCGTTGCATCTCAGGAGGAGGTGCTCTCCACACGAGAGTTGAGAGGAACTCCAGGGATCATGCTATCAGACCACAGGTACCCAGAAGTCTCAATACACTCCAGATGAACCAGATTTCCCTGCACTGCCTCGACTGTCACCCCGAGCATCGACTTACCCCATGGGGGCACGTGAGACAGCCCTGGTTGCATCTCGACGGAAAGCCACAGATCACTGTGTCAACGCGACAGGAAGACTGACAGTGCTGCTACAGCTCAGGAGGAGAGCGGACGTGCATGTCTCCACTTGAGACGAGGCCTGACCACCCTGTGGACACTCCAGAGGGACCCAAGTCCCATGTCAGCACTTTCGAGCAAAGCTCAGGGTCCGGCCACAGCTCCAGATGCGGATTTAGGACCCGCCACCGACTGGAGAGGAATCCTGAGAGGTGCCTCTCCGATCGCACGGAGACTGTCCTCTCCTAAAGCCACACGAGCAGGTTCCTTAAGTCACCATCGTAACTCGAGAAGGACCTGCTGCAACTCAGGAAACACCACGAGGTTCTTTTTTCCAGGCACGTTGAGGCCCTTTTCTGTTGCTGCATGTCGAGTGAAATGACAGCTTCCCTCTTGGACCTCGAAAGGGTCCTTCACTCCCTTGCTGCGACTCAAGAAACTGCCTGACACACGCCCCTCCACTCTACAGGAACCCTGAGTGTCCTGCCACAACTCAAGAGGAGCCCCGTTGTCCCCTCCTCAGCGCGAGATGAGGGTTACTTTCCGTGTTTCATCCGAAGGGATTCGCAGCATTCCCATCGCATATCAGGAAGAGGTGCTCTCCACAGGAGAGTCGAGAGGAACTCCAGGGATCGTGTCATCAGGGCAAAAGTACCCAGAAGTCTCAATGCACTCCAGATGAACCTGCACTGTCTCAACTGTCACACCGAGGATCGACTCACCGCATGGTGGCACGTGTGACAGCCCTGGTGTCACCTCGAGGGAAAGCCACAGACCCTTGTGTCAACCCAACAGGAAGATTGACAGTGCTACTACAGTTTAGCAGGAGAGCGGGCGTGCATTTTTCCACTAGAGAGGAGGCCTGACCACCCTGTGGACACTCCAGAGGGACCCAAGTGCCATGACAGCACTTTCAAGCAAAGCTCAGGGTCCAGCCGCAGCTCCAGACGCAGACCTAGGACCCACCACCGACTGGAGCGGAATCCCGAGAGATCCCTCGCCATTTGCACGGAGCTTGGCCTCTCCTGAGGCCAAACGAGCAGGTCCCTGAGGTCCCCGTCGTAACTCGAGAAGGACCTGCCGCAACTCGAGAAACACCAGGAAGTTCTCCCTTCCAGGCAGATTGAGGCCTTTTTCTGCTGCTGCATGTCGAGCGAAATCACAGCTTCCCTCTTGGACCTCGAAAGGGTCCTTCACTCCTTTGCTGCGACTCAAGAAGTTAACCAACACATGCGCCTCCACTTGAGAGGAACCCCGAAGGTCCCGCCACAACTCAAGAGGAGCCCCGTTGTCCCCTCCTCATCTCGAGATGAGGGTTATTTTCCCTGCTTCGTCGGGAAGGGATTCCCCACGTTCCCGTCGCATCTCAGGAGGAGGTGCTCTTCACAGGAGAGTCGAGAAGAACTCCAGGGAATGTGCCATCAGGCAACAAGTATCAAGAAATCTCAATCCACTCTAGATGAATCTGATTTGCCTGCACTGCCTCGACTGTCACCGGGAGGATCGACTCACCCCATGGTGACACGTGTGACAGTCCTGGTGGCACCTCGAGCAAAAACACAGATCCCTGGGTGAAATGACAAGAAGACTGACAGTGCTGCTACAGCTCAGGAGGAGAGCGGGCGTGCATGTCTCCACTGGAGACGAGGGCTGACTCCCCTGTGGACACTCTGGAGGGGCCCAAGTCCCATGTCAGCACTTTCGAGGAATCCTCAGGGTCCGCTCGCATCTCCGGACGAGGACTTAGGATCTGCCACCAAATGGAGAGGAATCCTGAGATGTCCCTCGCCATTTGCACGGAGCTTGGGCGCTCCTGAGGCCACACGAGTTGATCCCTGAGGTCCTCGTTGTAACTCGAGAAGGACCTGCCGCAGCTCGAGAAACTCGAGTAGGTTCTCCCTTCCAGGCACGTTGAAGCCCTTTTCCGCTGCCGCATGTCGAGGGAAATCACACCTTCCCTCTTGGACCTCGAAAGGGTCCTTCACTCCAATCTGCGACTCAAGAAGTTCCCCGACACACGCACCTCCATGAGAGAGGAACCCCGAGGGCCCCGCCACAACTCAAGAGGAGCCCCGTTGTCCCATCCTCAGCTCGAGATGAGGGTTCCTTTCCCTTCTTCGTTGGGAAAGGATTCCTTGCGTTCCCGTCCCATCTAAGGAGGAAGTGTCCTTCACAGGACAGTCGAGAGGAACTCCAGGGAATGCGCCATCAGGCCACAATTATCCAGAAATATCAATCCACTCCTACTGAACCTAATTTGCCTGCACTGCCTCGACTGTCACTGCGAGGATCGACTCACCCCATGGTGACACGTGTGATAGCCCAGGTGGCACCTCGAGCAAAGCCACAGATCCCTGGGTGAAAGTGACAGGACGCCTGACAGTGCTCCTACAGCTCACTAAGAGAGCGTTCGTCCATGTCTCCAGTGAAGACGAGGCCTGACTCCCCTGTGGACACTCCGGAGGGGCCCAAGTCCCATGTCAGCACTTTCGAGCAAAGCTCAGGGTCCGGCCACAGCTCCAGACGAGGACTTAGGACGCGCCACCAACTTGAGAGGAATCCCGAGAGGTACCTTGCCATTCGCACGGAGCCTGGCCTCCCTGAGGCCACGCAAGCGGGTCCCTGAGGTCCGCGTTGTAACTCGAGAAGGACCTGCCGCAACCCGAGAAATACCAGGAGGTTCTCCCTTCCAGGCGCATTGAGGCCCTTTTCCACTGCCGCAAGTCGAGGGAAATCACACCTTCCCTCTTGGATCTCGAAAGGGTCCTTCACTCCCCTGGTGTGACTCAAAAAGTTCCCCAACACACGGGCCTCCACTCGAGAGGAATCCCGAGGGTCCCACCACAACTCAAGAGGAGCCCCGTTGTCCCCTCCTCAGCGTGAGATAAGGGTTATTTTGCATGCTTCATTGGGAAGGGATTCACCGTGTTCCCATCACATATCAGGAGGAGGTCCTCTCCACAGGAGAGTCGAGCGGAACTCCAGAGATCGTGCCATGAGGCCACAAGTACCCAGAAGTCTCAATCCACTCCACATGAACCTGATTACCATGCACTGTCTCGACTGTCACCCCGAGGATCGAAGCACCCCATGGTAGCACGTGTGACAGCCCTGGTGGCACCTCGAGGGAAAGCCACAGACCCCTGTTTCAACGCCACAGGAAGCCTGACAGTGTTGCTACAGCTCAGGAGGATAGCTGGCATCCATGTCTTCACTCGAGACGTGGCCTGACTCCACTATGGACACTCCAGAGTGACCCAAGTCCCATGTCAGCACTTTCAAGGAAATCTCAGGGTCCGGCCGCAGCTCCAGACGAGGACAGAGGACCCGTCACCGACTGGAGAGGAATACCGAGAAGTCCCTCGCCATTCGCACGGAGACTGGCCTCTCCTGACGCCAGACGAGCGGGTCCCAGAAGTCTCCGTCGTAACTCGAGAAGGACGTGTCACAACTCGAGAAACACCAGGATGTTCTCCCTTCCAGGAGCGTTGAGGCCCTTTTCTGCTGCCGCATGTCAAGGGAAATCACACCTTCCCTCTTGGACCTCAAAAGGGTCCCTTCACTCCCTTGCTGCGACTCAAGAAGTTCCCTGACACACGTGCCTCCACTCGAGAGGAACTCGAGGATCCTGCAACAACTCAAGAGGAGCCCCGTTGTCCCCTCCTCAGCTCGAGATTAGGGTTCCTTTCCCTGCTTCGTCGGGAAGGTATTCCCGGCTTTCCCGTCACATCTCAGGAGGAGGTGCTCTTAACAGGAGAGTTGAGAAGAACTCCAGGGAATGTGCCATCAGGACACAAGTATCCAGAAATCTCAATCCACTCCAGATGAACTTGATTTGCCTGCACTGCCTCGACTGTCACCGCGAGGATTGACTCACTCCATCATGACACGTGTGATAGCCCCAGTGGAACCTCGAGCAAAACTACAGATCCCTGGGTGAAAGTGACAGGAAGCCTGACAGTGATGCTACAGCTCAGGAGGAGAGCGGGCGTGTATGTCTTCACAGGAGACGAGGCCTGACTCCCCTGTGGACACTCCGGAGAGGCCCAAGTCCCATGTCAGCACTTTCCAGGAAACCTCAGGTTCCAGCCACAGCTCTGGACGACGACTTTGGATCCGCCACCAACTGGAGAGGTATCCCGAAAGGTACCTCGCCTGTACATGGAGCCTGGCCTCTCCTGAGGCCCCAGGAGCGGATCCCTGAGGTCCCCATCGTAACTCGAGAAGGACCTGCCGCAACTCGAGAAACAACAGGAGGTTTTCCCTTCCAGGCCCGTTGAGGCCCTTTTCCGCTGCCGCATGTCGAGGAAAATCACACCTTCCCTCTTGGACCTCGAAAGGGTCTTTAACTCCCTTACTGCGACTCAAGAAGTTCCCCGACACACGCGCCTCCACTCGACAGGAACCCCGAGGGTGCCACCACAACTCAAGAAGAGCTCCGTTGTCCCCTCCTCAGCTCGAGATGAGGGTTCCTTTCTCTGTTTCGTTGGGAAGGGATTCCCGGAGTTCCATTGCATCTCAGGAGGAGGTGCTCTCCACAGGAGAGTCGAGAGGAACTACAGGGATCGTGCCTTCCGGCCACAAGTACCCAGAAGTCTCAATCCACTCCAGATGAACCTGATTTCTCCGCACTGTCTCGACTGCACCCCGAGGATCGACTCACCCCATGGTGCCACGTGTGACAGCCCATTTGGCAACTTGAGGGAAAGAAACAGACCCCCGTGTCAATGCGACAGAAAGCCTGACTCTGTTACTACAGCTTCGGAGGATAGCTGGCGTGCATATCTCCACTCGAGACGAGGCCTGACTCCACTATGTACACTCCAGAGGGACCCAAGTCCCATGTCATCACTTTCGAGCAAAGCTCAGGTCTGGCAGCAGCTCCAGACGCGGACCTAGGACCCGCCACTGAATGGAGAGGAATCCTGAGAGGTCCATCGCCATGCACACGGAGACTGGCCTCTCCTTAAGCCACATGAGCAGGTCCCTGAGATACCCGTCATAACTTGAGAAGGATCTGCTGCAACTTGAGAAACACCAGGATGTTCTCCCTTCAAGCCGCATTCAGGCCCTTTTCTGCTGCTGCATGTCGAGCGAAACCACACCTTCCATCTTGGACCTCGAAAGGGTCCTTCATTCCCCTATGCGACTCAAGAAGTTTCCCGACACACGCACCTCCACTCAAGAGGAACCCCGAGGGTCCCGCCACAACTCAAGAGGAGCCCCGTTGTCCCCTCCTAAGCGCGAGATGAGGGTTCATTTCCCTGCTTCTTTGGGAAGGGTTTCCCGGCATTCCCGTCACATATAAGGAGGAGTTGCTCTCCACAGGAGAGTCGAGAGGAACTCCAGGGATCATGCCATCAGGCCACAGGTACCCAGAAGTCTCAATCCAATCCCAATGAACCTGATTTCCCTGCACTGTCTTGACTGTCACCCCGAGGATCGACTCACCCCATGGTGGCACGTGTGACAGCCCTGGTGGCATCTCGAGGGAAAGACACAGACCCCTGTTTCAACGTGACAGGAAGCCTGACAGTGTTGCTACAACTCAGGAGGATAGCTGGGGTGCATGTCTCCACTCGAGACGAGGCATGACTCCATTGTTGACACTCCAGAGGGACACAAGACACATGTCAGCACATTCGAGGAAACCTCACGATCCAGCGCAGCTCCAGACGAGGATAGAGGACCTGCCACTGACTGGAAAGGTATCCCGAGAGGTCCCTCGCCATTTGCATGGAGACTGGCCTCTCCTGAGGCCACACAAGTGGGTCCCAGAGGTCCCCGTCATAACGCGAGAAGGACCTGCCGCAACACGAGAAACACCAGAAGCTTCTCCCTTCCAGTCGGGTTGAGGCCCTTTTCCACTGCCACATGTCGCAGAAAGTCACACCTTCCCTCTTGGACTTCGAAACGATCCTTCACTCCCCTCTGCGACTCAAGAAGTTCCCAGCCACACGCCTCCACTCGAGAGGAACCCCGAGGGTCCCGCCACAACTCAAGAGGAGCCCCGTTGTCCCCTCCTAAGCGCGAGATGAGGGTTCATTTCCCTGCTTCTTTGGGAAGGGTTTCCCGGCATTCCCGTCACATATAAGGAGGAGTTGCTCTCCACAGGAGAGTCGAGAGGAACTCCAGGGATCATGCCATCAGGCCACAGGTACCCAGAAGTCTCAATCCAATCCCAATGAACCTGATTTCCCTGCACTGTCTTGACTGTCACCCCGAGGATCGACTCACCCCATGGTGGCACGTGTGACAGCCCTGGTGGCATCTCGAGGGAAAGACACAGACCCCTGTTTCAACGTGACAGGAAGCCTGACAGTGTTGCTACAACTCAGGAGGATAGCTGGGGTGCATGTCTCCACTCGAGACGAGGCATGACTCCATTGTTGACACTCCAGAGGGACACAAGACACATGTCAGCACATTCGAGGAAACCTCACGATCCAGCTGCAGCTCCAGACGAGGATAGAGGACCTGCCACTGACTGGAAAGGTATCCCGAGAGGTCCCTCGCCATTTGCATGGAGACTGGCCTCTCCTGAGGCCACACAAGTGGGTCCCAGAGGTCCCCGTCATAACGCGAGAAGGACCTGCCGCAACACGAGAAACACCAGAAGCTTCTCCCTTCCAGTCGGGTTGAGGCCCTTTTCCACTGCCACATGTCGCAGAAAGTCACACCTTCCCTTTGGACTTCGAAACGATCCTTCACTCCCCTCTGCGACTCAAGAAGTTCCCAGCCACACGCCTCCACTCGAGAGGAACCCCGAGGGTCCCGCCACAACTCAAGAGGAGCAACGTTGTCCCCTCCTCAGCTCGCGATGAGGGTTCATTTCCCTGCTTCGTCAGGAAGGGATTTCCGGCGTTCCCGTCGCATCTCAGGAGGAGGTGCTCTTCACAGAAGAGTCGAGAGGAACTCCAGGGAATGTGCCATCAGGCCACAAGTATCCAGAAACTCAATCCACTCCAGATGAACCTGATTTGCCTGCACTGCCTCGACTGTCACAGCGGGGATCGACTCACCCCATGGTGACATGTTTGATAGTCCTGGTGGCACCTCGAGCAAAGCCACAGATCCCTGAGTGAAAGTGACAGGAAGCCTGACAGTGCTGCTACAACTCAGGAGCATAGCGGGCGTGCATGTCTCCACTCAAGCCGAGGCCTGATTCCCCGGTAGACACTCCGGATTGGCCCAAGTCCCATGTCAGCACTTTTCAGGAAACCTCAGGGTCCGGCCGCAGCTCCGGACGAGGACTTAGGAACCGCCACCAACTGGAGAGGAATCCCGAGAGGTTCCTCGACATTTGCATGGAACATGGCCTCTCCTGAGGCCACACGAGCGGGTCCCTGAGGTCCCCGTCGTAACTCAAGAAGGACCTGCCGCAACTCGAGAAACACCAGGCGGTTCTCCCTTCCAGGCGTGTTGAGGCCCTTTTCTGCTCCTGTATGTCGAGCGAAATCACACCTTCCCTCTTGGATCTCGAAAGGGTCCTCACTCCCTTGCTGGGACTCAAGAAGTTCCCTGACACACGCGCCTCCACTCGACAGGAACACCGAGGGTCCCGCCACAACTCAAGAGGATCCCCGTTGTCCCCTCCTCAGCTCGAGATGAGGGTTACTGTCCGTGCTTCGTCGGGAAGGGATTCCGGGCATTCCTGTCGCATCTCAGGAGGATGTGCTTTCCACACGCGAGTCGAGAGGAACTCCAGGAATGTGGCATCAGGCCACAAGTATCCAGAAACTCAATCCACTCCAGATGAACCTGATTTGCCTGCACTGCCTCGACTGTCACAGTGGGGATCGACTCACCCCATGGTGGACATGTTTGATAGTCCTGGTGGCACCTCGAGCAAAGCCACAGATCCCTCGGAGAAAGTGATAGGAAGCCTGACCGTGCTGCTACAGCTCAGGAGGTGAGCGGGCGTGCATGTCTCCACTGGAGACGAGGCCTGACTCCCCTGTGGACACTCCGGAGGAGCCCAAGTCCCATGCCAGCACTTTCGAGGAATCCTCAGGGTTTGGCCGCAGCTCCGGACGAGGACTTAGGATCCGCCACCAACTGGAGAGGAATCCCGAGAGGTCCCTCGCCATTCGCACAGAGACTGGCCTCTCCTGAGGCCACACGAGAAGGTCCCTGAGGTCCCTGTCATAACTCGAGGAGGACCAGCTGCAACTCGAGAAACACCAGGAGGTTCTCCCTACCAGGCGCTTTGAGGCCTTTTTCTGCTGCTGCATGTCGAGCGAAATAACACCTTCCCTCTTTGACCTGGAAATGGTCCTTCACTCCCTTGCTGCGACTCAAGAAGTTCCCTGATACACGTGCCTCCACTCGACAGGAATCCCGAGGGTACCGCCACAACTCAAGAGGAGCCCCGTTGTCCCCTACTCAGCGCGAGATTAGTGTTACTTCCCGTGCTTCGTCGGGATGGGATTTGCGGCGTTCCATCACATATCAGGAGGAGGTGCTCTCCACAGGAGAGTCTAGAGGAACTCCAGGGATCGTGCTATCAGGTCCAAGTACCGTGAAGTCTCAGTCCACTCCAGGTGAACCAGATTTCCCTGCACTGTCTTGACTTTCACCCCGAGGATCGACTTACCCCATGGTGGCACGTGTGACAGCCCTGGTGTCATCTCAAAGGAAAGCCCCAGACCCCTGTATCAACGCGACAGGAAGCCTGACAGTGCTGCTACAGGTCAGGAGGAGAGCGGGTGTGCATGTCTCGACTGGAGACAGGCCTGACCACTCCGTGGACACTCCAGAGGCACCCAAGTCCCGTATCAGCACTTTCGATCAAAGCTCAGTTTCTGGCCCCAGCTCCAGACACAGACCTAGGACCCGCCACCGACTGGAGAGGAATCCCGAGAGGTCCCTCGCCATTCGCACTGAGACTGGCCTCTCCTGAGGCCACACGAGCAGGTCCCAGAGGTCCCCGTCGTAACTGGGGAAGAACCTGCCGTAACTCGAGAAACACCAGGCGGTTCTCCCTTCCAGGCGTGTTGAGGCCCTTTTCTGCTCCTGTATGTCGAGCGAAATCACACCTTCCCTCTTGGATATCGAAAGGGTCCTCACTCCCTTGCTGGGACTCAAGAAGTTCCCTGACGCACGCGCCTCCACTCTAGAGGAACCCCGAGGGTCCCGCCACAACTCAAGAGGAGCCCCGTTGTCCCCTCCTCAGCTCGAGATGAGGGTTCCTATCCGTGCTTCTTCGCGACGCATTTCCTGGTGTTTACGTCGCATCTCAGAGGGAGGTGCTATTCACAGGATTCTCGAGAGGAACTCCAGGGATCATGCCATCAGGCCACAAGTATCCAGAAATCTCAATCCACTCCAGATTAACCTGATATTCCTGCACTGCCTCGACTGTCACCGCGAGGATCGACTCACCCCATGGTGACACGTGTGACAGCCCTGGTGGCACCTCGAGG
Organism: Aepyceros melampus; assembly: GCA_006408695.1. Taxonomy (NCBI): domain Eukaryota; kingdom Metazoa; phylum Chordata; class Mammalia; order Artiodactyla; family Bovidae; genus Aepyceros; species Aepyceros melampus. The sequence continues at coordinate 353,878 of SJXQ01000978.1, forward strand.
GAAAGCCACAGACCCCTGTTTCAATGCGACAGGAAGCTGGACAGTGTTTCTACATCTCTGGAGGATAGCTTGCGTGCATTTCTCGACTCGAGACAACGCCTGACTCCATTGTGGACACTCCAGAGGGACCCAAGTCCCATGTCAGCACTTTCGAGCAAAGCTAAGGGTCCGGCCGCAGCTCCAGTCGCGGACTTAGGACCCGCCACCGACTGGAAAAGAATCCCGAGATGTAACTCGCCATTTGCACGGAGGCTGGCCTCTCCTGTGGCCACATGAGCGGGTCCCTGAGGTCCCCGTCGTAACTCGAGAAGGACCAGCTGCAACTCGTAAAAACAAGGAGGTTCTCCTTTCCAGGCGCGTTGAGGCCCTTTTCTGTTGCTGCATGTCTAGTGAAATCACACCTTCCCGCTTGGACCTCGAAAGGGTCCTTCACTCTCTTGCTGCGACTCAAGAAGTTCCCTGACACACGTGCCTCCACTCGACAGAAACCCCCAGGGTCCCGCCACAACTCAAGAGGAGCCCCGTTGTCCCCTCCTCAGCTCACGATGAGGGTTCCGTTCTCTGTTTCATCGGGAAGGAATTTGCGGCATTCCCTTGGCATATGAGGAGGAGGTGCTCTCCACAGGTGAGTGAAGAGGAACTCCACGGATCATGCTATCCAGACACAGGTACCTAGAAGTCTCAATCCACTCCAGATGAGTCAGACTTCCCTGCACTGCCTCGACTGTCACCCCGAGGATCGACTAACACTATGGTGGCACTGTGACAGCCCTGGTGGCATCTCGAGGGAAAGGCATAGATCCCTGTGTCAACCCGACAGGATGCCTGACAGTGTTTCTAAAGCTCAGGAGGTGAGCGGGCATGCATGTCGCCAATTGAGACGAGGCCTGACTCCACTGTGGACATTTCAGAGGGACCCAAGTCCCATGTCAGCGTTCGAGGAAACCTCAGGGTCCGGCCGCAACTCCAGAGGAGGACAGAGGACCCGCCACCGACTGGAGAGGAATACCGAGAGGTCCCTCGTCATTCGCACGGAGACTGGCCTCTCCTGAGGCCACACGAGTGTGTCTCAGAGGTCCCTGTCGTAACTCAAGAAGGACCTGCCAACACTCGAGAAACACCAGAAGGTTCTCCCATCCAGTCGCGTTCAGGCCCTTTTCAACTGCCCCATGTCGAGGGAAATCACACCTTCCCTCTTGGACCTCGAAAGGATCCTTCACTCCACTCTGCGACTCAAGAAGTTCCCCGACACATGCGCCTCCACTCGAGAGGAACCCTGAAGGTCTCGCCACAACTCAAGAGGAGCCCCGTTGTCCCCACCTCAGCGCCAGATGAGGGTTACTTTTTGTGTTCGTTGGGATGGGTTTCACGGCATTCCTATTGCATCTCAGGAGGAGGTGCTCTCCACAGAAGAGTCGAGACGAACTCCAGGGATTGTGCCATCAGGCCACAGGTACCCAGAAGTCTCAGTCCACTCCAGATGAACCTGATTTGCCTGCACTGCCTCGACTGTCACCGCGAGGATCGACTCACCCCATGGTGACACGTGTGATAGCCTTGGTGGCACCTGGAGCAAAGCAACAGTTCCCTGGGTGAAAGTGCCAGGAAGCCTGACTGTGCTGCTACAGCTCAAGAGGAGAGCTGGAGTGCATGTCTCCATTCGACATGAGGCCTGACCTCCCTGTGGACACTCCAGTTCAGTTCAGTTCAGTCGCGCAGTCGTGTCCGACTCTTTGTGACCCCCTGAATCACAGTACTCCAGGTCTCCCTGTCCATCACCACGGACCCAAGTCCCATGTCAGGACGTTCGAGGAAACCTCTGTGTCCGGCCGCAGCTCTACACGAGGACAGAGGTCCCGCCACCGGTTGGAGACGAATCCCGAAAGGTCCCTCGCCATTCACACGGAGACATGCCTCTCCTGAGGCCACATCAGCAAGTCCCTGAGGTCCCCGTCATAACTCGAGAAGGACCTGCCGTAACTCGAGAAACACCAGAAGCTTCTCCCTTCAAGTCGCCTTGAGGCCCTTTTCCACTGCTGCATGTCGAAGGAAATCACACCTTCCCTCTGGGACCACGAAAGGGTCCTTCACTTCCCTCTATGACTCGAGAAGTTCCCCGACACACGCGCCTCAACTCGAGAGGAACCCGAGGGTCCTGCCACATCACAGGAGGAGCCTCGTTGTCCCCTCCTCAGCTCGAGATGAGGATTCCTTTCCCTGCTTCATTGGGAAGGGATTCCCGGCATTCCCTTTGCATCTCAGGAGGAAGTGCTCTTCACAGGAGAATCGAGAGGAATGCCAGGGAATGTGCCATTAGGCCACAAGTATCCAGAAATCTCAATCCACTCCAGATGAACCTGATGTGCCTGCACGCCTCGAATGTCACACCGAGAATCGACTAACTTCATGGTGACACGTGTGATAGCCCTGGGGGCACATCGAGCAAAACCACAGTTCCCTGGATGAAAGTGACAGGAAGCCTGAGAGTGCTGCTACAGATCAGGAGGAGAGCGGGCGTGCATGTCTCCACTGGAGAAGAGTTCTGACTCCCGTGTGGACACTCCGGAGGGGCCCAAGTGCCATGTGAGCACTTTCGAGCAAAGCTCAGGGTCCGGCCCCAGCTCCAGACGCGGACCTAGGACCCGCCACCGACTGGAGAGGAATCCCGAGAGGTCCCTCGCCATTCGCACGGAGACTGGCCTCTCCTGAGGCCACACGAGCGGGTCCCTGAGGTCCCCGTTGTAATTCGAGAAGGACCAGCTGCAACTCGAGAAACACCAGGTGGTTCTCCCTGCCAGGTGCGTTGAGGTCCTTTTCCGCTGCCGCATGTCCAGGCAAATCACACCTTCCCTCTTGGACCTGAAAGAGTCCTTCACTCCCTTGCTGCGACTCAAGAAGTTCCCTGACACACGCGCCTCCACTCGAGAGGAACCCCGACGGTCCCGCCAGAACTCAAGAGGAGCCCCGTTGTGCCCTCCTCAGCTCGAGATGAGGGTTCCTTTCTCTCCAGACGCGGACCTAGGACCCGCCACCGACTGGAGAGGAATCCCGAAAGGTACCTTGACATTTGCACGGATCCTGGCCTCTCCTGAGGGCACACGAGCGGATCCCTGATGTCCCCGTCGTAACTCAAGAAGTACCTGCCGCAACTCGAGAAACACCAGGAGTTTCTCCCAACCAGGAGCCGTGAGGCCCTTTTCTGCTGTCGCATGTCGAGGGAAATCACACCTTCCCTCTTGGACTTCGAAAGGGTCCTTCACTCCCTTGCTGAGACTCAGGAAGTACCCCGACACACGCGCCTCCACTCGAGAGGAACCCTGAGGGTTCCGCCACAGCTCAAGATGAGCGGTGTTGTCCCCTCCTAAGCTTGAGATGAGGGTTCCTTTATCTGCTTGTCGGGAAGGGATTCCCGGCATTCCTGTCGCATCTCAGGAGAAGATGCTCTCCACACGGGAGTCAAGAGGAACTCCAGGGATCATGCCATCAGGCCACAAGTACCCAGAAGTCTCAATCCACTCCAGATGAACCTGATTTTCCTGTACTGTCTTGACTGTCAGCCCAAGGATCGACTAACCCCAGGGTGGCACGTGTGACAGCCGTGGTGGCAACTCGAGGGAAAGCCACAGATCCCTGTGTCAACGAGACAGGAAGACTGACAGTGCTGCTACAGCTCAGGAGGAGAGCGGGCGTGTATGTCTCCACTTGAGACGAGGCGTGACCACCCTGTGGACACTCCAGAGGGACCCAAGTCTCATGTCAGCACTTTCGAGCAAAGCTCAGGGTTAGGCTGCATTTCCAGACACGGACCTAGGACCTGGCATCGACGGGAGAGAAATCCTCAGAGGTTCCTCGCCATTCGCACGGAGACTGGCCTCTCCTAAGGCCACACGAGCGGGTCCCAGAGGTCCACGTCTTAACTCGAGAAGGACCTGCCACAACTTGAGACACACCAGGAGGTTCTCCCTTCCAGGCGCGTTGAGGCCCTTTTCTGCTGCTGCATGACGAGCGAAATCACACCTTCCCTCTTAGACCTAGAAAGGGTCCTTCACTCCCTTGCTGTGACTCATGAAGTTCCCTGACACACGAGCCTCCCCTCAACAGGAACCCCGAGGGTCCTGCCACAACTCAAGAGGAACCCCGTTGTCCCCTCCTCAGCACGAGATGTGGGTTCATTTTTCTGCTTTATCAGGAAGGGTTTCCTGGCATTCCCGTCGCATCTCAGGAGGAGGTGCTCTCAACACGAGAGTCGAGAGGAACTCCAGGGAATGTGCCATCAGGACACAAGTACCCAAAAGTCTCAATCCACTCCAGATGAACCTGATTTGCCTGCACTGCCTCGACTCTCACCACGAGGATCGACTCACCCCATGGTGACACGTGTGATAGCCCTGGTGGCACGAAGAGCAAAGCCACAGACCCTTGATGAAAGTGACAGGAAGCCTGACAGTGATTCTACAGCTCAGGAGGAGAGCGGGCGTGCATGTCTCTACTGGAGACAAGGCTTCACTCACCTGTGGACACTCCGGAGAGGCCCAATTCCCATGTCAGCACTTTCGAGGAAAGCTCAGGTTCCAGCCGCAGCTCTGGATGAGGGCGTAGGACCAACCACCAACTGGAGAGAAATCCCGAGAGGTACTTCGCCATTTGCAGAGAGCCTGGCCTCTCCTGAGGCCACACGAGCGGGTCCCTGAGGTTCCTGTCGGAAATAGAGAACGACCTACCGCAACTCGAGAAACACCAAAGGTTCTCCCTTCCAGGCGCGTTGAAGCCCTTTTCCGCGGCCGCATGTTGAGGGAAATCACAGCTTCCGTCTTGGACCTCAAAAGGGTCCTTCACTCCCTTGCTGCGAGTCAAGAAGTTCCCTGACATACACGCCTCCACTCGAGAGGAACCCCGAGGGTCCCGGCGCAACTCAAGAGGAGCCCCGTTGTCCCCTCCTAAGCGTGAGATGAGGTTTACTTTCCATGCTTCGAAGGAAAGGGATTCCTGGCGTTCCTGTCGCATCTCAGGAGGAGGTGCTCTCAACACGAGAGTCGAGAGGTACTCCAGGGATTGTGCAATCAGGCCACAGGTACCCAGAAGTCTCAATCCACTCCAGATGAACCAGATTTCCCTGCACTGCCTCGACTGTCACCCCGAGGATCAACTAACCCCAGGGTGGCACGTGCGACAGCCCTGGTGGCATATCAAGGGAAAGCCACAGATCCCTGTGTCAACGAGACAGGAAGCCTAACAGTGCTGCTACCGCTCAGGAGGAGAGCGGACGTGCATGTCTCCACTCGAGATGAGGCCTGACCTCCCTGTGGACACTCTAGAGGGATCCAAATCCCATGTCAACACTTTCGAGCAAAGCTCAGGGTCTCGCCGCAGCTCCAGACGCGGACCTAGGACCCGCCACCGAATGGAGAGTAATCCCAAGAGGCCCCTCGCCATTCACAGGAGACTGGCCTCTCCTGAGGCCACACGAGATGGTCCCTGATGTCCCCGTCGTAACTCGAGAAAGACCTGCTGCATCTCGAGAAACACCAGAAACTTGTCCCTTCCAGGTGTGTTGAGGCCTTTTTCTGCTGCTGCATGTCGAGCAAAATCACACCTTCCCTCTTAGACCTCAAAACGGTCCTTCACTCCCTTGCTGCGACTCAACAAGTACTCTCACACACGCGCCTCCACTCGAGGAGAACACGAGGGTTCCGCCACAACTCAAGAGGCGCCCCGTTGTCCTCTCCTCCGCTTGAGATGAGGGTTCCTTTCTCTGCTTCGTGGGAAAGGGATTCCCTGCGTTCCTGTCACAACTCAGGAGGAGGTGCTCTTCACAGGTGAGTCGAGAGGAACTCCAGAGAATGTGCCCTCAGGCCAGAAGTATCCAGAAATCTCAATCCACTCCAGATGAACCTGATTTGCGTGCACAGCTCCGACTGTCACTGCGAGGATTGACTCACCCCATGGTGACACTTGTGATAGCCCTGGTGGCACCTCGAGCAAAGCCACAGATCCCTGGGTGAAAGTGACAGGAAGCCTGACAGTGCTGCTTCAGCTCAGGAGGAGAGCGGGCGTGCATGTCTCCACTGGAGACGAAGCCTGACTCCCCTGTGGACACTACGGAGGGGCCCAAGCCCCATGTCAGCACTTTCGAGGAAACCTCAGGTTCCGGCCGCAGCTCTGGACGAGGACCTAGGACCCGCCACTGACTGGAGAGGAATCCCGAGACGTCCCTCGACATTCGCACGGAGACTGCCCTCACCTGAGGCCACACGAGCGGGTCCCAGAGTTCCACGTCGTAAGTCGAGAAGAACCTGCCGCAACTTGAGAAACACCAGGAAGTTCTCACCTCTATTCTCGTTGAGGCCCTTTTGCACTGCCGAATGTCGAGGGAAATCACACCTTTCCTCTTGGACCTCAAAAGGGTCATTCACTCCCTTGCTGTGACTCAAGAAGTTCCCTGACATACACGACTCCACTCAGAGGAACCCCGAGGGTCCCGGCACAACTCAAGAGGAGCCCCATTGTCCCCTCCTAAGCGCGAGATGAGGTTTACTTTCCGTGCTTCATCGAAAAGGGATTCCCGGCGTTCTTGTCGCATCTCTGGAGGAGGTGCTCTCAACACGAGAGTCGAGAGGAATTCCAGGGATTGTGCAATCAGGCCACAGGTACCCAGAAGTCGCAATCCACTCCAGATGAACCAGATTTCCCTGCACTGCCTCAACTGTCACCCCGAGGATCGACTAACCCCATGGTGGCACGTGTGACAGCCCTGGTGGCACCTGGAGCGAATGCCACTCACCCCTGTTTCAATGCCACAGAAAGCCTGACAGTGTTGCTACAGCACAGGAGGATAGCTGGTGTGCATGTCTCCACTCGAGCCGAGGCCTGACTCCACTGTGGACACTCCAGAGTGACCCAAGTCCTATGTCAGCACTTTCGAGGAAACCTCAGGGTCCGGCCGCAGCTCCATACGAGGACAGACGACCCGCCACCGACTGGAAAGGAATCCCGAGAGGTGCCTCGCCATTCGCATGGAGACTGGCCTCTCCTGAGGCCACACGAGCGGGTCCCAGAGGTCCCCGTCGTAACTTGAGAAGGACCTCCCGCAACTCGAGAAATACCAGAAGGTTCTCCCTTCCAGTCGCGTTGAGGTCGTCTTCCACTGACACATGTCAAGCTAAATCACACCTTCCCACTTGGACCTCGAAAGGGTCCTCACTCCCTTGCTTTGACTCAATAAGTTCCCCAACACACGCGCCTCCACACGTGAGGAACCCCGAGGGTCCCGCCACAAATCAAGAGGAGGCCTGTTGTCCCCTGCTAAGCGCGAGATGAGGTTTACTTTCCGTGCTTCGTCGGAAAGGGATTCCTGGCGTTCCCGTTGCATCTCAGGAGGAGGTGCTCTCAACACGAGAGTCGAGAGGAACTCCAGGGATCGAGCTATCAGGCCACATGTTCCCAGAAGTCTCAAACCATTCCAAATGAACCACATTTCCCTGCCTGCCTCGACTGTCACCCCGAGGATCGACCAACCCCATGGTGCCATGTGTGACAGCCCTGGTCACACCTTGAAGGAAAGCCACAGACCCCTGTTTCCACGAGACAGGAATCCTGACAGTGTTGCTACAGCTCAGGAGTAGAGCGGGCATGCATGTCTCCACTCGAGACGAGGCCTGACCTCCCTGTGGACACTCTAGAGGGATCCAAATCCCATGTCAGCACTTTCGAGCAAAGCTCAGGGTCTGGCCGCAGCTCCAAACGCGGACCTAGGACCCGCCACCGAATGGAGAGTAATCCCGAGAGGTCCCTCGCCATTCGCATGGAGACTGGCCCCTCCTGAGGCCACACGAGCAGGTCCCTGATGTCCCCGTCGTAACTCGTGAAAGACCTACTGCAACTCGAGAAACGCCAGAAACTTGTCCCTTCCAGGCGAGTTGAGGCCCTTTTCTGCTGCTGCATGTCGAGCAAAATCACACCTTCCCTCTTAGACCTCAAAACAGTCCTTCAGTCCCTTGCTGCGACTCAACAAGTTCTGTCACACACGCGCCTCCACTCGAGGAGAACACGAGGGTTCCGCCACAACTCAAGAGGAGCCCCGTTGTCCCCTCCTCTGCTCGAGATGAGGGCTCCTTTCTCTGCTTCGTCGGAAAGGGATTCCCTGCGTTCCTGTCACAACTCAGGAGGAGGTGCTCTTCACAGGAGAGTCGAGAGGAACTCCAGGGAATGTGCCCTCAGGCCAGAAGTATCCAGAAATCTCAATCCACTCCAGATGAACCTGATTTGCGGGCACTGCTTCGACTGTCACTGCGAGGATCGACTCACCCCATGGTGACACGTGTGATAGCCCTGGTGGCACCTCGAGCAAAGCCACAGATCCCTGGGTGAAAGTGACAGGAAGCCTGACAGTGCTGCTTCAGCTCAGGAGGAGAGCGGGCGTGCATGTTACGCGCCTCCAATCGAGAGGAACCCCGAGGGTCCCGCCACAACTCTAGAGGAGCCCCGTTGTCCCCTCCTCAGCTCGAGATGAGGGTTCATTTTTCTGCTTTATCAGGAAGGGATTCCTGGCATTCCCGTTGCATCTCAGGAGGAGGTCTCTTCACAGGAGGGTCGAGAGGAACTCCAGGAATGTGCCATCAGGCCACAAGTACCCAAAAGTCTCAGTCCACTCCAGATGAACCTGATTTGCCTGCACTGCCTCGACTGTCACCGCGAGGATCGACTCACCCCATGGTGACACGTGTGATAGCCCTTGTGGCCCCTCGAGCAAAGCCACAGATCCCTGGGTGAAAGTGACAGGAAGCCTGACAGTGCTGCTTCAGCTCAGGAGGAGAGCGGGCGTGCATGTCTCCACTGGAGACGAAGCCTGACTCCCCTGTGGACACTCCGGAGGGGCCCAAGCCCCATGTCAGCACTTTCGAGGAAACCTCAGGTTCCGGCCACAGCTCTGGACGAGGACCTAGGACCCGCCACTGACTGGAGAGGAATCCCGAGATGTCCCTCGACATTCGCACGGAGACTGCCCTCACCTGAGGCCACACGAGCGGGTCCCAGAGTTCCACGTCGTAAGTCGAGAAGGACCTGCCGCAACTTGAGAAACACCAGGAGGTTCTCACTTCTATTCTCGTTGAGGCCCTTTTCCACTGCTGAATGTCGAGGGAAATCAAACCTTTCCTCTTGGACCTCGAAAGGGTCATTCACTCCCTTGCTGAGACTCAAGAAGTTCCCCGACACACGCGCCTCCAATCGAGAGGAACCCCGAGGGTCCCGCCACAACTCTAGAGGAGCCCCGTTGTCCCCTCCTCAGCTCGAGATGAGGGTTCATTTTTCTGCTTTATCAGGAAGGGATTCCTGGCATTCCCGTTGCATCTCAGGAGGAGGTCTCTTCACAGGAGGGTCGAGAGGAACTCCAGGAATGTGCCATCAGGCCACAAGTACCCAAAAGTCTCAGTCCACTCCAGATGAACCTGATTTGCCTGCACTGCCTCGACTGTCACCGCGAGGATCGACTCACCCCATGGTGACACGTGTGATAGCCCTTGTGGCCCCACGAGCAAAGCCACAGATCCCTGGGTGAAAGTGACAGGAAGCCTGACAGTGCTGCTACAGCTCAGGAGGAGAGCAGGCGTGCATGTCTCCACTGGATACGAGGCCTGACTCACCTGTGGACACTCTGGAGGGGCCCAATTCCCATGTCACCACGTTCGAGGAAACCTCAGGTTCCGGCCGCAGCTCTGGACGAGGACGTAGGACCCGCCACCAACTGGAGAGGAATTCCAAGAGGTACCTCGCCATTTGCAGAGAGCCTGCCTCTCCTGAGGCCGCACGAGCGGTTCCCTGAGGACCCCGTCGTGACTCGAGAAAGACCTGCTGCAACTCGAGAAACACCAAGAGGTTCTCCCTTCCAGGCGCGTTGAAGCACTTTTCCACGGCCGCATGTTGAGGAAAATCACACCTTCCCTCTTGGACCTCAAAAGGGTCCTCACTCCCTTGCTGCGACTCATTAAGTTCTCCAACACACGCGCCTCCTCACGTGAGGAACCCCGAGGGTCCAGGCACAACTCAAGAGGAGCCCCGTTGCCCCTCCTAAGCGCGAGATGAGGTTTACTTTCCGTGCTTCGTCGGAAAGGGATTCCCAGCATTCCCGTCGCATCTCAGGAGGAGGTGCTCTCAACACGAGAGTCGAGAGGAACTCCAGGGATCGAGCTATCAGGCCACATGTTCCCAGAAGTCTCAAACCATTCCAAAAGAACCAGATTTCCCTGCACTGCCTCGACTGTCACCCCGAGGATCGACCAACCCCATGGTGCCATGTGTGACAGCCCTGGTCACACCTCGAAGGAAAGCCACAGACCCCTGTTTCAACGCGACAGGAAGACTGACAGTGTTGCTACAGCTCAGGAGTAGATCGGGCGTGCATGTCTCCACTCGAGCCGAGGCCTGACTCCACTGTGGACACTCCAGAGTGACCCAAGTCCCATGTTAGCACGTTCGAGGAAACCTCAGGGTCCAGCTGCAGCTCCATACGAGGACAGACGACCCGCCACCGACTGGAAAGGAATCCCGAGAGGTGCCTCGCCATTCACACGGAGACTTGCCTCTCCTGAGGCCACACAAGCGGGTCCCAGAGGTCCCCGTTGTAACTCGAGAAGGACCTCCCGCAACTCGAGAAATACCAGAAGGTTCTCCCTTCCAGGCGCGTTGAGGTCGTCTTCCACTGCCACATGTCAAGCTAAATCACACCTTCCCTCTTGGACCTCGAAAGGGTGCTCACTCCCTTGCTGTGACTCAATAAGTTCCCCAACACACGTGCCTCCACACGTGAGGAACCCGAAGGTCCCGCCACAAATCAAGAGGAGGCCTGTTGTCCCCTCCTAAGCGCGAGATGAGGTTTACTTTCCGTGCTTCGTCGGAAAGGGATTCCCGGCGTTCCTGTCGCATCTCAGGAGGAGGTGCTCTCAACACGAGAGTCGAGAGGAACTCCTCCAGGGATCGAGCTATCAGGCCACATGTTCCCAGAAGTCTCAAGCCATTCCAAATGAACTAGATTTCCCTGCACTGCCTCGACTGTCACCGCGAGGATCGACGAACCCCATGGTGCCATGTGTGACAACCCTGGTCACACCTCGAAGGAAAGCCACTGACCCCTGTTTCCACGAGACAGGATGCCTGACAGTGTTGCTACAGCTCAGGAGTAGAGCCGGCGTGCGTGTCTCCACTCGAGACGAGGCCTGACCACCCTGTGGACACTCTAGAGGGACCCAAGTCCCATGTCAGCACTTTCGAGCAAAGCTCAGGGTCTGGCCGCAGCTCCAGACGCAGACCTAGGACCCGCCACCGAATGGAGAAAAATCCTGAGAGGTCCCTCGCCTCTCGGACGGAGACTGGCCTCTCCTGAGGCCACAGGAGCAGGTCCCTGAGGTCCCCGTCGTAAATCGAGAAGGACCTGCTGCAACTCGAGAAACACCAGGAGGTTCTCCCTTCCAGGCGCGTTGAGGCCCTTTTCTGCTGCTGCATGTCGAGGGAAATCACACCTTCCGTCTTAAACCTCGAAAGGGTCCTTCACTCCCCTCTGCGACTCAAGAAGTTCCCCGACACACGCGCCTCCACTCTAGAGGAACCCGGAGTGTCCCGCCACAACTCAAGTGGAGCCACGTTGTCCCCTCCTCAGCTCGAGATGTGTGTTCCTTTCTCTGCTTCATCGGGAAGGGATTCTCAGCATTCCCGTCACATCTCAGGAGGAGGTGCTCCCCACACGAGAGTCGAGAGGTCCTCCAGGGATTGTGCAATCAGGCCACAGGTACCCAGAAGTCGCAATCCACTCCAGATGAACCAGATTTCCCTGCACTGCCCGACTGTCACCCCGAGGATCAACTAACCCCAGGGTGGCACGTGTGAAAGCCCTGGTGGCATCTCGAGGGAAAACCACAGATGCCTGTGTCAACGAGACAGGAAGCCTGACAGTGCTGCTACCATTCAGGAGGAGAGCGGGCGTGCATGTCTCCGCTCGAAACGAGGCCTGATCTCCCTATGGACACTCTAGAGGGATCTAGATCCCATGTCAGCACTTTCGAGCAAAGCTCAGGGTCTGGCCGCAGCTCCAGACACGGACGTAGGACCCGCCAATGAATGGAGAGTAGTCCTGAGAAGTCCCTCGCCATTTGCATGGAGACTGGCCTCTCCTGAGGCCACACGAGCAGGTTCCTGATGTCCCCGTCCTAACTCGAGAAAGACCTGCTGCAACTTGAGTAACACCAGAAACTTGTCCCTTCCAGGCGCGTTGAGGCCCTTTTCTGCTGCTGCATGTCGAGCAAAATCACACCTTCCCTCTTAGACCTCAAAATGGTCCTTCACTCCCTTGCTGCGACTCAACAAGTTCTCTCACACACGTGCCTCCACTCGAGGAGAACCCGAGGGTTCCGCCACAACTGAAGAGGAGCCCCGTTGTCCCCTCATCCGCTCGAGATGAGAGTTCCTTTCTCTGCTTCGTCGGAAAGGGATTCCCTGCGTTCCTGTCACAACTCAGGAGGAGGTGCTCTTCACAGGAGAGTCGAGAGGAACTCCAGGGAATGTGCCTTCAGGCCAGAAGTATCCAGAAATCTCAATCCACTCCAGATGAATCTGATTTGCGTGCACTGCTTCGACTGTCACTGCGAGGATCGACTCACCCCATGGTGACACTTGTGATAGCCCTGGTTGCACCTCGAGCAAAGCCACAGATCCCTGGGTGAAAGTGACAGCAAGCCTGACAGTGCTGCTTCAGCTCAGAAGGAGAGCGGGCGTGCATGTCTCCACTCGAAACGAGGCCTCACCACCCTGTGGACACTCCAGAGGGACCCAAGTCCCATGTCAGCACTTTCGAGCAAAGCTCAGATCCGGTTGCATCTCCAGACACGGACCTAACACCCGCCACCGACTTGAAAGGAATCCGGAGAGGTCCCTCGCCATTCGTACCGAGAGTGGCCTCTCCTGAGGCCATACGAGCAGGTCCCTGATGTCCCCAGCATAACTCGAGGAGGACCTGCTGCAACTCGAGAAACACCAGCTCGTTCTCCCTTCCAGGTGCGTTGATGCCCTTTTCTGCTGCTGCATGTCGAGTGAAATCACACCTTCCCACTTAGACCTTGAAAGGGTCCTTCACCCCCTTTCTGCGACTCATCAAGTTCCCTGACACACGCGCCTCCACTCGACAGGAATCCCGAGGTTCCTGCCACAACTCAAGAGGAGCCCCGTTGTCCCCTCCTCAGCACAAGATGAGGGTTAGTTTACGTGCTTCATCGGGAAGGGGTTCATGGCATTCCCATCACATATCAGGAGAAGTTGCTCTCCAGAGGAGAACTGAGATGAACTCCAGGGATCGTGCCATCAAGGCACAGGTACCCAGAAGTCTCAATGCAATCCAAATGAACCAGATTTCCCTGAACTGCCTCGACTGTCACCCCGAGGATCGACTACCCCATGGTGGCACGTGTGACAGCCCTGGTGGAATCTCGAGGGAAAGCCACATATCCATCTGTCAATGTGACAGGAAGGCTGACAGTGCTGGTACAGCTCAGGAGGTGAGCCAGCGTGCATGTCTCCACTCGAGACGAGGTCTGACCACCCTGTGGACACTCCAGAGGGACCCAAGTCCCATGTCAGCACATTTGAGCAAAGCTCAGGGTCCGGCCGCAGCTCCAGTCGCGGACCTAGGACCCACCACCGACTGCAGAGGAATCCCGAGAGGTCCCTCGGCATTTGCACGTAGCCTGGCCTCTACTGAGACCACACGAGCGGGTCCCTGAGGTCCCCGTCGTAACTCGAGAAGGACCTACCGCAACTCGAGAAACACCAGGAGGTTCTCCCTTCCGGGTGTGTAGAGGCCTTTTTCCGCTTTCGCATGTCAAGGGAAATCACCCTTCCCTCTTGGACCTCGAAAGGGTCCTTCACTCCCTTGCTGCGACACAAGAAGTTCCCAGACACACGCGCCTCCACTCGACAGGAACGCCGAGGATCCTGCCACAACTCAAGAGGAGCCCCGTTGTCCCCTCCTCAGCTCGAGTTGAGGGTTTCTTTCTCTGCTTAGTGTGGAAGGGATTCCAGGCGTTCCCATCGCATATCAGGATGAGCTGCTCTCCACCTGAGAATCGAGAGGATCTCCAGGGATCGTGCCATCAGGCCACAGGTACCCAGAAGTCTCAATCCCCTCCAGATGAACTAGATTTCCGTGCACTGTCTCGACTGTCACCTCGAGGATCAACTCACCCCATGGAGACACGTGTGATGGCCCTGGTGGCACCTCGAGCAAAGACAAAGATCCCTGAGTGAAAGTGACAGGAAGCCTGACAGTGTAGCTACAGCTCAGGAGGATAGCTGGCATGCATGTCTCCACGTGAGACAAGGCCTGACTCCACTGTGGACGCTCCAGAGTGACTCAAGTCCCATGTCAGCACGTTGGAGGAAAACTCAGGGTCCGGCGGCAGCTCCAGAGAAGGACAGAGAACCCGCCTCCAACTGAAGAAAAATCCCGAGAGGTCCCTCGCCATTCGCAGGGAGACTGGCCTCTCCTGAGGCCACACGAGCGGGTCCCAGAGATCCCCGTCGTAACTCAAGAAAGACCGGCCACAAATCGAGAAACACCAGAAGGTTCTCCCTTTCAGTCGCGTTGAGGCCCTTTTCCACTGACGCATGTCGAGGGAAATCACATCTTCGCTCTTGGACTTCGAAAGGGTCCTTCACTCCCTTCCTGCGACACAAGAATTACCCCGAAACACGCGCCTCTACTTGAGAGGAATCCCGAGCGTCCCGCCACAACTCAAGAGGAGCCCCGTTGTCCCCTCCTCAGCTCGAGATGAGGGTTCCTTTCTGTGCTTCGTCGGGAAGGGATTCCCGGCGTTCCCATCACATCTCAGGAGGAGGTGCTCTCTACAAGAGAGTCGGAGGAACTCCAGGGATCGTGCTATGAGGCCACAGGTACCCAGAAGTCTCAATCCCCTCCAGATGAACTAGATTTCCATGCACTGCCTCGACTGTCACCCCGACGATTGACTAAACCCATGGTGGCACGTGTGACAGCCCTGTTGGAATCTCAAGGGAAAGCCACAGATCCCTGTGTAAACGTGACAGGAAGCCTGACAGTGCTGCTACAGCTCACGAGGAGAGCGGGCGTGCATGTCTTTACAAGAGACGAGGCCTGACCACCCTGTGGACACTGCAGAGGGACCCAAGTCCCATGTCAGCACTTTCAAACAAAGCTCAGGGTCCGGCCGCAGCTCCAGACGTGGACCTAGGACCCGAAACCGAATGGAGAGGAATCCTGAGAAGTCCCGCGCCATTCACACAGAGACTGGCCTCTCCTGAGGCCACACGAGCAGGTCCCTGAGGTCCCCATCGTAACTCGAGAAGGACCTGCTGCAACTCGAGAATCACCAGGAGGTTCTCCCTTCCAGGCGCGTTGAGGCCCTTTTCCACTGACGCATGTCGAGGGAAATCACACCTTTGCTCTTGGACCTCGAAAGGGTCCTTCACTCCCCTCTGCGACTCAAGAAGTTCCCCGACACACGCACTTCCACTCGAGAGGAACCCCCTAGTGTCCCGCCACAACTCAAGAGGAGACCCGTTGTCCCCTCCTCAGCTCGAGATGTGGGTTCCTTTCTCTGCTTCATCAGGAAGGGATTCCCGGCCTTCCTGTCGCATCTCAGGAGGAGTTGCTCTCCACACGAGAGTCGGGAGGAACTCAAGGGATCGTGCTATCAGGCCACAGGCACCCAGAATTCTCAATCCCCTCCAGATAAACCAGATTTCACTGCACTGCCTCGACTGTCACACCGAGGATCTACTAAACCCATGGTGGCACGTGTGACAGCCCTGGTGGCATCTCGAGGGAAAGCCATATATCCCTGTGTCAATGAGACAGGAAGCCTTACTGTGCTGCTACAGCTCAGAAGGAGAGCGGGCATGCTGTCTCCACTGGAGATGAGGCCTGACGCCCCTGTGGGCACTCCGGAGGGGCCCAAGTCCCATGTCAGCACTTTCGAGGAAACCTCATGGTCCAGTCGCAGCTTCGGTCGAGGATTTAGGACCCGCCACCAACAGGAGAGGAATCCCGAGAGGTCCCTCGCCATTCGCATGGAGCCTGGCCTCTCCTGAGGCCACACGAGTGGTCCGTGAGGTCCCCGTCGTAACTCGAGAAGGACCTGCCACAACTCGAGCAACACCAGAAGGTTCTCCGTTCCAGGCACGTTGAGGCCCTTTTCCGCTGCAGCATGTCGTGGGAAATCACACCTTCCCGCTTGGACCTCGAAAGGGTCCTTAACTCCCTTGCTGTGACTCTAGAAGTACCCTAACACACATGCCTCCACTCAAGAGGAACCCTGTGGGTCCCGCCACAACTCAAGAGTAGCCCCGTTGTCCCCTCCTCAGCTCGAGCTGAGGGTTCCTTTCTCTGCTTCATCAGGAATGGATTCCCGGTGTTCCTGTTGCATTTCAGGAGGAGTTGTTCTCTACACGAGACTCGAGAGGAACTCCAGATATCATGCTATTGCCACAGATACCCTGAAGTCCCAGTCCCCTCCAGATCAACCAGATTTCCCTGCACTTCCGCGACTGTCACCCCGAGGATCGACTAACCCCATGGTGACACATGTGACAGCCTGGTGGCCTCTCGAGGGAAAGCCACAATCCCTGTTTCAACGTGACAGGAAGCCTGACAGTGCTGTTACAGCTCAGGAGGAGAGCAGGCGTGCATGTCTCCAATGGAGAGGAGGCCTGACTCTCCTGTGGACACTCCGGAGGGGCCCAAGTCCCATGTCAGCACTTTGGAGGAAACCTCAGGGTCCGGCCGCAGCTCTGGACGAGGATTTAGGACCCGCCACCGACTGGAGAGGAATCCCGAGAGGTACATCGCCAGTCGCATGGAGACTGGCCTCTCCTGAGGCCACACGAGCAGGTCCCTGAGGACCCCGTCGTAACTCAACAAGGACCGTGGCAACTCGAGAAACACCAGGAGGTTCTCCCCTCCAGGCGCGTTGAGGCCCTTTTCTGCTGCTGCATGTCGAGCGAAATCACACCTTCCATCTTGGACGTCAAAAGGGTCCTTCACTCCCTTGCTGGAACACAAGAAATACCCTGACACATGCGCCTCCACTCAAGAGGAACCCCGAGGGTCCCGCCAGAACTCAAGAGGAGCCCCGTTGCCCCCTCCTCATTGCGAGATGAGGGTTACTTTCCGTGCTTCGTCGGGAAGGGATTCGTGCGTTCCCATCGAATAGCAGGAGGAGATGCTCTCCACAGGAGAGTCGAGAGGAACTCCAGAGATCGTGCCATCAGGCCACAAGTACCCAGAAATCTCAATCCAGTCCAGAAGAACCTGAATTCTCTGCAGTGTCTCGACTTTCTCACTGAGGATCGACTCTCCCCATGGTTGCACGTGTGACAGCCCTGGTGGCACCTCGAGGGAAAGCCACAGACCCCAGTTTCAACGTGAGAGGAAGCCTGACAGTGCTGCTACAGCTCAGGAGGATAGCTGGCATGCATGTCTCCACGGGAGACGAGGCCTGACTGCACTGTGGACACTCCAGAAGGACCCAAGTCCCATGTCAGCACGTTCTAGTAAACCTCAGTGTCCGGCTGCATCTCCAGACGTGGACAGAAGACCCGCCACCGACTGGAGAGGAATCCTGAGAGGTCCCTCGCCATTCACAAGGAGACTGTCCTCTCCTGAGGCCCCACGAGCGGGTCCCAGAGGTCCCCGTCGTATCTCGAGAACGACCTGCCGCCACTCGAGAATCACCGGAAAGTTCTCTCTTCCAGGCATTTTGACGCCCATTTCACTGCCTCATGTTGAGGGAAATCACACTTTCCCCCTTGGATTTTGAAAGGGTCCTTCATTCCCTCGCTGTGACTCAAGAAGTTCCCCACCACTTGCGCCTCCACTCAAGAGGAACCCCGAGGTCCGGCCACAGCTCAAGAGGAGCCCCGTTGTCCCCTCCTCAGCTCAAGATGAGGTTTCTTTCTGTGCTTCGTCGGGAAAGGATTCCCAGCGTTCCCTTCGCATCTCAGGAGGAGGTGCTCTCCACACGAGAGTCGAGAGGAATTCCAGGGATCGTGCTATCTGGCCACAGGTACCCAGAAGTCTCAATCAACTCCAGTTGAACCAGATTTCCCTGCACTGCCTAGACTGTCACCCCGAGGATCGACTAACGCAATGGTGGCACATGTGACAGCCCTGGTGGCATCTCGAGAGAAAGCCACAGATCCATTTGTCAACCCGACAGGAAGCCTGACAGTGCTGCTACAACTCAGGAGGATAGCTGGCATGTATGTCTCCACTCGAGACGAGGCCTGACCACCCTGTGGACACTCCAGAGTGGCCCAAGTCCCATGTCAGCACTTTTGAGCAAAGCTCAGGGTCCGGCCGCAGCTCCAGACGTGGACTTAGGACCCGCCACCGACTGAACAGGAATCTCGAGAGGTACCCCACCATTCGCATGGAGACTGGTCTCTCCTGAGGCCACACGAGCAGGTCCCTAAGGTCCCCTTCGGAAGTCGAGAAGGACCTGCTGCAACACGAGAAACACCAGGAGGTTCTCCCTTCCAGGCGCGTTGATGCCCTTTTCTGCTGCTGCATGTCGAACGAAATCAAACCTTCCCTCTTGGACCTCCAAAGGTCCTTCACTCCTTTGCTGCAACTCAAGAAGTTCCCTGACACTCGACAGGAACCCAGAGGGTCCCGCCACAACTCAAGAGGAGCACGTGTGACAGCCCTGGTGGCACCTTGAGGGAAAGCCACAGACCCCTGTTTCAACGTGACAGGAAGCCTGACAGTGTTGCTACAGTTCACAAGGAGAGGGGGCATGCATGTCTCCAATGGAGAGGAGGCCTGACTCTCCTGTGGACACTCCGGAGGGGCGCAAGTCCCATGTCAGTACTTTGGAGGAAACCTCAGGGTCCGGCCGCAGCTCTGGACGAGGATTTAGGACCCGACACCGACTGGAGAGGAATCCCGAGAGGTACATCGCCAGTCGCAGGAGACTGGCCACTCCTGAGGCCACACGAGCAGGTCCCTGAGGACCCCGTCGTAACTCAACAAGGACCTGTGGCAACTCGGGAAACACCAGGAGGTTCTCCCTTCCAGGCGCGTTGAGGCCCTTTTCCGCTGCCGCACGTCGAGGGAAATCACACCTTTCCTCTTGGACCTCGAAAGGGTTCTTCACTCCCTTCCTGCGACTCAAGAAGTTCCCCGACACACACGCCTCCACTCGAGAGGAACGCCGTGGGTACCGCCACAATTCAAGAAGAGCCCCGTTGGCCCCTCCTCAGCTTGAGATGAGGCTTCCTTTCCCTGCTTCGTCGGGAAGGGATTCCCGGATTCCCGTCACATCTCAGGAGGAGGTGCTCTTCACAGGACAGTCCAGAGGAACTCCAGGGAATGTTCCATCAGGTCACAAATATACAAAAATATCAATCCACTCCAGATGAACCTGATTTGCCTGCACTGCCTCGACTGTCACCACGAGGATCGATTCACCACATGGTGACACGTGTGATAGCCCTGGTGGCACCTCGAGCAAAGCCACAGATCCCTGCGTGAAAGTGACAGGATGCCTGACATTGATTCTACAGCTCAGCAGGAGAGCGGTCGTGCATGTTTCCACTCGAAACGAGGCCTGACCACCCTGTGGACACTCCAGAGGGACCCAAGTCCCATGTCAGCACTTCCGAGCAAAGCTCAGGGTGCGACCGCAGCTCCAGACGTGGACCTAGGACCCGCCACCGACTGGAGAGGAATCGCGAAATGTCACTCGCCATTCGTATGGAAACTGGCCTCTCTTGAGGCCACACGAGAAGGTCCCTGAGGTCCCCGTTGTAACTCGAAAAGAACCTGCTGTAACTCGAGAAACACCAGGAGGTTCTCTCTTCCATGCGCGTTGAGGCCCTTTTCTGCTGCTGCGTTTCGAGGGAAATCACACCTTCCCTCTTGGACCTCGAAAGGGTCATTCACTCCCTTGCTGCGACTCAAGAAGTTCCTGGACACACGCGCCTCCACTCTCACGGAGACTGGCCTCTCCTGAGGCCACACGAGAAGGTCCCTGAGGTCCCCGTCATAACTCGAGAAGGACCTGCTGCAACTCGAGAAACACCAGGAGGTTCTCCCTTCCATGCGCGTTGAGGCCCTTTGCTGCTGCTGCATGTCGAGGGAAATCACACCTTCCCTCTTGGACCTCGAAAGGGTCATTCACTCCTATGCTGCGACTCAAGAAGTTCCCGGACACACGCGCCTCCACTCGACAGGAATCCCGAGGGTCCGCCATCACTCAAGAGGAGCCCCTTGGTCCCCTCCTCAGCGCGAGGTGAGTGTTAGTTTACTTGCTTCGTCCGGAAGGGTTTCGCGGCGGTCCCATTGCATACCAGAAGGAGGTGCTCTCCACAGGAGAGTCGAGATGAACTCCAGGGATCATGCCAGAAGGACACAAGGACCCAGAAGTCTCAGTCCCCTCCAGATGAACCTGACTTCCCTGCACTCTCTCGACTGTCAACCCGAGAATCGACTAACCGCACGTTGGCACGTGTGAAAGCCCTGGTGGCATGTCGAGGGAAAGCCACAGATACCTGTGTCAACGCGACAGGAAGCTTGACAGTGCTGCTACCACTCAGGAGGAGAGCGGGCGTGCATGTCTCCACTCGAGACGAGAACTGACCACCCTGGGGACACTCCAGAGGGACCCAAGTCCCATGTCAGCACTTCCGAGCAAAGTTCAGGGTGCGACCGCAGCTCCAGACGTGGACCTAGGACCCGCCACCGACTGGAGAGGATTCCCGTAAGGTCCCTCGCCATTCACACGGAGACTGGCCTCTCCTGAGGCCACACGAGAACGTCCCTGAGGTACCCGTCGTAACTCGAGAAGGACCTGCTGCAAATCGAGAAACACCAGGAGGTTCTCCCTTCCATGCACGTTGAGGCCCTTCTCTCTTGCTGCATGTCGAGGGAAATCACACCTTCCCTCTTGGCCCTTGAAAGGGTCCTTCACCCCCTTGCTGCGACTCAAGAAGTTCCCGGACTCACGCGCCTCCATTCGACAGGAACCCAAAGGGTCCACCATCACTCAAGAGTAGCCCCTTGGTTCCCTCCTCAGCATGACAGTGAATTAAGTCTATCCAAGAAACTGGCAGAAAACAGTGGAGAAACAGACAAATACAGAACAAATTTTATTATTGGGACACATGCTCAGGAAAAACCAGGGAGAAATCCGATGACTCAGATAGCTCTGCAATCTGAGTGTGCCTTGTGACTCTGTCACGGGTGGGATTCCTCGCGCTGGCTTCCCGCACCCGAGTGTCCCGCCATAACTCAAGAGGAGCCCCTTTGTCCCCTCTTCAGCGCGAGGTGAGAGTTAGTTTCCGTGCTTCGTCGGGAAGGGATTCGCGGCATTCCCATTGCATATCAGAAGGAGGTGCTCACCACAGGAGAGTCGAGATGATCTCCAGGGATCGTGCAATCAGGCCACAAGTACGCAGAAGTCTCAATCCACTCCAGATGAACCTGATTTCCCTGCACTCTCTCGACTGTAACCCCGAGGATTGACTGACCTCATGTTGGCACGTGTGACAACCCTGGTGGGATCTGGAGGGAAAGCAACAGATCACTGTGTCAACGTGACATGAAGCCTCACAGTGCTGCTACCGCTCAGGAGGAGAGCGGGCGTGCATGTCTCCACTCGAGACGAGGCCTGACCACCCTGTGGACACTCCAGAGGGACGCAAGTCCCATGTCAGCACTTTCGAGCAAAGCTCAGGGTGCGACCGCAGCTCTAGACGTGGACTAGGACGAGCCACCGACTGGAGAGGAATCCCCAAAGTCCCTCGCCATTCGCATGGAGACTGGCCTCTCCAGAGGCCACACGAAAAGGTCCCTGAGGTCCCCGTTGTAAATCAAGAAGGACCTGCTGCAACTCGAGAAACACCAGGAGGTTCTCCCTTCCATGCGCGTTGAGGCCCTTTTCTGCTGCTGCATGTCGAGGGTAATCACAGCTTCACTCTTGGTCCTCGAAAGGCTCCTTCACTCCCTTGCTGCGACTTAAGAAGTTCCCGGACACACGCGCCTCCACTCGACGGGAACCCCGAGGGTCCCGCCATAACTCAACAGGAGACCCTTTGTCCCTTCCTCAGCGCGAGGTGAGAGTTATTTTCCGCTGTTCGTCGGGAAGTGATTCGGGGCGTTCCCATTGCATACCAGAAGGAGGTGCTCTCCACAGGAGACTTGAGATGATCTTCAGGGATCGTGCCATCAGTCTACAAGTACCCAGAAGTCTCAATCCACTCCAGATGAACCTGATTTCCCTGCACTATCTCGACTGTCACCCCGAGGATCGACTGACCCCATGTTGGCACGTGTGACAGCCCTGGTGGCATCTCGAGCAAAAGCCACAGATCCCTGTGTCAACGCGACAGGAAGCCTGACAGTGCTGCTACCGCTCAGGAAGAGAGCGGGCGTGCATGTCTCCACTCGAGACGAGGAGTGACCACCCTGTGGACACTCCAGGGGGACCCAAGTCCCATGTCAGCACTTCCGAGCAAAGCTCAGGGTACGACCGCAGCTCCAGACGTGGACCTAGGACCCGCCACCGACTGGAGAGGAATTCTGAAATGAACCTCGACATTTGCACGGAGACGCGTCTCTCCTGAGGCCACACGAGAAGGTCCCTGAGGTCCCCGTCGTAACTTGAGAAGGACCTGCTGCAACTCGAAAAACACCAGGAGGTTCTCCCCTCCATGTGCGTTGAGGCCCTTTTCTGCTGCTGCATGTCGAGAGAAATCACAGCTTCCCTCTTGGAACTCGAAAGGGCCTTCACTCCCTTGCTGCGATTCAAGAAGTTCCCGGACAACACGCGCCTCCACTCGACAGGTACCCCGAGGTTCCCGCCATAACTCAAGAGGAGCCCCTGTGTCCCCTCCTGAGCGCGAGGTTAGAGTTAGTTTCCGTGCTTCGTCGGGAAGGGATTCGTGGCATTCCCATTGCATACCAGAAGGAGGTGCTCTCCACAGGAGTGTCGATATGCTCTCCAGGCATCGTGCCATCAACCCACAAGTACCCAGAAGTCTCAATCCACTCCAGATGAACCTGACTTCCCTGCACTCTCTTGACTGTCACCCCGAGGATCGACTGACCCAATGTTGGCACGTGTGACAGCCCTGGTGGCATCTCGAGGGAAAGCCACAGGTCCCTGTGTCAACGCGACAGGAAGTCTGACAGTGCTGCTACCGCTCATGAGGAGAGCGGGCGTGTATATATCCTCTCGAGACGAGGCCTGACCACTCTGTGGACAATCCAGAGTGACCTACGTCCCATGTCAGCACTTCCGAGCAAAGCTCAGGGTCCGACCGCTACTCCAGACGTGAACCAACACCCGCCACCGACTGGAGAGCAATTCCGAAATGAACCTCGACATTCGCACGGAGACGGGTCTCTCCTGAGGCCACATGAGAATGTCCCTGAGATCCCCGTCGTAACTCGAGAAGCACCAGCTGCAACTCGAGAAACACCAGGAGGTCCTCCCTTCCATTGGCGTTGAGGTCTTTTTCTGCTGCTGCATGTCGAGGGAAATCACACCTTCCCTCTTGGACCTCGAAAGGGTCCTACACTCCCTTGCTGCAACTGAAGAAGTTCCCGGACACACGCGCCTCCACTCGACAGGAACCCCGAGGGTCCCGCCATAACTCAAGAGGAGCCCCTTTCTCCCTTCCTCAGCGCGAGGTGAGAGTTAGTTTCCGTGCTTCGTCGGGAAGGGATTCGCGGCGTTCCATTGCATACCAGACGGAGGTGCTCTCCACAGGAGAGTCGAGATGATCTCCAGGAATCGTGCCATCGGCCACAAGTACCCAGAAGTCTCAATCCACTGCAGATGAACCTGATTTCCCTGCATCTCTCTCGCCTGTCACCCCGAGGATCGACTGACCCCATGTTGGCACGTGGGACAGTCCTGGTGGCATCTTGAGGGAAAGCCACAGATTCCTGTGTCAACGCGACAGGAAGCCAGACAGTGCTGCTACCGCACAGGAGGAGAGCGGGCGTGAATGTCTCCACTCGAGACGAGGCCTGACCACACTGTGGACACTCCAGAGGACCCAAGTCCCATGTCAGCACTTTCTAGCAAAGCTCAGGGTCCGACTGCAGCTCCAGACGTGGATCCAGGACCCGCCACCGACTGGAGAGGAATCCCGAAAGGTCCCTCGCCATTCGCACGGAGACAGGCCTCTCATGAGGTCACACGAGAAGGTCCCTGAAGTCCCCGTCGTAACTCAAGAAGGACCTGCTGCAACTCGAGAAACACCAGAAGATCCACCCTTCCATGACCTTTGAGGCACGTTTCTGCTGCTGCATATCGAGGGAAATCACAGCTTCCCTCTTGGACCTCAAAAGGGTCCTTCACTCCTTTGCTGCGACTCAAGATGTTCCCGGACACACGCGCCTCCACTCGACAGAAACCCCGAGGGTCCCGACATAACTCAAGAGGAGCCCCTTTGTCCCCTCCTCAGCGCGAGTTGAGGGTTAGTTTCCATGCTTCGTCGGGAAGGGATTCGCGGCGCTCCCATTGCATACCAGAGGGAGGTGCTCTCCACAGGAGAGTCGAGATGATCTCCAGGGATCGTGCCATCTGGCCACAAGTACCCAGAAGTCTCAATCCACTCCAGATGAACCTGATTTCCCTGCACTCTCTCGACTGTCAACCCGAGGATCGACTGACCCCATGTTGGCACGAGTGACAGCCCTGGTGGCATCTCGAGGGAAAGCCACAGATCCCTGTGTCAATGCAACAGGAAGCCTGACAGTGATGCTATCACTCAGGAGGAGAGCGGCCGTGCATGGCTCCACTCGAGACAAGGCCTGACACCCTGTGGACACTCCAGAGGGACCCAAGTTCCATGTCAGCACTTTCGAGCAAAGCTCAGGGTCCGACCGCAGGTCCAGACGTGGACCTAGGAACCACCACCAACTGGAGAGGAATCCCAAAAGCTCCCAAGCCATTCCCACGGAGACTGGCCCCTCCTGAGGTCACTCGAGAAGGTCCCTGAGGTCCCCGTCGTAACTCGAGAAGGACCTGCTGCAACTCGAGAAACAGCAGGAGGTTCTTCCTTCCATGCGCCTTGAGGCCCTTTTCTGCTGTTGCATGTCGAGAGAAATCACACCTTCCCTCTTGGACCTTGAAAGGGTCCTTCACTCCCTTTCTGCAACTCAAGAAGTTCCTGGACACACGCGCCTTCACTTGACAGGTACCCCGAGGGCCCGCCATAAGTCAAGAGGAGCCCCTTTGTCCCGTCCTCAATGCGAGGTGTGTGTTAGTTTCCGTGCTTCATCCGGAAGAGATTTGCGGAGTTCCCATTGCATACCAGAATGAGGTGCTCTCCACAGGAGAGTCGAGATGATCTCCAGGGATCATGCCATCAGGCCCCAAGTACCAAGAAGTCTCAATCCACTCCAGATGAACCTGATTTCCCTGCACTATCACGACTGTCACCCCGAGCATCGACTGATCCCATGTTGGCACGTGTGACAGCCCTGGTGGCATCTCGAGGGAAAGCCACAGATCCCTGTGTCAACGCGACAGGAAGCCTGACAGTGATGCTACCGCACATGAGGAGAGCGGGCGTGCATGTCTCCACTCGAGACGAGGCCTGACCAACCTGTGGACAATCCAGAGTGACCTACGGCCCTTGTCAGTACTTCCGAGCAAAGCTGAGGGTCCCACCGCAGCTCCAGACGTGAACCAAGACCCGCCACCGACTGGAGAGGAATCCCGAAACGTCCCTCGCCATTCGCACGGCGACTGGCCTCTCCTGAGCCCACACGAGGAGGTCCCTGAGGTCCCCGTCGTAACTCGAGAAGGACCTGCTGCAACTCGAGAAACACCAGAGTTCCTCCATTCCATGTGCGTTGAGGCACTTTTCTGCGGCTGCATGTCGAGGGACATCACACCTTCCCTCTTGGACCTCGAAAGGGTCCTTCACTCCCTTGCTGCGACTCAAGAAGTTCCCGGACACACGCGCCTCCACTCGACAGGAACCCCGAGGGTCCGCCATAACTCAAGAGGAGCCCTTTTGTCCCCTCCTCAGCGCGAGGTGAGAGTTAGTTTCCTTGCTTCGTCTGGAAGGGATTCGAGGTGATCCCATTGCATACCAGAAGGAGGTGCTCTCCACAGGAGAGTTGAGATGATCACCAGGGTTCGTGTCATCTGGCCACAAGTACCCAGAAGTCTCAGTCCACTCCAGATAAACCTGATTTCCCTGCACTCTCTCGACTCTCACCGCGGTGATCGAGTGACCCCACGTTGGTACGTGTGACAGCCCTGGTGGCATCTAGACCAAAGCCACAGATCCCTGTGTCAATGCGACAGGTATCGTAACAGTACTACTACCGCTCAGGAGGAGAGCGGGCTTGCATGTCTCCATTCGAGACGAGGCCTGACCACACTGTGGACACTCCAGAGGGACCCAAGTCCCATGTCAGCACTTCCGAGCAAAGCTCAGGGTTCGACCGCACCTCCAGACGTGGACCTAGGACCCCTCACTGACAGGGAAGGAATCCCGTAAGGTCCCTCGCCATTCGCACGGAGACTGGCCTCTCCTGAGGCCACACGAGAAGGTCCCTGAGGTCCCCGTCGTAACTCCAGAAGGACCTGCTGCAACTCGAGAAACACCATGAGGTTCTCCCTTCCATGCGCGTTGAGGCCATTTTCTGCAGCTGCATGTCGAGGGAAATCACACCTTCCCTCTTGGACCTCGAAAGGGTCCTTCACTCCCTTGCTGCGAATCAAGAAGTTTCCGGACACACACGCCTCCACTCGACAGGAACCCCGAGGGTCCGCCATAACTCAAGAGGAGCCCCTTTGTCCCCTCCTCAGCGCGAGGTGAGAGTTAGTTTCCTTGCTTCGTCTGAAGGGATTCGTGGCACTCCCATTGCATACCAGATGGAGGTGCTCTCCACAGGAAAGTCGAGATGATCTCCAGGAATCGTGCCATCAGGCCACAAGTACCGAGAAGTCTCAGTCCACTCCAGATGAACCTGATTTCCCTGCACTCTTTCGACAGTCACCGCGGGGATCGACTGACCTCACCTTGGCACGTGTGAAAGCCCTGGTGGCATCTCGAGGGAAAGCCACAGATCCCTGTGTCAACGCAACAGGAAGACTGACAGTGCTGCTACCGCTCAGGAGGAAAGCGGGCGTGCATGTCTCCACCCCAGAAGAGGCCTGACCACCCTGTGGACACTCCAGGTGCACCCAAGTCCCATGTCAGCACTTCCGAGTAAAGCTCAGGGTGCGACCGCAGCTGCAGACGTGGACCTAGGACCCACCACCGACTAGAGAGGAATCCTGAAATGTCCCTCGCCATTCGCACGAAGACTGGCCTCTCCTGAGGCCACAGGATAAGGTCCCTGAGGTCCCCGTCGTAACTCGAGAATGACCTGCTGTAACTCGAGAAACACCAGGAGGTTCTCCCTTCCATGTGCGTTGAGGCCCTTTTCTGCGGCTGCATGTCGTGGGAAATCACACCTTCCCTCTTGGACCTCGAAAGGGTCCTTCACTCCTTTGCTGTGACACAAGAAGTTCCCGGATACACGCGCCTCCACTCGACAGGAATCCCGATGGTCCGCCATAACTCAAGAGGTGCCCATTTGTCCCCTCCTCAGTGCGAGGTGAGAGTTAGTTTCCTTGCTTCGTCCGGAAGGGATTCGCGGCGCTCCCATTGCGTACGAGAAGAAGGTGCTCTCCACAGGAGAGTCGAGATGATCTCCAGGGATCGTGCCATCAGGCCACAAGTACCCAGAAGTCTCAGTCCACTCCAGATGAACCTGATTTCCCTGCACTCTCTCGACTGTCACCCCGGGGATCGACTGACCCCACGTTGGCACGTGTGAAAGCCCTGGGGGCATCTCGAGGGAAAGCCACAGATCCCTGTGATACACGCGCCTCCACTCGACAGGAACCCCGAGGGTCCGCCATCTCTCCAGAGGATCCCCTTGGTCCCCTCTTCAGCGCGAGGTGAGAGTTAGTTTCCTTACTTCGTCCGGAAGGGATTCGGGGCACTCCCATTACATAACAGTAGGAGGTGCTCTCCACAGGAGAGTCGAGATGATCTCCAGGGATCATGCCATCAGGACACAATTACCCAGAAGTCTCAGTCCCCTCCAGACGAACCTGATTTCCCTGCACTCTCTCGACTGTCACCCCGGGGATCGACTGACCCCACGTTGGCACGTGTGAAAGCCCTGGTGGCATCCCGAAGGTAAGCCACCGATCCCTGTGTCAACGCAACAGGAAGCCTGACAGTGCTGCTACCGCTCAGGAGGAGAGCGGGCGTGCATGTCTCCACTCGAGACGAGGCCTGACCACCCTGTGGACACTCCAGAGGGACCCAAGTCCCATGTCAGCACTTCCGAGCAAAGTTCAGGGTGCGACCGCATCTTCAGACGTGGACCTAGGACCCGCCACCGACTGGAGAGGAACCCCGAAAAGTCACTCGCCATTCGCACGGAGACTCTCCTCTCCTGAGGCCACACGAGAAGGTCCCTGAGGTCCCCATCGTAACTCGAGAAGGACCTGATGCAACTCGAGAAACACCAGGAGTTTCTCCCTTCCTTGCTCGTTGAGGCCCTTTTCTGCTGCTGCATGTCGAGGGAAATCACACCTTCCCTCTTGGACCTCGAAAGAGTCCTTCACTCCCTTGATGCAAATCAAAAATACCCAGACACAGGCATCTCCACTCAACAGGAACCTCGAGGGTCCCCCATAACTCAAGCAGAGCCCCTTTGTCCCCTCCTGAGTGTGAGGTGAGAGTTACTTTCCTTGCTTCGTCCTGATGGGATTCGCGTTACTCCTATTGCATACCAGAAGCACTTACTCTCCACAGGATAGTCGACATGATCTCCAGGGATCGTGCCATCAGGCCACCAGTATTCTCCTGAGGCCACACGAGAAGGTCCCTGAGGTCCCCGTCGTAACTCGAGAAGGACCTGCTGCAACTCGAGAAACATCAGGAGGTTCTCCCTTCCATGCGCGTTGAGGCCCTTTTCTGTTGCTGCATGTCGAGGGAAATCACACCTTCCCTCTTGGACCTCGAAAGGGTCCTTCACTCCCTTGCTGCGTCTCAAGAAGTTCCCGGACACACGCACCTCCATTCCACAGGAACCCCGAGGGTCCGCTATAACTCAAGAGGAGCCCCTTTGTCCCCTCCTCAGCGCGAGGTGAGCGTTAGTTTCCTTGCTTCGTCCGGAAGGGATTCACGCCACTCCCATTGCATACAGAAGGAGGTGCTCTCCACAGGAGAGTCGAGATGATCTCCAGGGATTGTGCCTTCAGGCCACTAGTACCCAGAAGTCTCAGTCCACACCAGATGAACCTGATTTCCCTGCACTCTCTCGACTGTCACCCCGGGAATCGACTGACCCCATGTTGGCACGTGTGAAAGCCCTGGTGGCATCTCGAGGGAAATCCACAGATCCCTGTGTCAATGCAACAGGAAGCTTGACAGTGCTTCTACCGCTCAGGGGGAGAGCGGGCGTGCATGTCTCCACTCGAGACGAGGCCTGACCACACTGTGGACACTCCAGAGGGACCCAAGTCCCATGTCAGCACTTCCGAGCAAAGCTTAGAGCGCGACTGCAGCTCGAGACGTGGACCTAGGACCCGCCAACCAATGGAGAGTAGTCCCGAAAGGTCCCTCACCATTCGCACGGAGACTGGTCTCTCCTGAGGCCACACGAGAAGTTCCCTGAGATCCCCGGCGTCACTCGAGAAGGACCTGCTACAACTCGAGAAACACCAGGAGGTTCTCCCTTCCATGCGCGTTGAGGCGCTTTTCTGCTGCGGCATGTCGAGTGAAATCACACCTTTCCTCTCGGACCTTGAAAGGGTCCTTCACTCCCTTGCTGTGACTCAAGAAGTTCCCGGACACACGCGCCTCCACTCGACAGGAACCCGAGGGTCCGCCATAACTCAAGAGGAGCCCCTTTGTCCCCTCCTCAGCGCGAGGTGAGAGTTAGTTTCCTTGCTTCGTCCGGAAGGGATTCAGGGCACTCCCATTGCATACCAGAAGGAGGTGCTCTCCACAGGAGAGTCGAGATGATCTCCAGGGATCGTGCCATCAGGCCACAAGTACCCAGAAGACTCAGTCCACTCCAGATGAACCTGATTTACCTGCACTTTCTCGACTGTCACACCGGGGATCGACTGACCCCACATTGGCCTTTGTGAAAGCTCTGGTGGCATCTTGAGGGAAAGACTCAGATCCCTGTGTCAATGCGACCGGAAGCCTGACAGTGCTGCTACCGCTCAGGAGGAGAGTGGCCGTCCATGTCTCCACTCGAGACTAGGCCTGACCACAATGTGGACTCTGCAGAGGGACCCAAGTCCCATGTCAGCACTTCCGAGCAAAGCTCAGGTTGCCACCGCAGATCCAGACGTGGACCTAGGACCCGCCACAGACTGCAGAGGAATCCCAAAAAGTCCCTCGACATTCGCACGGAGACTGTCCTCTCCTGAGGCCACAGGAGACGGTCCCTGAGATCCCCGGCGTCACTCGAGAGGGACCTGCTGCAACTCGAGAAACACCAGGAGGTTCTCCCTTCCATGCGCGTTGAGACCCTTTTCTGCGGCTGCATGTCGAGGGAAATCAAACCTTCCCTCTTAGATCTCGAATGGGTCCTTCACTCCCTTCCTGCGACTCAAGAAGTTCACGGACACACGCGCCTCCACACGACAGGAACCCCGAGGGTCCCACCATAACTCAAGAGNGCCTCTGCTCGACAGGAACCCCAAGGGTCCCGCCATAACTCCAGAGGTGCCCCTTGCTCCCCTCCTCAGCGCGAGATGAGAGTTAGTTTCCGTGCTTGGTCGGGAAGGGATTCGAGGCGTTCCCATTGCATACCAGAAGGAGGTGGTCTCCACAGGAGAGTCGAGATGACCTCCAGGGATCGTGCTATCATGCCACAAGTACCCAGAAGTCTCAATCTACTCCAGATGAACCTGATTTCCCTGCACTCTCTCGACTGTCACCATGAGGACCGATTAACCCCATGTGGGAACGTGTGACAGCCCTGGTGGCATCTCGAGGAAAAGCCACAGATCCCTGTTTCAACGTGACAGGAAGCCTGACAGTGCTGCTACCGCTCAGAGGAGAGCGGGCTTGCATATCTGCACTCAAGACGAGGCCTGATCACCCTGCGGACAGTCCAGAGGGACCCAATTCCCATTTCAGCACTTTCCAGCAAAGCTCAGGGTCCGACTGCAGCTCCAGATGTGGACGTAGGACCCGCCACCGACTGGAGAGTAATCCCAAAATGTCCCTCGCCATTCGCATGGAGACTGGTCTCTCCTGAGGCCACACGAGAGGGTCCCTGAGGTCCCCGTCGTAACTCGAGAAGGACCTGCTGCAACTCGAGAAACACTGGGAGGTTGTCCCTTCCATGCGCGTTGAGGCCCTTTTCTGCTGCTGAATGTCGAGGGAAATCACACCTTCCCTTTGGACCTCGAAAGGGTCCTTCCCTCCCTTGCTGCGACTCAAGAAGTTCCCTGACACATGCGCCTCCACTCCACATGAACCCCGAGTGTCCCGCCATAACTCAAGAGGAGCCCCTTTGTCCCCTCCTCAGCGCGAGATGAGAGTTATTTTCCGTGCTTGGTCGGGAAGGGATTCGAGGCATTCCCATTGCATACCAGAAGGAGTTGCTCTCCCCAAGAGTGTCGAGATGATATACAGGGATCATGCCATCAGGCCACAATTACCCAGAAGTCTCAATCCACACCAGATGAACCTGATTTCCCTGCAGTCTCTCGACTGTCACACAGTGGATCGAATATCCCCATGTTTGCACGTGTGACAGCCCTGGTGGCATCTCGAGGGAATGCCACAGATCCCTATGTCAATGCGACAGGAAGTCTGACAGTGCTGCTACCGCTCAGAAGGAGAGTGGGCCTGTATGGCTCCACTCAAGACGAGGCCTGACCACCCTGTGGACACTCCAGAGGGACCCAAGTCCCATGTCAGCACTTTCGAGCAAAGCTCAGGGTCCGAACGCAGCTCCAGACGTGGACCTAGGAACCGCCACCAACTGGAGAGGAAACCCAAAATATCCCTCGCCATTCGCCAGAGACTGGCCTCTCCTGAGGTCACACGAGAAGGTCCCTGAGGTCCCCGTCGTAACTCGAGAAGGACCTGCTGCAACTCGAGAAACACCAGGAGGTTTTCCCTTCCATGCGCGTTGAAGCCCTTTTCTGCTGCTGGATGTCGAGGGAAATCACACCTTCCCACTTGGACCTCGAAAGGGTCCTTCACTCCCTTGATGCGACTCAAGAAGTTCCCTGACACACGCGGCTTCACTCGACAGGAACTCTGAGGGTCCCGCAATAACTCCAGAAAGCCTCTTTGTCCCCTCCTCAGCGCCAGAAGAGAGTTACTTTCCTTGCTTCGTCGGGAAGGGATTCGCAGCGATCCCATTGCATACCAGAATGAGGTGCTCTCCACAGGTGAGTCGAGAAGATCTCAGAGATCGTGCCAGCAGGCCACAAGTACCCAGAAGTCTCAATCCACTCCAGATGATCCTGATTTCCCTACACTCTCTCCATTGTCACCCTGAGGATCGACTAACCCCATGTGGGCACGTGTGACAGCCCTGGTGGCATCTCGAGGGAAAGCCACAGATCCCTGTGTCAAGGCAACAGGAAGCCTGACAGTGCTGCTACCGCTCAGGAGGAGAGCGGGCGTGCATGTCTCCACTCGAGACGAGGCCTGACCACCCTGTGGACACTCCAGTGGGACCCAAGTTCGAAGTCAGCACTTCCGAGCAAAGATGAAGTTCCCACCGTAGCTCCAGAAGTGGTTCTAGGACCCGCCGCCGACTGGAGAGAAATCCCGATAGATCCCTCGGCATTCGCTCGGAGACTGGCCTCTCCTGAGTCCACACGAGAAGGTCCCTGGGGTCCCCTTCGTAATTCGAGGAGGACCTGCTGCAACTCGAGAAACACCAGGAGGTTCACCCTTCCATGTGACTTGAGGCCCTTTCCTGCTGCTGCATGTCGAGGGAAAACACACCTTCCCTCTTGGACCTCGAAAGGGTCCTTCACTCCCTTGCAGCAACTCAAGAAGTTCCCTGACACATGCGCCTCCACTCGACAGAAACCCCGAGGGTCCCGCCATATCTCAAGAGGAGTCCCTTTGTCCCCGGCTCAGCCCGAGATGAGAGTTAGTTTCCGTGCTTCATTGGGAAGGCATTTGCGGCGTTACCATTGCATACCAGAAGGAGGTGCTCTCCACAGGAGAGTCAAGATGATCTCCAGGGATCGTGCCATCAGGCCACAAGTACCCAGAAGTCTCAATCCACTCCAAATGAACCTGATTTCCCTGCACTCTCTCGACTGTCACCCCGAGGATCGACTATCCCCATGTGGGCACATGTGACAGCCCTAATGGCATCTCGAGCGAAAGCCACACATCCCAGTGTCAACGTGACAGGAAGCCTGACAGTGCTGCTACCGCTCAGGAGGAGAGCGTTCGTGCATGTCTCCACCGAGAGGAGGCCTGACCACCATGTGGACACTCCGGAGGGACCCAAGTCCCATGTCAGCACTTTCGAGCAAAGCTCAGGGTCCGAGCGCAGCTCCAGACATGGACCTAAGACCCGGCACTGACTGGAGAGGAATCCCGAAAGGTCCCTCGACATTCGCACGAACAGTGGCCTCTCCTGAGGCCAAACGAGAGGGACCCGGAGGTCCCCTTCGTAACTCGAGAAGGACCTGCTGCAACTCAGTAAACACCAGGAGGTTCTCCCTTCCATGCGCGTTGAAGCCATTTTCTGCTGCCACATGTCGAGGGAAATCACACCTTCCCTCTTGGAACGCGACAGGGTCCTTCACTCCCTTGCTGCGGCTCAAGAAGTTCCCTGACACACCCCTTTCCACACGACAGGAACCCCGAGGGTCCCGCCATAACTCAAGAGGAGACGCTTTGTCGCCTCCTCAGCGCGAGATGAGAGTTAGTTTCCGTGTTTCGTCGGGAAGGGATTCGCAGCGTTCCCATTGAATACCAGGTGGAGTTGCTCTCCACAAGAGAGTCGAGATGATCTCCAGGGATAGTGCCATCAGGCCGCAAGTACCCAGCAGTCTCAATCCACTCCAAATGAGACTGATTTCCCTGCACTCTCTCGAGTGTCACCATGAGGACCGACTAACCCCATGTTTGCACGTGTGACAGCCCTGGTGGCATCTCAAGGGAAAGGCACAGATCCCTGTGTCAACATGACAGGAAGCCTGACAGTGCTGCTGCCGCTCAGGAGGAGAGCGGCCGTGCAAGTCTCCACTCGAGACGAGCCCAGACCACCTGTGGCCAATCCAGAGGGCCCCAAATCCCATGTCAGCACTTTCGAACAAAGCTCAGGGTCCGACCGCAGCTCCAGACGTGGACCCAGGACCCGCCACCGATTGGAGAGGAATCCCGAAATGTCCCTCGCCATTCGCACGGAGACTGGCCTCTCCTGAGGCCACACGAGAAGGTCCCTGAGGTTCCCGTTGTAACTCGAGAAGGACCTGCTGCACTCGAGAAACACCGGGAGGTTCTCCCTTCCATGCGCGTTGAGGCCCTTTTCTGCTGCTGCATGTCGAGGGAAATAACACCTTCCCTCCTGGACCACGAAAGGGCCCTTCCCTCCCTTGCTGCCACTCAAGAAGTCCCCTGACACACGCGTCTCCACTCGACAGGAACCCCGAGGGTCCCGCCATAACTCAAGAGGAGCCCCTTTGTCCCCTCCTCAGCACGAGATGAGAGTTAGTTTCCGTCCTTCGTTGGGAAGGGATTCGCGGCCTTCCCATTGCATACCGGAAGGAGGTGCTCTCCACAGGAGAGTCGAGATGATCTCCAGGGATCGTGCCATCATGCCTCAAGTAGCCAGACGTCTCAATCCACTCCAGATGAACCTGATATCCCTGCACTCTCTCGACTGTCACCCCGAGGATCGGCTAACACCATGTTTGCACGTGTGACAGCCCAGGTTGCATATCGATGGAAAGCCACAGATCCCTGTGTCAACGCGACAGGGAGCCTGAGAGTGCTGCTACCGCACAGGAGGAGAGCGGGCGTGCATGTCTCCATTCGAGACGAGGCCTGACCACCCTGAGGACACTCCAGAGGGACACAAATCCCATGTCAACACTTTCGAGAAAAGCTCAGGGTCCGTCCACAGCTCCAGACGTGGACCTAGGACCCGCCACCGACTGGAGAGGAATCCTGAAAGGTCCCTCACCATTCGGTCGGAGACTGGCCTCTCCTGAGGGCACACGAGAAGTTCCCTGAGGTCCCCGTCGTATCTTGAGAAGGACCTGCTGCAACTCGAGAAACACCAGGAGGTTCTCCCTTCCATGGGCGTTGAGGCCCTTTTCTGCTGCTGCATGTTGAGGGAAATCACACCTTCCCTCTTGGGCCTCGAAAGGGGCCTTCACTCCCTTGCTGCGACTCAAGGAACTCCATGACACACGCGCCTCCAATCGACAGGAACCCCGAGGGTCCCGCCATAACTCAAGATGAGCCCTTTTGTCCCCACCTCAGCGTGAGATGAGAGTCAGTTTC
>SJXQ01000979.1:0-108813 GCA_006408695.1 Aepyceros melampus
ACTTAACAGGGCTGACTTTAGACCAAAGGCCGTGCCACACTCATCACATCTGTAAGGTTTCTCTCCAGTATGAACTGTCCGATGCCTTAAAACGTTTGACTTTAGACGAAAGGCCTGCCACACTCATCACATTTGTAAGGTTTCTCTCCAGTATGAACTGTCTGATGACGAGCAAGGTTTGAATTTTTGCTGAAGACTTTGTCACATATATCACATTTAAATAACTTCTTTGCTGTATGAATTTTCGTATGTCTCTTGAGGTCTGAGCTGTGAGTAAAGGCCTTGCCACACTCATCACTTTTGTAAGGTTTCTCTCCAGTATGAACTGTCTGATGACTTAACAGGGCTGACTTTAGACCAAAGCCCGTGCCACACTCATCACATCTGTAAGATTTCTCTCCAGCATGAACTGTCCGATGCCTTAAAAGGTTTGACTTTAGACGAAAGGCCGTGCCACACTCATCACTTTTGTAAGGTTTCTCTCCAGTATGAACTGTCTGATGACGAGCAAGGTTTGAATTTTTGCTGAAGACTTTGTCACATATATCACATTTAAATAACTTCTTTGCTGTATGAATTTTCCTATGTCTCTTGAGGTCTGAGCTGTGAGTAAAGGCCTTGCCACACTCATCACTTTTGTAAGGTTTCTCTCCAGTATGAACTGTCTGATGACGAGCAAGGTTTGAATTTTTGCTGAAGACTTTGTCACATATATCACATTTAAATAACTTCTTTGCTGTATGAATTTTCCTATGTCTCTTGAGGTCTGAGCTGTGAGTAAAGGCCTTGCCACACTCATCACATTTGTAAGGTTTCTCTCCAGTATGAACTGTCTGATGACGAGCAAGGTTTGAATTTTTGCTGAAGACTTTGTCACATATATCACATTTAAATAACTTCTTTGCTGTATGAATTTTCGTATGTCTCTTGAGGTCTGAGCTGTGAGTAAAGGCCTTGCCACACTCATCACTTTTGTAAGGTTTCTCTCCAGTATGAACTGTCTGATGACTTAACAGGGCTGACTTTAGACCAAAGCCCGTGCCACACTCATCACATCTGTAAGATTTCTCTCCAGCATGAACTGTCCGATGCCTTAAAAGGTTTGACTTTAGACGAAAGGCCTTGCCACACTCATCAATTTGTAAGGTTTCTCTCCAGTATG
Source organism: Aepyceros melampus (assembly GCA_006408695.1). Classification (NCBI taxonomy): domain Eukaryota; kingdom Metazoa; phylum Chordata; class Mammalia; order Artiodactyla; family Bovidae; genus Aepyceros; species Aepyceros melampus. The sequence goes on from SJXQ01000979.1 coordinate 1,163, forward strand.
AACTGTCTGATGACGAGCAAGGTTTGAATTTTTGCTGAAGACTTTGTCACATATATCACATTTAAATAACTTCTTTGCTGTATGAATTTTCCTATGTCTCTTGAGGTCTGAGCTGTGAGTAAAGGCCTTGCCACACTCATCACTTTTGTAAGGTTTCTCACCAGTATGAACTGTCTGATGACGAGCAAGGTTTGAATTTTTGCTGAAGATTTTGTCACATATATCACATTTAAATAACTTCTTTGCTCTATGAATTTTCCTATGTCTCTTGAGGTCTGAGCTGTGAGTAAAGGTCTTGCCACACTCATCACAATTGTAAGGTTTTTCCCTGTGTGCTTTGAGTTCTTGTGTTATTACTGAAGGATTCTTAAAATCATTCCCATATATATTAGAAACACTGGTTTGGACACAAGGAGGAATTCTTTGAAGTCGTGAAAATGAGAAACTGTTGTTGACAGAACTCTTAACTTCCTTATATTTAGAAATTATTCCGCCAGTTTGAAATATCTGCAGTTTATCTTGAAAGTTAAATCCAAACCTCTTTCCAAAGGGCTTGATGCCTGGATCCTTTCTATCATGCAAATCTCTCCAATCAAGCACATTTCCATTAAGGCTTACAGGTGTCCCTTTGTAATTTCTTTTGTCATATCTCCCCTGACACTCAAAGTCACACATATTTTCATGACTTTCCCAACGATGAAAATGTTTGATTTCACAGCTTTCAGGGCTTCCCAGCATCAATGTTTGGACTGTTTCTCGTTTATCACTGTTTGCTTTGGGTTGTAAATGCTTGATCACATGTGTAGGAGAGATATCTACAAGATAAAAAGAATCATAGGTATCCTGCTCACAATAATTAAAAAAATAAATGTTTCATGTTGAATATATATTACACCAAAAGTAATACTTACATCAAGTTATGAAATACCACAATGATCACCTTAAGTGTTTAGAAACACTAAAGGAATAGAATTCTTAAGAAAGCATAACATAAATTACCATTAAAGTAGCCTAGTTTTAAAAACCATATGCCAAATGTACTCACATTGGACAATCTTATGCCAACTCTAAAAACAGAGTGTTTTTCTACCAGGACCCTTAGGAACGTATCAATCAACAGTTGTCTCAAATTGAAAAGAAAAATATTACACTATCATTGTATTCTGCAAACTTACTGTACATAAATAAATTCTAAACAATATATTATATATTGTAACAGTAAATAATCAAAACCAAGCTTATCCAATTAATAATTAATTATTCATAATTGGTTGTTTACAATTGAAAACAAATGAGAAAATGAAGAATATGACTAAAACAATTTTTTGAGACAACAGAGTTTTCTAAATCTGCTATAGAACTATGTACTCAAAAAGAAAAGGCATTTTACAATGTTAATAAGTAGTACGTGTCAGCTGTATTGCAGAATACATGCTAAAAGATCATCATCTGTAAATGATACATAAATTAAGACATAAAATATTCACTGGTTTTCTAACAGCCAATAAACAATGCAATCCCCACCTATGTTGTTGTTTAGTCACTCAGTCATGTTTGCCTCTTTGCAACACTGTGGACTGTAGCTCACCAGACTCCTCTGTCCATGGGATTTCCCAGGCAAGAATAGTGGAGTGGGTTGCCACTTCCTTCTCCATGGGATCTTCCTGACTCAGGGATCAAACCTGCATCTTCTGCATTAGCAGGTGAATTCTTTACCACTGAGCCACCAAGGAAGGCTAATCTCTGCTGCTGCTGCTGCTAAGTCACTTTAGTCATGTCCAACTCTGTGTGACCCCACAGATGGCAGCCCACTAGGCTCCTCTGGCCCTGGGATTCTGCAGGCAAGAATACTAGAGTGGGTTGCCATTTCCACTGGAACAATAGTTCCAGTGCATGAAAGTGAAAAGTAAAAGTGAAGTCGTTCAGTCTTTTAGCAACCCCATGGACTGCAGCCTACCAGGCTCCTCCATCCATGGGATTTTCCAGGCGGGATTCCCAGGCAAAAATAGTGGAGTGGGTGCCATTTCCTTCTCCATGGGATCTTCCTGACTTAGGGATCAAACCTGCATCTTCTGCATTAGCAGGTGAATTCTTTACCACTGAGCCACCAAGAAAGGCTAATCTCTAGCCATGCACTATTCTTAATTACCTAGTTTAATGGCTTCAAAATATAATAAACAAAAAATGAGTGATTTGTGTATTTATTGACCAGGGTCAGACACAATATTCCTGAAAAATGTTGCAAGTGAAACGCATACAAGGTATAATGTAGTTGAGGTTTGACAGAAAACAAAATTCGGTAAAGCCATTATTCTTCAATTAAAAAATACACAAAAAATTAAGACGATATAATGTACAGCTAGAACAAATAATTTCACAATTTGTATGAAACTACAAAAAATCTCGAATAGCCAAAGCAATCTTGAGAAAGAAGAATGGAACTGGAGGAATCAACCTGCCTGACTTCAGGCTCTACTACAAAGCCACAGTCATCAAGACACTATGGTTCTGGCACAAAGACAGAAATATAGATTAATGGAACAAAACAGAAACCCCAGAGGTAAATCCATGCACCTATGGACACCTTATCTTCGACAAAGGAGGCAAGAATATACAATGGATTAAAGCAATCTCTTTAACAAGTGGTGCTGGGAAAACTGGTCACCACTTGTAAAAGAAAGAAACTAGATCACTTTCTAACACCATACACAAAAATAAACTCACAATGGATGAAAGATCTAAATATAAGACCAGAAACTATAAAACTCCTAGTGGAGAACATAGGCAAAACACTCTCCGACATACATCACAGAAGGATCCTCTATGACCCACCTCCCAGAATATTGGAAATAAAAGCAAAAATAAACAAATGGGACCTAATTAAACTTAAAAACTTCTGCACAACAAAGGAAACTATAAGCAAGGTGAAAAGACAGCCTTCAGAATGGGAGAAAATAATAGCAAATGAAGCAACTGACAAACAACCAATCTCCAAAATATACAAGCAACTTCTGCAGCTTAATTCCAGAAAAATAAACGACCAATTTAAAAAAGGGGCCAAAGAACTAAATAGACATTTCTCCAAAGAAGACATACAGATGGCTAACAAACACATGAAAATGAAAGGTTGTTGTAGAATCACGATGCCGGGATTCTTGGCCTCCGGAGGAGAAGAATTCAATCCGGGGCCAGAGACAAGGCTTGACCGCTCAGAGCTTTTGTGTAATAAGTTGTATTAAAGTATAAAGGAGATAGAGAAAGCTTCTGACATAGGAATCAGAAGAGGGTAGAAAGAGTACCCGCTTGTTACTGTTAGCAATGAAGTTATATACTCTCCAGTAAATCCAAAGAATGTCTGAAGGTTGTAAAGACCTCACCAGACCTACTCCCATAATTTACATTTTAAGATAACAGAATTAGCCAGAAGGTTTAACCCAGAGACTGTCCTCAGGCATAATACATTGTTATATAATCCTAAGGAATGTAGAAAGGAAAAAATGTTTGTCCTTTTTTGCTCCTTGAGAATTCCAGACCCCTCTCTCCTTGGGGACCCCTAGACTTCTGATCAACCTGCCTAGGAAATGACTCTCTCAAAAAGACGCTCAACATCACTCATTATCAGAGAAATCCAAATCAAAACCACAACAAGGTACCATTTCACACCAGTCAGAATGGCTGCGATCCAAAAGTCTACAAGCAATAAATGCTGGGGAGGGTGTGGAGAAAAGGGAACACTTTTACACTGTTGGTGGGAATGCAAACTACTACAGCCACTATGGAGAACAGTGTGGAGATTCCTTAAAAAACTGGAAATAGAACTACCTTATGACCCAGCAATCTCACCACTGGGCATACACACCGAGGAAACCAGAACTGAAAGAGACACGTGTACCCCAATGTTCATCGCAGCACTGTTTATAATAGCCAGGACATGGAAGCAACCTAGATGTCCATCAGCAGATGAATAGATAAGAAGGCTGTGGTACGTATACACAATGGAGTATTACTCAGCCATTAAGAAGAATTCATTTGTATCAGTTCTAATGAGGTGGATGAAACTGAACCTATTATACAGAGTGAAGTAATCCAGAAAGAGAAACATCAATACACTATACTAACACATATATATGTAATTTAGAAAGATGGTAACAATAACCCTGTTTGCGAGACAGCAAAAGAGACACAGATGTATAGAACAGGCTTTTGTACTCTGTGGGAGAGGGAAAGGGTAGGATGATTTAGGAGAATGGCATTGAAACATGTATAATATCATATATGAAACGAATCGCCAGTCCAGGTTCGATGCATGATACTGGATGCTTGGGGCTGGTACACTGGGATGACCCAGAGGGATGGTAGGGGGAGGGAAGAGGGAGCAGGGTTCAGGATGGGGAACACGTGTATACCTGTGGTGGAGTCATGTTGATGTACGGCAAAACCAATACAATATTGTAAAGTAATTAACCTACAGTGAAAATAAATAAATTTATATTAAAAAAAGATATAATGTAGATAAAGTCGTATCATAAAGAACATGAAAGAATATAGATTCACCTTTTTTAAACAAATAAATTTTGAGTATTTACTATAAAACATGTACTACTGACAGCACTAATTTGCTTTAAAAGGCTTGAGGTAAATTAACATGTTTTTCTCTAATCAGAGCAGGAGACACACCTAATTGGCCCACAAAGTGGTAAGAGAACCAGGATATGAATCTGAACCTACTGGGATGACTGAGAAAATTTATTTGTAAACATGACCACCCACGGAATGAATAGACTAGAATATAAAAATAAAAAAAAATACAAGGAACTTAGAAAGAAAATATCAAGGAAGATAGAAGACAGAAGTAGTCTGTTTAACTATTATTCAGCCACGCCATCTCGAAATGGGTTGTGAGTCATTATGGATGCACAGAGTGATCTAGGTCATGTCCTGAGATATGTGTTCAATAAATGATCAGAGATTATCTTTACAGTGAGAGTATGTAGAAGGTGGAGTGATGTGATAGGTAAGAACAATGTTTCCATCTGTATCAAGGTACTATGTGAGGACTGGTCAGGACTAAGAAAGGGCCTGTGTGAGCATAGGGTACACAGGTTTATGTCAGATAGCTTGTGACCGCATGTTTTTGCGAAAATAACTGAGAGCGCACACTAATATACTGACCTTAAAAGAAAAGAACTGATTCAGCAAGTTTATGGGCATTATACTATGGGTATGGGACAGAAACGAGAGAGATTTTCAAAGTGACTGTGATATATGGAGAAAGCAGGATAATACCTGTTATACTATTTACAATGTAATGTAGCCAGCTCTGATTTTGTAAGTTACCAAGGGAATGCTTATATTCAAGAAAAACATACACAATATTCCAGAATATTGTGTAAGAATCTTATTAGCAGAAATCAGAAGAAAAATCTAGGAAAAGGCTATCTAAACCTGGGTTCCTCTGCCAAGTATGATTAATCTCTCTATTGAACGTTTACTTCGTTTCTTCTTCCACACATGGTCATCTCAAGATCGAGGAGTATCAAAGGAAAGGAGGGATTGACACTGACTCTGGAAGACCTTCCCAGTTACAAAAGCCTTTCTGAAGCATCAAACTCTTTTCTTGTAGAAAAAGGCTTTATTCTCCTAGACCTTCCCTGAGTTCAAAAGAGCAGATTCAAACAGTTACTAATACATAAAAGGACAGTAAAGGATCATACCATGATCAAGTGGGATTTATTGCAGGGATGCAAGATTTCTCAATATCCACAAGTTAATCACTATGATACACCACATTAACAGTTGAAGACTAAAAACCATATGATCATCAATAGATGCAGAAAAGGTTCTGACAAAATTCAAGTGCCATTTATGATAAAAAAAAAAACCCTTCTGAAAGTCAGCAAAGATGGACCTTACCTCACTATAATTAAGACTGTATATGTCAAACACACAGCTAACATCGTACTCAACAGGGAAAAACTGAAAGCACTCCCCTTAACAACATGAATAAGACAAGAATGTTCACTACTGTCATTTTTATTGAACATATTTTTGGAAGTCCTAGCCACAACAATCAGAAAAGAAAAACAAATAAAAGGAATTCAAGGTAAAAAAGAAATAAGGAAGAAGTGAAACTGTCACTATGATGCTACACACAGAAAATCCGGAAGATGCCACCACATGACTACTAGACCTCATCAATGAACAGAATAAACTTGCTGGATACAAAATATATAGACAACTGCTGCATTTCTATACACTAATAATGATATATCAGAAAGTGAAATTAATAAAACAATCCCATTCACCATCTCAGAGAAAAGAATACAATTCTAAGGAATAAACCTACCTAAAAAGTCAAAAGAACTGTACTCATGAAACTAAAAGATGCTGATGACTGATACCAAAGATGACACAAACAGATGGCACAAACATATACCATGTTCTTGGACTTAAAGAAGTAACACTGTCAAAATGACCATACTATCCAAGGCAATCTACATATTCAATGCAACCCTTATCAAATTAACAATGACATACTTCATAAAACAAAGAAAAACTTAACTTGTACCAAAATACAAAAGACTCTGATCTATAAAATGATCTTGAAAAGGAAGAACAGAGGTGGAGGAATCATGCTTCCTGAATACAGACTATACTACCAACTGACAGTTAACAAAGTGAAAGTGAAGTCGCTTAGTCGTGTCCAACTCTTTGTGATCCCATTAACTGTAGACTATCAGGTTCCCCTGTTCATGGGATTTTCCAGGCAAGAATATTGAAGTGGGTTGCCATTTCCTTCTCCAGCAGATCTTCCTGACCCAGGAACTGAACCTGGGTCTCCTCCACTGTAGACAGATGGCTTTACCATCTGAGCCACCAGGGAAGTGGTATGATGATGACAGAAACACAGATCAGTAGAACAGGACAGAAAACCCAGAAATAAACCAATTTACTTAGAGTCAGTTATTCTATAACAAACGAGGAAAGAATATAGAATGAAGAAGTCTCTTTAATAAGTGATGCTGGGATAAATGGATAGGTACATGAAAAAGAATGAAATTACAACATTCTCTCACACCACATACAAAAATAAACTCAAAATGTGTTAAACATCTAAATGCAAGACCAGTACTATAAAATTCATAGTGGAAAACAAATGCAAAACACTGACATAAATGTCAGCAACATTTTTTTGGATCTCTCTCTTAGAGTCATGGTAATAAAAGCAAAATCAAACAAATGAGACATAATTAAATTTAAAACCTTTTTGCAAAGCAAAGAAAACCAAAAAAAGAACAAAAATTCAACTTTTAGACTATAAGACTGTATAAGCAAATGATGTAACCTATAAGAGATTTATTTCCAAGATATACAAACAGTTCATACAGCTTAATATCAAAACAAACAAACAACCCAATCAAAAACTGGGCAGAAGATCAAAACAGATACTTCTCCAAAGGAGACAAACAGATGGCCAACTGTCACCTGAAAAGATGTTTGATGTCTCTACTTATGAGAGAAATGCAAATCAAAACCACAAAAATGTACCACCTCACACTGGTCAGAATCACCACCATCAAAAAGTCTCAGTTCAGTTCAGTTCAGTTCAGTCGCGCAGTCGTGTCCGACTCTTTGCGACCCCATGAATCGCAGTACGCCAGGCCTCCCTGTCCATCACCAACTCCCGGAGTTCACTCAGACTCACGTCCATTGAGTCTGTGATGCCATCAAGCCATCTCATCCTCGGTCGTCCCTTTCTCCTCCTGCCCCCAATCCCTCCCAGCATCAGGGTCTTTTCCAATGAGTCAACTCTTCGCATGAGGTGCCCAAAGTACTGGAGCTTCAGTTTTAGCATCATTCCTTCCAAAGAAATCCCAGGGTTGATCTCCTTCAGAATGGACTGGTTGGATCTCCTTGCAGTCCAAGGGACTCTCAAGAGTCTTCTCCAACACCACAGTTCAAAAGCATCAATTCTTCTGCGCTCAGCCTTCTTCACAGTCCAACTCTCACATCCATACATGACCACAGGAAAAACCATAGCCTTGACTAGACGGACCTTAGTCGGCAAAGTAATGTCTCCGCTTTTGAATATACTATCTAGGTTGCTCATAACTTTTCTTCCAAGGAGTAAGCGTCATTTAATTTCATGGCGTATGAAAAGGCAAAATGAAAAACAAACTTAGAGTTACCAAAAGGATAGTACAGGATGGTGATGAGGGCAGGAAAGGGAGAGATAATTAGGAGTCTGAATATTTACAAACTAATGTATATACAACATAGATAAACTACAAGAACCTACCATATAGCTCAGGGAAATATACTGTGTATCTTGTAAACTGCTATATACCTGAAACACAACATTGTAAATTAACTACACTTAAAAAGTGGAGAAGGAAATGGCAACGCAGTCCAGTATTCTTGCCTGGAGAATCCCAGGGACAGAGGAGCCTGGTGGGCTGCTGTCTGTGGGGTCGCATAGAGTCAGAAAGGACTTAGCAGCAGCAGCAGCAGCAAACCTAAAAAGAATGGTTAAAACAAAAACAATAACACCTATTCCAGAGATGTTCAAAAGATGTTTCACAAGGGTGTAAAAACCACTAAATGGGGGAAGCAGTCTATGAAACAAGACATGTTGACAAAAATGAATACCCACCAGCAAAGAATTTACTTGGAACATTATCTTACACTATAGACAAAAATGAACTCAAAATGGTTCAAAGACCTAAACCTAAGTCCCAAATGTATAAAACTCCTAGAAGTAAACGTGTAAGAAATGTTTCTGGAAATTGGACCCATAAATGCTTACCAGATATAACACCAAAAGCACAGGCCACAAAATAAAACCAGATATTAATAAATTGAACTATATCAAAATTATAAACAACTCTGCATTAAAGTACAGTGAGTTTGAAAAGGCAATCAACAGTAAAAGAGAAAATATGTGGAAATCATACATCTGATAGTAAATGAGTACAAAGAATATATAAAAATTTTAAGAGGAACTGATCACCAGTTCCACCATAGGGACCATTCCCCAATCAACCATCCAACACATTGCAAATACAAAACAGAAACTCTAAGAGTAACACAGAAATTTGAACTCAATGATAAAATTAAAAAATACCTACAATGCACAGAACAACAGTGCAGCCAATAGCCCCATAGATATGAGATGTGAACTTGGACAAAGTTGTCCTGAGGTAAATTCTCAAACCATTTACAGAGGCTAAAATACATGGTCCTTGATACACATCAACAACACTGTCATGGTGCCCTGGACAGAGTCTCCAAAGACAGAAAATAACCTGGAAAGATGTATCAGGCTCTCGTGATACTTTCTCTCTCATAATCCTAGAACATACTGACCACTGTGCTGGATAGCTTCAAGTGGTAACTTTGTACAGAGCAAGAAAATAACATTAGGAATAGTGTCTCCATCACAGTTTTCTGTTACTTACTAAATCCACTCCACAGAGACTCACCAGAGGCTGCGAATTAAACATAAGTGGATTATCACAGCAAGGAAACCAGATAAAATTTCAGACCCTCAGGAATATATTTCAAATAAACTGAAGAGGTAAAATGATACAAAGTAAGGAGAATGGAACATCAGGAACAGTTGACAATCCCAGACTGGGTAGAGCAGCACAAGAGTAAAACTAATAAAACATGAAGGTCAGACATAACAGCATCTTGAGATGGGACCATGCACTCAACCTACAGATGGCAAGCTAAGAGCCTGCAAGATTCACATATGTGCCCCTCATAGGATCTAGGATCAAAAAGATGATCTCTCTACCCACTCTTACATTTTCCTAAGTAACAACCACAGAGGATCCGATCCACCAACTTGTCCCACTCCTAAATAGAAAATACCAGCCCTTTTGAGATACTCGTTTTTCTTTATATGTTGTAGTTTTGGCTACTTAACATCACTCCCCACTGTCCAGAGCTTTTTCTCATTCTCCAATGTGGAGATAATATTCAGATCAGAAACAGAAATTCTGGGACTCCCCTGGTGATCTGGTGGTTAAGACTCTGCATTTCCAATGCAGGGGGTGCAGGTTTGATCCTTAGTCAGGGAACTAAGATCCCACATGCAGAATGGTGCAGCCAAAAAAGAGTAAACAAGCAAGCAAAAACAAACAAATAGATATTCAGTGTTATCAGAAGAAAGAAATCTAAAGTGCTGTGGTTTTTTTAAACACTGAGCCAAAAGTCAAAAAGTAGAAAATAGGAAATCGGGTTTTTATTGTTTGTTTGTTTGTTTGTTTTGTTTTTTTTTTAACATTTTCCAGTGAGCTTTATACATAATTAAGCTCTGGAACAACTTCAGATATGACATGAAACAGACACAGCATCTTAAGAGGGTCAGTTAATCTCGTGAAGATGTGTCATGCCCCAGTCACCAGAACTCTCAGATGAAAGACATCAGGGCCTCCCAAGGGGCACACAGGGAAAATGCAGATACCCAAGGGCAGCTCTGGAAGGAAGTCATCCTCACCCACAGACAGCAGGTTCCTACAGGTCTCCAGCATCACGTCCCTGTACAAGGCCCTCTGAGCAGGGTCCAGGAATTTCCACTCCTCCTGAGTGAATTCGATGGCCACATCCTCAGAGGTCAGTCGTTCCTAAAAAGAAACCACATGTCACCAAAAGGGCCATGAAAAGTTCTCATTTTCATGCAAAAGAGAAAGTGCAGTAAGGGGTATGGATTGACTTGGTTGAAGTCTGTGTTCTAACAGATCCATGCAGGGGTATCTGGAGAAATTATGGATCTCTAATTTTAATTTCTTATGCTTTTTCTTAAGAACTTATGAGATCCTCCAATTAATATGGATTTTTCATCATTGTTCAAAATCCATGAAATATATAAAAATAAAGCTCAACACTGTTTTGGCTATACAGAAGTGTCAGATATTATGTTCTACTCAGTGAGTGCAACTCATTATCTCAATGAGGTACAGCATGAGTGGTGTCTTCAGAGATGACGAAATCCATGGCACTATTAATGGAAAGGTCAAAATTTTCAGTTATGATGTTGATAACAGCAGCAAGGACCAAAAGTGTCTGAGGGCTCCCTGTTGCTCTAAATTACTGTAGTATTACTGTAAACATTAAATAAGTACTTTACAGGCAAGAACCTGTCATCAATATAATAGCTCATTAAAGAACCATCTGTTCCCACCTTAGAGAAGAAAACCTGTGTCACAGATATCTGAGAAACTCGACTCAGATCAAGAAGGTAAGAAATGTTACACAAAGCACCTTAACCCAGAAACTTGGGCTCAGCAACTGAACCTTAAGCATCTAATAGTGAAGTAATACAGAGAAGATTAAAAGTCCTTTGACAGAGGGCTCCTAAAGAAAACTTGAAAGAAGTCCAAGGTGAGCCTCTTCCCTGCCCTTCTGTTTTCTCTGCAGGGGGAGCAGCTCTCGGGCCTCAGGCCTCCATCTCTTGAAAACGGACACCTGTGCCAAATTAGTCTCTACCTCCTCCCTGATCGGGAGAACCTCCCCCCTGTTGAGTGATCACTGTCCACAGTGGTGGTGAAGGACCAGAGACACTGACCCATGAGAGCCATAGCAGCTTGGCAGTCCCAGGTCCCTGGACCATTCACTTATTCCTAGCCACAGCTTCCAAACCAGTGCCATTTCAAGGGACTTTGACACAGCAGCCAAGTTCCCTGGGGCTGGAGCTGCCACAGCAGGGGTGGCTGGCTCCAGGGCTGGAAGTGGTACTGTGTTTGGGAGCTTCATCACTGTTATCAGGAACCCTTCTCTGAAACAGTAGCTCTTTTACGCCATGGGCTTGGCCCTCTCAAAGGCCATGGGGCTCTTTTGCCTGATGGTGGTCTAGCTCATCTTCTTCACGAATATGAAGGAGCTACTTCCACCTCCCACAGTTCTTTCTCCTGTGTCTGCCCTGTATGTTCCCTGTCCGGGAACTCCCCAGGCAGCCTGGGGAAAGTGGTGGGCTCAGGGTTTGACAGAAGGAAAACAAATAGATATTGTATTAATATATATATAAAAAAAGTCCAAGGTCAACAATGGAATAACATGAAAGGTCATTATAGACATGGATACAGAAACAGAAGTGTTAGTAATTTACTACTTAAAACACCAACAGGATTGTTTAGAAAATATCAAGGCTACAGATTATACTGATAATATAATTTCAACTGAAAAAAAGGTAATATGCACTTTTTAAATCATGATGTCTTCTATCTAAACCACAGCTTGCACATGCATGCATGAATATCTATAAGAAATTAACTGACATGAGAGGATTCGTCTTTTGACAGATTTTTTTGGACAATTTTATATCATCCTTTTATTCACATGTATTTCAGCATCTTTCAGACGATAAAAATGTATCCTCTGTACTCAGCTGAGTTTGTCAACAGGATTGTATACTAGGCTACCAAAAGAAAACTGGTAAAAACATTAAAAAAAGAAAGAAAGAAAGAAAGAATACTCGAACTCAATTCATAATAAAATTACCATATACAAAGATACAAATACAATTTTATCCATTGACATTTACATAGCAAAGCATTAACAGAAGCCAAAGACTTTCTTTGCTTTTTTTTCCATTAATAAAACAGTGATTTGAAATTAGAAGAGTCATTAGATTATGCAAAAAAAATTATCACAATAGCAAAGTAAAAAAACTTCTTGGAGAATTAAAAATCATGGCAAAAAAATGAATATGGACAAAATATAGTTATTAAGCAAGACTATCTCAAGAAACATCATCATAGGAAGGAAACATTCAATACATTTCTTCTGAAATTACAGTGGCATGAAAGGAGCTGTCCAGGGTGCCTGTCTTTTGCCAACATATGATGCACAGGAGCAGGGGCCACTAGAAGTAACAGGAGGAAAAACCCAGGGCAGGAGACACACAGTTCATCAGAGAGTTGAAACAGCTAGTACTCACAAACCTAAGGACATGGAAAGGTGAAAAGTGAAAGGATGGAAAAAGACAGTCCATCCTAAAGACAGCAGGGGAGACCGTTATATCAGGCAAAATAAACTGAAGAAAAAAAAAAGTGCAATGAGATAAATATTGTATAATGATAAAACAGTCAATTTACTAAAAAGCTGTAACAAGTAAAAATATATATACATCTAACATTAGATATCTCAGAAAACTAAGCAAACATTGAACCTGCAAACAGATCACATAGCCCAACAAAAGCAAAAAACACATGTATCTCAAGGACACAGAAAACATTCTCTATGAGAAACCACATGTAGGCCAAAATTAACCATTTTAAGAGACTGATACCATAAAAGTATCTTCCCTAACAACAATGAAATAAACACAAGAAAAAAAGAAACTTCCTCACATGTGGACATTAAACAACTCACTCTTACACCACAAATGGGTCTAAGAAAAAAATCACAAGGAAATTTTTAAATACATGGATGAAAACAAAAAGACAACATTACAAAATTTATAACACACAGAGAATACTGTACTAGAAGGAAAGTCTGAACTGTTAAATGCTTACAGTAAAAAAGAGAAAAGATCTTAAATCTGAAATCTATTTTTAGACCTCTAAGAAGCAGAAAACAGAAAACAAACTAAACTCAAGTTTACCAGAAGGAAACATGTAAATAAGGAAGATTAAACCAGAGATACAATAGAAAGTAGGAAAATATAAAAATCAACAAACAAAGAGTTGATGTTTTGAAAAAACTGTATAGGAAAAACCCCCACCTAGACTAAGGACAAGAGAAAAAAAGATTCAAATAACTAAAAACAGATATGAAACAGGAGTGATTACAACTGAGGTCAAAAAGATAAGGAAATACTATGACCAATAATGCCTATAAGTGACAGAATATAGGAGATACTGGCAAATTCTCAGACACATACAAACTATTTTACTTATTAAGAAAAAAAAAATTTTCAGAAGTGTTGAAAGTGAAAGCATTAGGCACTCAGTCATGTCTGACTCTTTGTGACCTCATGGACTGTAGCCCACAAGGATCTTCTGTCCATGGAATTTCTCCAGACATGAATACTGGACTAGAGAGCCATTCCTTTCTCCAGGGAATCTTCTGACCCAGGGATAGAACCTGGGTCTCCTGCACTGCAGGCAGATTCTTTATGATTTGAGCCATCAGGGAAGCCCATTATAACTAGAGAGATTTAAAAAGTAATCAGAAACCTCTAAGAAAAATACAGGACCAAATTCTACCAAACATTTACAAAAGAATTACCACTAATCTTGCTAATTCTATGGAGCAAGCATGATTCTAACAGTTTGCGACTTCCCAAAGACACAAGAAAGGAAAACTAGAAATCAATACTCCTGAGAAATACTGATGCAAAATTAAAATACTTGCAAACCCACTTCAACACATACTAAGAATATCTGGAGAAACAGACACAGAGAACAGATGGAGGCGGGAGGGGACGAAGGAGAGGGTGAGATGTATGGAGACAGTAACATGGAAACTTACATTACCATATATAGAGAGCCAATGCGAATTTGCTGATTGACTCAGGGAACTCACACAGGGGCTCTCTAAGAACCTACAGGGGTGGAATAGGGAGGAAGATGGGAAGGAGGGGACATATGTATACTTATGGCTGATTCATGTTGGTATTTGGCAGAAAACAACTTCTGTAAAGCAATTAAAATAAAATAATTCTTCAATTAAAATCATTTAAATAAATAAATAAAAAGATCTGACACCATGACCAAGTGGATTTTATTCATATAAGGCAAGGAGAAGTCAACATACAAATATCAATTAATATGACACACTACATTAACAGATTAAAGAGGAAAAAAAAAACAGGATCATCTCGATGCAGGAAAAAACCATTCAACAAAAATTTGACAACCTTTCAAGATGGAACACTGAACAAACTACAAACAATAAATTATACCAACATCAACATAATAAATGCCATTATGAAAAGAGCACAGCAATGGGGAAAGAATGAAAGCTCTTCCTCTGAGGTCAAAAAGAAGGCAAGGACGCACACTCTGCACTACAGTTCAACAAAGCACTGAAACCCTTAGAGCAATTAGATGCAAAAAGGAAATCAAAGGTCCCCAAATTGAAAAAGAAGTAAATGTATCTTCTTTCCCACATGACAAAGTTTCATCAGTAAAAATCATAAAGATTACAAAAGAAACATGCTATATTAAAAAGGATTCTTTAATAACCCCACAAAGGATCAATCAACCAATTAACTCATTATCAAAACTGCCATGACAATCTCTGTGGAAGCAGAATAAGACATGGTGAAAGTCATAGAACTATTCAAAGAGCAAACACAAAACTCTTGAAGAAGGAAGATGGAGGTCTTTCTATTTCAACACCTAGTACAAGGTAATCAAGGTGATGTGGTACTGGTATAAAAACAGACAAATAAACCAACTGAACAGAACACAGTACTCAGAAATAATTCTTTGTGTATATAAATTCCTTGTGTATATATAAGGTATATTCACAAGGATGTCAAGATACACAAAAGGGAAAGGACAGGCTCAATTGATCTGATTTCCAGATTTAACCAGCTACTGTGCATACTAACACCTGACTTCCACGTGTAACTACACGTGGGTGAGACAGCACATCCAGATAGGCCCTAAGTAATCCCTGCTGCCCAACAGCATGGAGACCCCATCTCCAACCCGTGGGTGAGAAGCCCTGCCCAGGACGGTGCCCAGGGGAGCCTCCTCACAAGGCCAGGTCACTGGGTCATGGGGAGATGGGACCTAAGTGGAGACGACAGGCCCTGAGGGAAGGCCCCAGTTGAGTGTGCATGTACAGGAGTCACACAGGACACTCCAGAGTCAGAACAATTAGCGAGTCCAGAGAAGGGCATTTCAGGAAGGACAGACTAAATATGACCTTACCTGAGAAAGAGCCATGCCTCACTCGTTTTCTTTCCTCTTCCTTAACTTCAGGGCTTCCTCAGGCAACACAAGTCTTCAGAGGTCTATCATGAAAGTTGAAAACATGCTGTTTAATGCTTAGAGTCAACACATCCCCTTCCTGAGCCCCAACCACACACACAGGGAAGCCCTCACCATGAGGAACAGACAGTCCCCTGTGGCCACTGTCTCAGGAGGGACTCAGGACAGTCAACTTCCGCAGAGAGACCAACACGGGACTTTCCCACACTTTCCCTCGGATCACACTCCCTTCCTGCTGAGGCCTCATGTACACAGCAGCAGGAGGCATCTTTGCTGACCAGGAAATCTCCTTCAGGTCACACGGCATGCCCTGATACATTCCCACTCAGAACAGAGCATCCTCTCCTCAGCCCAGATCTCAGACCTCAGCACTGGGAGACTCAGAGTCCTGATGCTCAGTAAGGGATTCAGACTGGAATCAACTGGGCCATCTTAAACATTCTCGAGCTGTGGACCAACACAAACTACCTGAAGGGGAATCTCTGGCCAGAGAGTACAAAACATGTGTGTCGGGAGTTGAGCTAGGCATTACTGACAAAATGGAGGCACAGCCCCAACCCCTCTTTGTCCCGCAGATACAGACCCGGGATGAAGGAGTTAGGCTTTGTGATTCTGACTTGTTTTTTCCTTTCCTGGGCTGAGTTGACTGAAAAGAATATTAACGTGCCTACTGTTCTTGAGAGGAGTATGAGACGGCACAAAGTCTTCTGCAGCTGTGCTCAGAGAGTAATTCATGAAGTTAATCACTGACATTTGTTAAAGGACTTTTACAAAAGAGTATTCCAGGGTGAGCACGCAGGCCGCAGCTTGAGGCCATGGGAGGGGTTGCCATCTGAAGCCTATTTGTGAGGGAAGTGTTTATGGCAAAGGAGTTTGCTGAATTTAGGGCTTAGGAATAATTAAAATAGTTAGAAGCTAAAGATTTAAGGGGAGAAGGCAATGGCACCCCACTCCAGTACTCTTGCCTGGAGAATCCCATGGGCAGAGGAGCCTGCTAGGCTGCAGTCCATGGGGTCACTAAGAGTCGGACACGACTGAGCGACTTACTTTTACTTCTCACTTTCATGCATTGGAGAAGGAAATGGCAACCCACTCCACTGTTCTTGCCTGGAGAATCCCAGGGATGGCAGAGCCTGGTGGGCTGCCGTCTATGGGGTCGCACAGAGTCGGACACGACTGAAGCAACTTAGCAAAGATTTAAGGAATGTTGAAATGTTAGCATATTCTCCTATATAGCTTATAGAGATTAGAGACTTTAGAGATATTAATAGCTCGAAGCCCTTTGTAAGAAATAGTGAGCTTAGGATACTAGAGGCAAACAGGACTTAGAAAGAGAAGAAATAAACTGAGGAATGTGGTATGCAGCCCAGACATTAGCATGAGTCACAATGTATTCACAAGACACATGACAAGAAGTAGATAAGAGAATCAATGAGGCAAGAACTCCTTTTGAGGGGCAACAATGATTTATGGAGACAATAAATCTGGGTCAGGGGGAACTGAAAATGTCAAACCTCTGACCTAATGCTTTTATAAAAGTATAAAAGACAATCATAAGCTTGAAATAAATAGGCAGTGCAAGATAACTTGAGAGGCTGTCTCATTTCTCACTGACACCGCTCAGCCCTTCAGGTTGAATCCCTGACTGCTGGAGCTGAACATATAGAAGCATTTTATTTTCTTGATTTTATCATGGTATTATTTTCCCATTTTTCAAAGAAAACCTTTAATTTCATAAGATCTAATGTCATACCTCTGTTATTCTCTGGTAAAGAGCCGAGACCAGAAATATCCATTTGTGTGTGCACACATAAACAGATACACATAATTCATGTCTTTGGTAAAACCACAGTTGAAAATATGTCTATTTTATTACAACATGTTGAGAGGGTAACAGGCAGTAAGGCCAGGGGGTCTCCAAATGGAGGAAATAGGCTCTAAGTGTCAGACATTTTTATATCTTTTAAGCAGCAGGAGGAAACAAACTGGGTCTCCAAAGGGAGGAAATAGGCTGCAATTGTCAGACATTCTTTTCTCTCTTAAGCGGCAAGAGGAAACAAACTAGTGATATTTTTTTTCTTCTCTATACAAATTTAAAAGGAGGTTTCTCTTACAATACTGTGTTGTCATAATGACACCTGGGGTCAGACTCTCAAGACAATCAGGACTGAAGGTGCCTGGGGGTCCCCACACAAGCTCCTATCCTAATTACACCTGAGGAAACCTGGGTATTAGTAACTGTGGGGGGCCAATCCGTTGATTTCCTTTTAGATACTGGGCAACTTACACCGTGCTTACTGAAGCCCCTGGCCCACTTCCTTCCCGATCTGCTTCCATAATGGGACTGTCTGGACGAGCCAAAGGGTATTATTTCAGTTATTCTTTATGTTGTAACTGAGATTCTGGGCTACTTTCACACGAGTTCTGATTGTGCCAGAGTCTCCCTCACCCCTTTTGGGGAGGGATATACTGAACAAGGTCCATGCCTCTGTTTTCATAAATATGGAGCCCCCCCCTCCCTTTAGTTGAACAAAATGTAATCCTAGAGTATGGGCTGATGGAAAATCTGTGAGTCGAGCACAAGATGCTATTCCTGTAGTTGTCAAGCTCAAAGACCCACACTTATTTCCACATAAGAAGCAGTATCTACTGACACCTGAGGTTAAGAAAGGGTTAAAACCCATCAGCGAAAATTTAAAGAAGCAGGGACTATTAGTCCCCTATAACAGTCCATGCAACTCTCCTATTTTGGGTATAAAGAAATCAAATGGGAAATGCAGACTAGTTCAAGATTTACAAATAATAAATGAGGCTGTAGTTCCTTTACAGCTCATGGTGCCTAATCCTTATACTCTATTGTCTGAAATTCCTGAACAAGCCAAATATTTCTCAGTAATTGATTTCAAAGATGCTTTGTATTCTGTGCCTTTGGCAGAGGAAAGTCAATTTCTATTTGCTTTTGAAGACCCTATGCAGCCAGCTTCTCAGTGAACCTGGACAGTTTTGCCCCCAGGATTTCGTGACAGTCCTCATTTATTTGGACACAGTTTCTCACGGGATCTACAAAACTTTAATAGCTCCAAAGCGGTCATGTTACCATATGTAGATGATATTTTGCTCTGTGCTGAAGCAGAGGAAGCTTGTTCAGGAGCCTCAGAAGATTTCTTAAACTTTCTGGCAGGCTGCAGTTATAAGGCATCAAGAGAAAAGGCTCAGCTTTGTCAACAATATGTTAGATATCTGGGCCTAATCATATCAGGAGGGACTAGGGCCATAGGCCCTGAGAAAATTAAACCCATACTAAATCATCCCCTACCTATGACTTTAAGACAATTGAGAAGATTTCTGGGAATCATAGGCTACTGTCATATTTGGATTCCGGGTTATGGGGAACTTGCCTGGCCTTTATATAAACTTATAGCTGAAACTCAGCAGGCCCAGACGACAAACTGGTTTCATCTCCAGAAACTCAAAAGGCTTTTAAGGTTCTTCAGACTGCTGTCCTGCAATTTCCAGCTCTGAATTTGCCCACAGGGTCAGAATTTAACTTGTTTGTCACTGAAAGAAAAGGTATGGCCTAGTGAGTTTTGACACAGTCTCCACTTACCATTTGATTTCTTTATCCTGAGGACCTCACCAGCAACCTATTGCTTATCTAAGCAGAAAATTAGGTGTAATTTCATGTGGGTGGCCCCACTGCCTAAGAGTAATTTGGTCAGTGGCTTTATTAGCACCTGAAGCTTTAAAAATAATTAATGGATGAAACCTTACTGTACTGACTTCTCATGATGTGAGTGGTATCTTAAATTCTAAGGTTAATATTTGGATGACAGACAGTAGACTTCTTAAATATCAGTCATTGTTGTTAGAAGGACCAGTAACTAAGCTTAAAGTTTGTGAAAATTTAAATCCTGCCACTTTCCTTCCTGAGAAGGAAAATGAAACACCTGATCATGATTGTTCCCAATTTCTAAAGTTAAACTATGCAGCTTGGGAAGATCTAATGGATACTCCATTAGACAATCCTGACATGGAAATATTTACAGATGGCAGTTCTTTTGTTTGGGATGGAAAGTGTAAAGCTGGTTATGCAGTGGTGGCTGCTGAACAGGTTTTAGAAGCAAAATCTTTCCCCCAGGGAACTAGTGCTCAGTTAGCGGAGCTTGTGGCTCTGACCCGTGCTCTAGAGTTAAGCAAAGGGCAGCAGGTAAATATCTATACGGATTCTAAGTATGCTTATTTGATTTTACATGCTCATACTGTAATATGGAAAGACAGTTTAAAACAGCAACAGGAGAAACTATTAAGCATTTCAGAGAGATCAAGAGACTTTTAACTGCTATATATTGTCCTAAAGAAGTAGCTGTTGAGCATTGCAAAGGGCACAGCAGGGATGGAAGTAAAGCAGCTGAAGGTAATCAGCTGGCTGACTGTCAAGCCAGAAAAGCAGCACTTCATGAAACCCTTCACTGCAGATGCCTTTGATCTGGGCAGGTTCTGTGGAACAGGAAAAACCACAATATACTGAGGAAGAATTAGAAAGATATGAGAAAGGAGGAGCAAATATTACAGATAAAGGATGGTTACAGTCCGAGGATGGATGATTAACAATTCCTGAAAATACTCAGTGGAAAGTTCTTAAGGGTTTACATCAGAGTTTTCATTTGGGTGCAGAGAGTACTTATCAAATGGCTACTGTTAGGTAAAGAAAAACCAGAAACCCGAAAAGAGTGTCTAACAGGCTTTTTAATGGCAAAGCATTCCCAGGTGGGGTTCCCGGACCCAAACGAGGCAGGTTGAGGAAGTCCATGCCCAGACCGTGTTGGGGGTGGCTTTTATACGCTTGTTGAGAGGGATGGTCAGGCTAGATGGATGGGGGTTCCAATAGGTTGCCAGGCCAAGGCATCATGGGGCTGACAGGTCCTTCTACGTGGCTGAGGTGGGGCGGCTTTAGCTGGCGAAGTGTGCCGTCATTGGTCCCTGGGATCTGGGAGGCTCCTTCCGTTAGGGACTTCCCCTGCTGGTGAGGGAGAGAAGGGGTGGCCCATCATGGCCCCTGGGGTCCGCCCTTACATTATGCAGAAAACCCAGGATATTCTTTCTCTGTAATCAAACCACCTTCTTACAATGTTTTCCGCCCAACTGGACTCAGTCTTGCACCCCAGTCTTCCTTACTCTCTATCTGACCATTCTGACACCACAGGTGATAGAAGACCAGATCCACCAACCCATCGCTGCTGGAGGACATTAGCTGCAGCTCCCCTGCTCCTCTAAGGAGGTTTATTCACAGCCTTAGGACTTGGGGCAGGAGGATTGGGATCAGCCACGCACTTTTATTATAGGCTGTCCACAGACCTCAATTGAGACCTAGACAAGGTGGCAGACTCCCTAATGGCATTACAGACCCAAATAACCTCTCTGGCAGCAGTGGGTCTCCAAAATCGAAGGGCCCTAGACCTGCTAACGGCTAAAAACGGGGGAATCTGTAGTTCCTAAGGGAAGACTGTTATTTTTCCATTAATGCCTCGAGGATAGTTCAGAACAAGGTCGGAGAGCTGAGCGAGACCATCAGACTTAGACAGGCCGAGTCAGGCGGTTCTGATTTCTCAGGATGGTGGAAGTCGTCTTGGGCAAAATGGCTTCTCC
Source organism: Aepyceros melampus (assembly GCA_006408695.1). Classification (NCBI taxonomy): domain Eukaryota; kingdom Metazoa; phylum Chordata; class Mammalia; order Artiodactyla; family Bovidae; genus Aepyceros; species Aepyceros melampus. The sequence continues at coordinate 22,759 of SJXQ01000979.1, forward strand.
CTCTTCTCGGACCCCTCACAGCCTTGTTCCTCATCCTGTCGATAGGACCTCGTGTTTTTCAGATCATCCTCCAGAGGGTCAGGGAGCTGACCCAGACGGCTACTGGACAGATGTTAATGGTGGCCACATTCTCCAAACTCCTGTCCAGAGACCCTGAGGCCCTGTAAAGGTCACTGGGATCCGGCCATGACCCTCAGCCCCAACGATGCCTCAGTTCAGCAGGAAGTAGCCAGAAACGATAACGGTGCCCCTTATCCAATCAAAAGGGTCAGAATGTAAGGTCAGACCCCGGGGGCCATGATGGGCCACCCCTTCTCTCCCTCGCTGGCAGGGGAAGTCCCTAACGGAAGGAGCCTCCCAGATCCTGGGGACCAATGACAGCACACTTCGCCAGCGAAAGCCACCCTACCCCAGCCATGTAGAAGGACCTGTCAGCCCACGACACCTCGGCCTGGCGATCTATCGAACCCCCATCCATCTAGCCTGACCATCCCTCGCAACGAGTGTATAAAAGCCACCCTCAACACGGTCTGGGTGTGGACTTCCTTGACCTGCATCGTTCGGTTCTGGGAACCCCGCCTGGGAGCACTTCACCATTAAAAAGCCTGTTAGACACTCTTTTCGGGGTCCTGGTCATCTTTACCTAACAGCTTCTCATTTGTTTGAAGGTAAAAATGTAATGAAAACTTTAAAATATATTATCAAAAGCTGTGAGGTTTGTCAGGAAAATAACCCAAAGACTGATAAGCTAGCAAAATCTGGATTACAATGAAGTGGGAAGTATCCTGGAGAGTACTGGGAAATTGATTTCACTCATATGCCAAAAGCTAATGGATATTCTTGCTTACAAGTTTGGGTAGATATTTTACTGGGTGGGTGGAGGATTTTCCCTGTTGTAGTAAGCAGGCTAAGGAGGTTATAAAGATTTTAATCCATGAAATTATCCTCAGGTTTGGGCTGCCACGGAGCCTTCAGAGTGACAATGGCTCTGCCTTTAAAGCTGCTGTAACTCAGGGGGTATCTAAAGCTCTAGAAATAGAATATCACTTACACTGATAAGTGAAGCTTGGGAGACCTCAATCTTCAGGAAAGGTTGAAAAAGCTAATGACATTATCAAACGACATCTGTGCAAATTAATTCAAGAGATGCAAGACAATTGGATTAAAGTCCTACCCATAGCTTAAATGAGGGCTCCAACTGCCCCCAAAGAGGAACTGTACCACTTTGAATGTATTTATGGAAGGCCTTTCTTATGCACAAACATCATTATAGACCCTGAAGCCTTGGAAATACCTAGTTATGTAACTCAGCTCTCAGCTTTTCAACAGGCATTAACAGAACTCAGGGAGATGAAACCTGACCCAGCCTCTGAGTCAAGCAACCCTCTATTTGAGCCAGGAACCAAGGGCCTCATAAAAACATTGGGATTTGGGGGCCCATCCCTCAAGCCCCTCTGGAAAGGCCCTTACCAGGTTATTCTTTCTTCTCCCACAGTTGTCAAAGTGCCAGGAATTGATTCATGGGTACATCACACCTGAGTTAAGAGGTGGCACCCTGACCAGAACTAAGTGACTTCATTTTATGTCTTTACTTTCTATGCTCTGACTTTGTACTTTTCAGATGGGCATGATGAACTATGTGAGCCTACTTCTGCTGAATTTAAAAATCGTGAGTGTGCCATTTGATCCTCAAGACAATGCCTTCCTGTCCTGGGCTCACTCCTACACTGCATTCCACAACTGGTCTAACTGCTGGGTCTGCGGAGTGCTCCCCTCTTCATCATGAAAGGCTTCCTGTGGTGGACATCTCCACTTCAAGAAAACGACTTTTTCCAAGACTGCAAATACCTTCGACAGCAATCATATGTGATGCTTCTTCTTCATCGATGACATCTGCCAACCCTAAAATGAACTGGTGCAACACTTTGTACTTTAACTATGGACATGAGGTGACTTTTAATTTTGATTATACATTGTCTCAGCTTAATGACTATTTCGCTACACATAAGGCAAACAGGTCTGGATCTAATCGTTTTTTACCTGACGTTTATTAAATATGGGGTGAGGTTATATGGCTAACTCCTGAAAAGGCGCGTCTAGTATCTACTGCCCCTATATGCTGGGAACAAAGAGAGCCATCCCCAAAAGTCAGCCAACAACTTCATTACAATGATTGGAAACAATTGGGATTTTTGCCTCAGGATGTATGCAAGGTAATAATTCCCGTGTTTTCCAACCCCAATTCAGGTCCTCCCTTTGTGTGGCCGGGCACTAATTGGGACTGGATATCTTAGTCAGCTGGCTTGCTCCAAACAGGACCTACTGGATATGTGGCTCTTACCTATGGGCATGGCTTCCCCTTGGTTGGATAGGGAGGTGCACCCTGGGTCTAGCCTTAACTCATGGCTTTATACTTTCGGAGCTTCCAGAAAAGCCTGATAATTTACCCCAACTTAAAATTCAGTGGGCAAGGTCTGTATTTCACTGGTATCATTATTTGACTGCAGTCTTTGTTCCCTCTTTGGGAACTACAGATGTTATGCTACGAGTGGATGCTTTGACTAATTTTACTCAACAGGCATTACAAGATTCTCAAAAAGCTATTTCAGCTCTTAATGCTGAACAAGCACAAATTAGAAAGGTGGTTTTACAAAACAGATTGGCTTTGGATATTCTGACAGCTGCGAAGGAGGAACTTGTGCCATTATTCATACCCAATGCTGTACATATATTCCTGATATGAGCCCTAATGTTATTCATTTGACTAAACACATGAACAATATGGCTGGGGCTATGGATATTCCTGAAGCCTCAATTGCCTGATTTTGAGAGATGTTAACTAGTGCCCCATGGTGGAAAACTATCTTACTTACAATAATTCTGACTGTTTTGTTTTTGCTGTTTGCTCCTGCATCTGTAACTGTGTAACTGGATTTGTTCCTAGTTGTATGAAAGCTTTTAAGTTACAAATGCTTGTGTTAGGGGAAGTACACTGGTTGAAACCGCCCACCCTGGCCAGGCACCATAGTAACCATTTGCATGAGTTGTTTTATGACAGGAGATCCTGATAAGGAATATGGAACTAATGAGCCACCACCAACCTGAAGAGTTCGGGAAAGGTCGAAAGGAGACACGGAGTGTCTGTCCACTTACCAGAATCCCTCTCACTAGCATCCATATTGGCTGAGTGATGCATGCACCACCAGGAAAGACTCCGAATTAGAATGATTGGCCAAAGACCACTCGGAAACTACGGAAACTAATCTCATCACCATTAAAACCGAGACTGCGAGCCACATGACAGAGCAGTTTTCCTGGGTTCCCTTACCCTACTGCTCTCCACCTGGGTGCCCTTTCCCAATAAAATCTCTTGCTTGGTCAGCACATGTGTCTCTTCAGACAATGCATTTCCGAGTGTTAGACAAGAGCTCAGTTTCGGGCCCTGGAAGTGGTCCCCCTTCCTGCAATAGTTGCTCAAACTCCTGCTACTGCTGCAGCTTCTTCTAACTACTATTTGGGGGCCCTGGATCAGACATTTTCGGTATGAGGGTTAGGAGAATACGGTGCCTCACCAATTTAGGGATAACGACCCTGTCAGCTCGGAAGCAGTTATGGAACGAGAATGATGCCCCTTGTCCCTAGGCAACATAATTCTTCTAAAAGAAAAGGGAGGAATGAGAGGGTAACAGGCAGGAAGCCAGGGGTCTCCAAACAGAGGAAATAGGCTGCAAGTGTCAGACATTTTTATGTCTCTTAAACAGCAGGAGGAAACAAACTAGCGATACATTTTTCCTTCTGTATACAAATTTAAAAGGAGGTTTCTCTTAACATACTGTGTTGCCATAATGACACCTGGATTTACCTGAAGTTAAGAGGAGAGTGAAAAAGTTGGCTTAAAGCTCAACATTCAGAAAATGAAGATCATGGCACCAGTCCCATCACTTCATGGGAAATAGATGGGGAAACAGTGTCAGACTTTATTTTTTTGGGCTCCAAAATCACTGCAGATGGTGACTGCAGCCATGAAATTAAAAGACGCTTACTCTTTGGAAGAAAAGTTATGAGCAACCTAGATAGCATTTTCAAAAGCAGAGACATTAGTTTGCCGACTAAGGTCCGTCTAGTCAAGGCTATGGTTTTTCCAGTATTCATGTATGGATGTGAGAGTTGGACTTTGAAGAAGACTGAGCGCTGAAGAATTGATGGTTTTGAACTGTAGTGTTGGAGAAGACTCGAAAGTCCCTTGGACTGCAAGGAGATCCAACCAGTCCATTCTGAAGGAGATCAACCCTGGGATTTCTTTGGAAGGAATGATGCTAAAGTTGAAACTGCAGTACTTTGGCCACCTCATGCGATGAGTTGACTCATTGGAAAAGACTCTGATGCTGAGAGGGATTGGGGGCAGGAGGAGAAGGGGACGACCGAGGATGAGATGGCTGGATGGCATCACTGACTCAATGGACGTTGAGTCTGAGTGAACTCTGGGAGTTGGTGATGGACAGGGAGGCCTTGCGTACTGCGATTCATGGGGTCGCAAAGAGTCAGACACGACTGAGTGACTAAACTGAACTGAGTGACTACAATGGCACCCCACTCCAGTACTCTTGCCTGGAAAATCCCATGGATGGTGGAGCCTGGTAGGCTGCAGTCCATGGGGTCACTAAGAGTCTAAGAGTTGGACATGACTGAGCGACTTCACTTTCACTTTTCACTTTTATGCACTGGAGAAGGAAATGGCAACCCACTCCAGTATTCTTGCCTGGAGAATCCCAGGGACAGAGGAGCCTGTTGGGCTGCCATCTATGGGGTCGCACAGAGTTGGACACAACTGACATGACTTAGTAGCAGCAGCAGCCCCCCCATTCTGAACCCCCTTCCACCTCCCTCCTCACCAAATCTCTCTGGGTTGTTCCAGAGCACTGGCTTTGGGTGGCCTGCTTCATGCATTGAATTGCACTGATCATTCTATTTTACATATGGTAATTTACATGTTTCAGTGCTATTCTCTCAAATCATCCCACCCTTGCCTTCTCCCACTGAGTCCAAAAGTCTGTTCTTTACATCTGTGTCTACATTTGTTGCTCTGCATGTAGGATCACTGGTACCATCTTTCTAGATTCCATATACATGCATTAATATACAGTATTTATCTTTCTCTTTCTGACTTATTTCACTCTGTATAATAGACTCTAGTTTCATCTACCTCATTAGAACTGATAAATGAGATGACATTTTTGCTAAGTATGGCACAAAATAGTCTAAGATGATTTCCTACTTACCAAAGACAATTTCAAATTTTGAGATGAAGGGAAGAAAACACTTAGGCAAGGAATGAATCTGAAAAAAAATTGGAAAAAAAAACTGAATTATTTTTAATCAAAAAATCTGGTGTCAAAGTTTTAAAAATTGTGGAGAATAATCATATTTAGAAAAGGATGATAAGAGTAGAATACTGGAAACTAAAAAAGCTTATTTCTGAAGTTAAAAATGAGTACAGAAACAGTGAATTAAAAATCTATTCCAAGCTACAAAAAGCACCATACATAAAGAAAGGAGAAAACGTGAATCTGTTAAAAAAAAAAAAGTGTTCCTTTAAAAATGCTACCCAATGATACAGTGGATAAGAATCTGTCTCACAATGCAGGGGACATGGGTTCTATCCCTGGTTAAGGAAGATCCCACAAGTACAAGCAACTAAGCCTGTGCACAACTACTGAGCCTGTGCTTTAGAACCTGGGAGCCACAAGTCCTGAGCCCATGACACAGCACAGCCAAAAAAATTCATCAAAAAAAAAAAAAAAAAGCTACCACATAGTGACACTCTAGAGTCAGTCATTTCTTGCCCCATGTCTCTTCTTCCCTGACCTCTGTCTTATGATAGGACAAGGGAAGGGGGTCACTCACAACTCAGTGAATCAAGCCACTGCCCCAGGCTCAACCGGGTTTGCAAATGAAAGTCATCTTCTGCCACAATAATAATAATAATAATAAAAAAAGACACAAGCCTTATAGACAGGAGTTTTGAAATTCTCATCTTCCTCTGTATAACTAAATAATCATCTGTATCCAAACAACTGGCCACACCTGGATCGAGCTTACCCCTCGGTTCACCTATCTCCCTATTTCATCTGGGTCTCGGTGTCTCTTTTTCTCCCCCTCTACTCTTCTGCTGTTCCTGTCCTATTTCCTCCCTCACACGTGTCCTGTCCCAGATTGCTGCAATTCGTTCCCCCTCGAAATGCTCTCTCTCTCCAACCTTCCTGAGTCTTTCAAAAATCCATACCTATGTCTGCCTCTTTCTTCCCTCATTTAGGCTCCCTCTCTGTGCTCCAGATTACTCCCCTTCTCTCGCTGTGACAGTCCACGGGGTCGCAAAGAGTCGGACACGACTGAGCGACTTCACCTTCACCTTCACCTCGCTGTGACGCTCCCTTCCTCCCCACTCTCTGACAGGCCAAGTGGCTATGATTCCTTCCAGCCCTTTTTTCCTCTGTTCCTACCTTTCTCTGCCAGCACCATAAAACCGGTCACCTCAGATTGAGACTTGAACCCTTGTGGCGGGACTCCAACCGGGTGAAAACACAACTTGGGACTCTAACCCAAGAGGCCTGGACTCAAACCCGGCCAAAATCCACCTCTGACGTCCCTCATCGCCCTTCGCCTCCCTGCTCCCATCACTGAGACAGGGCAGTTCTCCCTATGCTGTTTTCTAATCCCTGGAGATCTGGGTTTCTAATTTGTTAATACTTTTCTATTTTACTCACTTGGCTATTTTCAAGGCTTAACCTCTTTGATTTGACTATCCCTTTGCAAATCCCTCAGCCAGTCTCAATGTTCCCATTGATTCTCCCTGATGCTTTTGTCCTCAGTTTCAGTTATATCTCAGTCCTTCTGACTCTGCTTCTCCTGATCCTCCTGCCTCCAGAATCTACTGAGTGGGCGACAGAACGAGACGTCCCCGGACCGGAAGATCATCTTTAACGACCGAGTTGAACGGGCATGGAACAGCACTGGCTGTCACATGGCTGGCCCAGGTCACCTACCCTATGCGGGGTGAGGGGACGGGCTGACAGGAAAGGGGGCTGCTGCGAGGCAGAAGGACCGGCCTCAGGAGATGAGAGGACAGAAGGGCTGGAAGGAGAAGGCTTAGGAGCGGGGCCGGCTCTCCGGAAACCGGGGATCTTGGGACCGGGGAGAGAGCGTGCGGCCTATCTGGGCTCTGCCTCCAGCAGAAGAGAAGGCGATGAGGCGGGCGCGACTCCAAATCGTGAGAGGCCTTGGCGAGGCCACAGGTCAAAAAGGGTTTTAACCAGGAAAATGTCGCCAGAGGCGGTGTCTACGCGCACCGAGGCCGAAATTGCCTTAGCAACACTTAAAACCCAAACAAAAAGATAACTGGCCGCAACGGCAGCGGCAACGTCTATTCGGGGCCAAACACCAGGTGCCATGGTTTTCAGGTCGCTGGCAATTCCCACACCATGAGGACGAGTGAGCGGGCACGGGAGTGGGGATTGGGGGGGTGGCCAGGTCTGCAAACTTACTCTAGAAGGAAGCTTATGCGCAGCTCCGGAACCTCGGCTCCACGCTCTCTAACTTCCGGCTCTGTGGTAAAGGGCTTTCGGTATTAGAGCCGGCTTCCGACCAGGGGCGGGGCGAGCACCAGCTGTGCGTACTATTTCTGGGACGGGCGGGGCGCGAAGTGGGGCGGGGTCTGTTATCCTGACAGCATTAAGTTCCCGTCCATAACACTGCTCAGGTAAGAGTTTGAAGTTATGTCGGAAGCCAAGATACTTCCTCTTAAGACTAAAAGGGTTTATTCTCAATATAAAGTTGTTTTTAACAGCATGTTGTGCTCAGATCCTGCTAGTGAGGCTGAAGCAATTCAGGGATCTGGGAACATGGGCCGTTTTAAGAAACAAGAATGGGACTAGTCTCTATATTCAGTTCAGTCGCACAGTCGTGTCCGACTCTTTGCGACCCCATGAATCGCAGCACGCCAGGCCTCCCTGTCCATCACCAACTCCTGGAGTTCACTCAGATTCACGCCTATCGAGTCGGTGATGTCATCCAGCCATCTCATCCTCTGTTATCCCCTTCTCCTCCTGCCCCCAATCCCTGCCAGCATCAGAGTCTTTTCCAATGAGTCAACACTTCGCATGAGGTGGCCAAAGTACTGGAGTTGCATGTTAGCATCATTCCTTCGAAAGAAATCCCAGGGTTGATCTTCAGAATGGACTGGTTGGATCTCCTTGCAGTCCAAGGGACTCTCAGGAGTCTTCTCCAACACTGCAGTTCAAAAGCATCAATTCTTCAGCGCTCCGCCTTCTTCACAGTCCAACTCTCACATCCATACATGACTACTGGAAAAACCATAGCCTTGACTAGACGGACCTTAGTTGGCAAAGTAATGTCTCTGCTTTTGAAAATGCTATCTAGGTTGCTCATAACTTTTCTTCCAAAGAGTAAGCGTCTTTTAATATCATGGCTGCAGTCACCACCTGCAGTGATTCTGGAGCCCCCAAAAATAAAGTCTGACACTGTTTCCACTGTTTCCCTATTTCCCATGAGGTGATGGGACCGGATGCCATGATCTTCATTTTCTGAATGTTGAGCTTTAAGCCAACTTTTTCACTCTCCTCTTTCACTTTCATCAAGAGGCTTTTTAGTTCCTCTTCACTTTCTGCCATAAGGGTGGTGTCATCTGCATATCTGAGGTTATTGATATTTCTCCTGGCAATCTTGATTCCNGCCTGGTGGGCTGCCGTCTATGGGGTCGCACAGAGTCGGACACGACTGAAGCAACTTAGCAGCAGCAGCAGCAGCATATTCAATCAAATACTTACTTTGAGGAGAACTGATTTTTAGATCACCTAATTGTTTTAAATTGAACTAATTATTTTTCTAGATCTGATTCTGTTAACAGAAACTATGTGATACCAAATTAAAGTTCAGTTCAGTTCAGTCGCTCAGTCGTGTCCAACTCTTTGCGACCTCATGAATAGCAGCACGCCAGACCTCCCTGTCCATCACCAACTCCTGGAGTTCACTCAGATTCATGTCCATCGAGTTGGTGATGCCATCCAGCCATCTCATCCTCTGTCGTCCCCTTCTCCTCCTGCCCCCAATCCCTCCGAGCATCAGTCTTTTCCAATGAGTCAACTCTTCACCTGAGGTGGCCAAAGTATTGGAGTTTCAGCTTTAGAATCACTTCTTCCAAAGAAATCCCAGGGCTGATCTTCTTCAGAATGGACTGGTTGGATCCCCTTGCAGTCCAAGAGATTCTCAAGAATCTTCTCCAACACCACAGTTCAAAAGCATCAATTCTTTGGTGTTCAGCTTTCTTCACAGTCCAATTCTCACATCCATACATGACCACAGGAAAAACCATAGCCTTGACTAGACGGACTTTGTTGGCAAAGCAATGTCTCTGCTTTTCAATACACTATCTAGGTTGGTCATAATTTTCCTTCCAAGGAGTAAGCGTCTTTGAATTTCATAGCTGCAGTCACCATCTGCAGTGATTTTGGAGCCCCCAAAAATAAAATCTGCAACAGTTTCCACTGTTTCCCATCTATATCCCATGAAGTGATGGGACCGGATGCCATGATCTTTGTTTTCTGAATGTTGAGTTTTAAGGCAACTTTTTCACTCTCCTCTTTCACTTTCATCAAGAGGATTTTAAGTTCCTCTTCACTTTCTGCCATAAGGGTGGTGTAATCTGCATATCTGAGGTTATTGATATTTCTCCTGGCAATCTTGATTCCAGCTTGTGCTTCTTCCAGTCTAGCGTTTCTCATGATGTACTCTGCATAGAAGTTAAAGAAGCAGGGTGACAATATACAGCGTTGACATACTCCTTTCCTTGTTTGCAACCAGTCTGTTGTTCCATGTCCAGTTCTAACTGTTGCTTCCTGACCTGCATACAGATTTCTCAAGAGGCAGGTCAGGTGGTCTGGTATTCCCATCTCTTTCAGAATTTTCCATAGTTTATTGTGATTCACACAGTCAAAGGCTTTGGCATAGTCAATAAAGCAGAAATAGATGTTTTTCTGGAATTCTCTTGCTTTTTCCATGTTCCAGCGGATGTTGGCAATTTGATCTCTGGTTCCTCTGCCTTTTCTAAAACCAGCTTGAACAACTAGAAGTTCACGGTTCACGTATTGCTGAAGTCTGGCTTGGAGAATTTTGAGCATTACTTTACTAGCATGTGAGATGAGTGCAATTGTGCGGTAGTTTGAGCATTCTTTGACATTGCCTTTCTTTGGGATTGGAATGAAAATGGACTTTTTCCAGTTCTGTGGTCACTGCTGAGTTTTCCAAATGTGTTGGCATATTGAGTGCAGCACTTTCACAGCATCATCTTTCAGGATTTGAAATAGCTCCACTGGAATTCCATCACCTCCACTAGCTTTGTTCATAGTGATGCTTTCTAAGACCCACTTGACTTCACATTCCAGGATGTCTGGCTCTAGGTGAGTCTTTCCTTGTTTGCAACCAGTCTGTTGTTCCATGTCCAGTTCTAACTGTTGCTTCCTGACCTGCATACAGATTTCTCAAGAGGCAGGTCAGGTGGTCTGGTATTCCCATCTCTTTCAGAATTTTCCATAGTTTATTGTGATTCACACAGTCAAAGGCTTTGGCATAGTCAATAAAGCAGAAATAGATGTTTTTCTGGAATTCTCTTGCTTTTTCCATGTTCCAGCGGATGTTGGCAATTTGATCTCTGGTTCCTCTGCCTTTTCTAAAACCAGCTTGAACAACTAGAAGTTCACGGTTCACGTATTGCTGAAGTCTGGCTTGGAGAATTTTGAGCATTACTTTACTAGCATGTGAGATGAGTGCAATTGTGCGGTAGTTTGAGCATTCTTTGACATTGCCTTTCTTTGGGATTGGAATGAAAATGGACTTTTTCCAGTTCTGTGGTCACTGCTGAGTTTTCCAAATGTGTTGGCATATTGAGTGCAGCACTTTCACAGCATCATCTTTCAGGATTTGAAATAGCTCCACTGGAATTCCATCACCTCCACTAGCTTTGTTCATAGTGATGCTTTCTAAGACCCACTTGACTTCACATTCCAGGATGTCTGGCTCTAGGTGAGCGATCACACCATCATGATTATCTGTGTTGTGAAGATCTTTTTTGTACAGTTCTTCCATGTATTCTTGCCATCTCTTCTTAATATCTTCTGCTTCCGTTAGGTCCATACCATTTCTGTCCTTTATCAAGCCCATCTTTGCATGAAATGTTCCCTTGGTGTCTCTAATTTTCTTGAAGAGATCTCTAGTCTTTCCCATTCTGTTCTTTTCCTCTATTTCTTTGCATTGGTCACTGAGGAAGGCTTTCTTATCTCTCCTTGCTTTCTTTGGAACTCTGCATTCAGATGCTTATATCTTTCCTTTTCTCCTTTGCTTTTCACGTCTCTTCTTTTCACAGCTATTTGTAAGGCCTCCTCAGACAGCCATTTTGCTTTTTTGCATTTCTTTTCCATGGGGATGGTCTTGATCCCTGTCTCCTGTACAATGTCAGGAACTAAAATATAATTTCCAGATTCCCAGTCTCTTAGCCTAAAAACCTTCATATTGGGCTCCCCTGGTGGCTCAGCAGGAAAGAATCTGCTTGCCACTGCAAGAGACACGGGTTCAATCCCTATCCAGGAAGATCCCACATACTACAGGGCAACTAAGCCCATGAACCACAACTACCATGCTTGCGCTCTAAAGCCTGGGAACCACAACCACTGAGCCTCATATGCTGCAGCTACTGAAACCCACATGCCCTGGAGCCTGTGCTTCCCAGCAAGAGAAGCCACCACAGTGAGAAGCCTGTGTACCACAAGGAAGAGTAGCACCCGCTTGCCTCAACCAGAGAAAAGCCTGGGCAGCAATGAAGACCAAGCACAATCAAATAAATATAAAATTATTAAAAACAAAAAAAATTCAAATCATCTTAGCACCCATCTCACCTTTCTCAGCTACTCACATATCCCTCAAAACTTTCAGTGACTCTCCTCTGTGTTGAGATGGCCACCTAGCTCTAGCCTACCATTCTAGGCCCTCTTTGATCTGTCCCAGGCTAACTGGATCCTCAAGCATGAGAACCAGGATTTATTATTCAGTCTAGCAACTGCATCATCTAGTCAGTTCCTAGCTCACCCTCCTTTGGAGCACAGAGCCATATTTGGATCATCTTTTTTTTTTTTTAATGTGTCAATGTATATTTTTTTAATTTTAATTTTTACTTTATTTTACTTTACATTACTGTATTGGTTTTGCCATACATTGACATGAATCCGCCATGGGTGTGCATGAGTTCCCAATCCTGAACCCCCTCTCACCTCCCACCCCATATCATCTCTCTGGATCATCCCTGTGCACCAGCCCCAAGGATCCTGTATCCTGTATCGAACATAGACTGGTGATTCATTTCTTACATGATAGTATACATGTTTCAGTGCCATTCTCCCAAATCATTCCACCCTCTCCCTCTCCCTCAGAGTCCAAAAGTCTGTTCTATACATCTGTGTCTCTTTTGCNTATATATATATATACATAGTTTTATAGTTTTCTATATATAGGTCTTTAGTTTCCTTAGGTAGATATATTCCTAAGTATTTTATTCTTTTTGTTGCAATGGTGAATGGAATTGTTTCCTTAATTTCTTTTTCTACTTTCTCATTATTAGTGTATAGGAATGCAAGCGATTTCTGTGTGTTGATTTTATTGGATCATCTATAATATACACTTTCAGGGTCTTGCTAACATCTTTTTATCCTCTCCAATGCCACACAAAAAGAAGGCATTAACGAGCAGCAGGTAATAAATGGGAATTAAATGTTAGCTTGTGTTAACTGCCCGCAAATAGTATATACCTATTAAATGTAAGTTAATTTTTAAAATGTAAGCTATGTTTTAATGATAATAATAATAGATGATTATTGAATGAGTGGATGAATGAAATAAATTTCAAACAAAAAAATCTATGAAAATATGCCAAGTTTTGTTAACGTAAGTCTAGAGACATAAAGTAAAAGAACATATATATATACTCCCTGGAAACATCCTGTAAACTGAGGCAATATTTGGGGGTCAAAATTTCTGATTGTACATGTATAGACATGTTTAAGATATAAAAAGCCGTAGGAACATTAAACTTTTGAATGGATGGATAGTCTACATCAGATTGTAATCTCAGCACATTGAAGTTCTTCTGTTGCGATAAATAGCCTCACAAATTGAGTAGTTTTTAAAAAAAGTAAACTCTAAAATAGAGTTTTACTTCCAGGAAAAAAAAGACTTTATCAGTTTAACCAGAAGTGATATATAAATGAATTTCAACTCAGTGGTCAAATACTACAGTGAGCTACCTCAAGTATTTTAATAGATAAATGCCTACTGGTACAACATGTCCTGTTGAGAACAGAGCCATTACAAATGAGTGAAGGCAATAAGCTGCTGCTGCACGTTGTGGAATAAAACCTGCAACTCTGGAAATAGAGTGCCTCTCTCCAGGAAAAAGCTTTGCATGTAAGCACCTCAGCCCTAATCCTCACCTTGGCTAATGAGAGGGTAACATCAAGACCAGAGATCCAGGGAATGAAGAAATATTTCTAACACTATCTTTCTTTCTTTCCTTCCTTCCTTCTTTTGATCCAAAAGGAAAACAAAGTTATATAAAATTGAAACATTATAAACACAACACTCAGTGAAGTCTCTCCAAATTCCATCCCACTGCACCCATCCCCAGGTATCATTGTTAACATTTTGACCCACATTCCTTCAAATTTTTCCCCATCGTATGTTAAAAGTATTATTGTTACTGTTTCAATCAGTGTGCTTCCCCTAACATTACCATTGATTTTTATCAGAATGGAATCATTAGTTTATATACCAATCAAAGACTTGCTTTGCTACATGTTGAATTCCTAGCATTACAATATATAGCCTACGACTCTACTGATGGGTTTTTACTGATATTTCACAATTTTAAATAACGCTCTGGTAGACATCCTTGTACACATATCATTTTGCTTATGACACTGCTTTCAGACAGGGCAGATCCCATGTTCAAAAACTGCAGAGGAGGAACTTTAGTTCAATAGATTTTTTTCAGTGATAAAGCAGTCAGTCAGTGGAGCAGTTTCTAGGCAGATTAGATAAAACCCTTCTTGGGAACAGAAGGAATCATGCCACACGTAAATTCAGGGGAACTTCACAAGTGGCTCTCTGCCCTCCTCCCTCAGCAGCCATTACACAGACCAAGTTTATCTTTGGAAGTTGAGCCAGCTATCTTTGATACCTGAGTTGCCTAGACCTGGAGAACACCACCATATTACAATGTGTGTAAAATGCATAAAGGGACTCATTTGTGAATTAGGAGAATGTCAGGGAGAGGGGATTCAAGAAGTTCAACAATCAAGGTTTTCAGCTGACGGGGGTGCATTTGAAAAGTCTTTTGTAATTAGGAGGGAAAAAAGTGGGTTTATTTGATAGCTTCAGGCTATGTGGCAGCCCAGCCCCAGGGCTTTGGTGCAGAGCTGTGAGCCTGCTGGCTTCTCTGAGAGTCTCCAGAATCCCTGCCATCCTAGCTGGGCTGGGTGCCTTTGACAAGTCTCCTCTAAGTGGGGGCTTTCCTTTGTCCCTAGTCAGTGACCTCCAAGCTTGTCAAGTTCTGGTATAGAGCAAAAAGGACTTACTGCTTCCTACTCCGCGGGGACTGAACTTCTTGTGCCTGTTTTAAGTGCTGTGAAAAGACCACTCACCCAAACTATTTCTGAACATACACACAACCCATTTTTTGTTTGTTTTGGTTTGAGTAAGATTTTCTCATTATTTTAGTTAATGAGGATTTAAAAATACAGAACCACCCAATTTGAACTTGTCTTCCAACCCCCTCCAACTCCCTCATTTTACAGATGAGCAAACTGAGGCCCCAAGTGTGAATGACTAGCCTAAGGTTATACACCTTGAGAATAATAGAGCTTTTAAATTCCTACAGATTACTGCCTGTCTTTTAATTAGTATTACTGACTTGTTAATATCAAAGAGCCATGAGAATTAGTAGAACATGCTTGTTAAAAGGTCCTTGTCTTGAATGCCACAGAGAAATTTACCAACACAGAAATAACAGTTATAACAACAATAACTGTTATTTGTTGTATATCATTATTTGTTAGTAAAAGAATAATTATCATTAAAATGATAATATGTCAGGCATCATTCTAAATGCACTAGATCCTATCTGTTACTTTTTTCCCTTCTTTCTTGCTTTGCTTACTCTTACTAAATTTGGCCATGCCACGTGGCATGTGGGAATCTTAGTTCCTTGACCAGGGATTGACCCTGTGGCCCCTGCATTGGAAACACAGTCTTAACCACTGGATACCCTGGAACTCCTTTGCTTTGCCTCCTCTCGAATTGATTTTTTTTTCTACTTCCATTTCCCTCTAATTGTTTGAAAAATATATCCACTGTTTATTATTTCAGGGATTCCACTAGCTGGTTTAGCATGCTGACTTAAAGTCTAAAGTAATTCTCTTCACTTTATTCCTAAATAACCAAGGACCTTGGACAATTTTAATTCTACTCTAAGCCCAGTATTTTTACTCTAGTCTATTTTCCCTCCAAAAATTAGACTTTGTTATAGTATGTTTTACCATGGTCTGTATTTGAGATATGATTTCATATTTACCAATATGTTTATTTACCATTCCTTTTTGTACCTCAAGCTTTTCACTTTTTATTCTAAAGTACATCCTTTAGGATCTTCTTTACTGAGGGTCTTTGTATGATATACTCTCTCAGGTTATTAGGAGCAGAACAGGATATTTTTATTGCTTTTCTCTTTTGATTTCCTAGAAATAATTTTTGTGTAATACCTTTCCATGAAATAAAGCTTTATGGGACATGGAGTTCTAGATTGATAGCTATCTTTTCTTAGCACATTGAAGAAATTCGTACAATGTGTTTTCTTCTAGACTTGTTCTTATAAAGTGAATTATGAGTCTAATTGTTCATGTTTATAGGTGATTTTTCTCTTCTCTGGGTACTTTAAGATCTCACTCTCAACCTCTTGCTCTCTTTCAGTTTGTTTGTATTCTGCTGTTTCACTATGATTTCATGATGATGTGTCTAGGGGAAAATATATTTTAATGCATGCTGCTTGAAATTCACTGTGTTTCTTGAATCTAAGAAATACTGGCTCTTTTGCATTCTTACTATATTTTCCTAGAACTTTGCTTATTGGACCTTTACATTAGCCTAAGATACATTAGTATCTTAGATTATTGAAATATCAATAATATCAGATACACAGATGACACCACCCTTATGGCAGAAAGAGAAGAGGAACTAAAGAGCCTCAATGAAAATGAAAGAGGAGAGCAGAAAAGCTGGCTAAAAACTAACATTCAAAACAAAAAACAAAAAAACAAAACTCAACATTCAGAAAACTAAGATCATGGCGTCTGGTCCCATCACTTCATGGGAAATAGATGGGGAAACAGTGGAAACAGTGGCAGACTTTATTTTGGGGGGCTCAAATATCACTGCAGATGGTGACTGCAGCCATGAAATTAAAAGATGCGTACTCCTTGGAAGAAAAGTTATGACCAACCTAGATAGCATATTCAAAAGCAGAGACATTACTTTGCCAACAAAGTTCTGTCTAGTCAAGGCTATGGTTTTTGCAGTGGTCATGTATGGATGTGAGAGTTGGACTCTGAAGAAGGCTGAGCACCAAAGAATTGATGCTTTTGAAGTGTGGTGTTGGAGAAGACTCTTGAGAGACCCTTGGACTGCAAGGAGATCCAACCAGTCCATTCTGAAGGAAATCAACCCTGGGATTTCTTTGGAAGGAATGATGCTGAAGCTGAAGCTCCAGTACTTTGGCCACCTCATGCGAAGAGTTGACTCATTGGAAAAGACTGATGCTGGGAGGGATTGGGGGCAGGAGGAGAAGGGGACGACCAAGGATGAGATGGCTGGATGGCATCACGGACTCAATGGACGTGAGTTTGAGTGAACTCCAGGAGTTGGTGATGGACGGGGAGGCCTGGCATGCTGCGATTCATGGGGTGGCAGAGTCGGACATGACTGAGCAATTGAACTGAACTGAACTGAACTGAACCTCTTTTCAAACAATCATTGATTTGCTTCTATCATTATAGATTAATTTGCATTTTCTAGAATTTTATACATATGGAATTATTCAGCATGACTTCCTTTTTTTAAGTGTGATTTCTTTCACTCAACAAAATTATTCTGAGAATTTGTCAATGTTGTTAGGTCTATCAATTGTTGCTGTTTTTATTGCTGAGTAGTATTCCACTATACCGATATAACACTGTTTATCTTGTCACTTGTTGGATATTTCCAGTTCTTGGCTCTTACAAATTAAGTTGTTAAGAACATTTCATGTACATCTTTTATGGACATAAGCTTTCCTTTCTTAGGTAAATATTTAGGAATGGGATAGCTGAATTATATTGTACACATACTTTTAACTTCTTTTAAAGACACTGCCAAAGGTTTTCCAAAGTGCTTGTACCATTTTACGTTTCCATCAGCAGTGAATGAGAGTTCCAATTCTCCACATCCTTGTGAGGCTTTTTGCTTATAGGTGTTCTAGTTGATACGTAGTTGTGTTACACTGTGATTTTGTTAATTTTATTTAAATTTTATTTTTTGGATGCCCTAGGTTTTTGTTGCTGTCTGTGGGCTTTCTCTAGTTGCAGCAAGTGGGGGCTACTTTCTAGTTGCACTGCACAAACTTTTCATTGCAGTTTGTGGCTTCTTTTGTTGCAGAGCACCAGCTCTAGGGCACATGGGCTCAACAGCTGTGGTGCATGGGCTTAGCTGCCGCATGGCATGTGGAATCTTCCTGGACCAGGGGTCGAACCCATGTCCCCTTCATCGGTAGGCAGATTCTTAACCACTGAACCACCAAGAAGTCCTGGTCCTATCTTTTTATTGCCTTCCTCCTGCTTACTTTCAGTGTAATTTATTCTTCCTTTTCTAGTTTCTGGGGAAATAAAGATTCTAATATAGGTATTCAGTGATAGAAACTTCCCTCTAAGCACTCTTTGCTGAATCCCACAGATGTTGATGTGTATTTTTATTTTTATTAATTGAAAATACTTTCTAAGTTCCCTTTTTATTTCCCCCTTTACTCAAGTGATACTTAGAAGCATGATATTTTGCTTCTAAATATTAGGACATTTCAAGATATCTTTGCTATTGACTTCTGATTTAATGCCATTATGATCAGAAATAAAATTTGCATATTTGAATCACTTAAAATATACTTGTATTTATTCTGTGGCTCAGAATATGATCTATGTTGGTAAATAATCTTTTTTTTTTTTAAAGAATATGTGTTTTATGTGTACTTTAAAAAATATGTATTCTGCTCCTGTTGGATAGAATGTTCTGTATATATGTCAGTTGATAAGTTTATTGAATACTGTTACTTATGTCTATTTGTTCTACTAATTATTTAGAGAATTTGTGTGTGTTACTTGTTCAGTTGTGTCTAACTCATTGCGACCCCATGGACTGTAGCCTGCCAGGCTCCTCTGTCCACGGAATTCTCCAGGCAAGAATATTAGCATGGGTTAACATTTCCTACCTCAGGGGATCTTCCCAACCAAGGGATCGAACCCGGGTTTCCCACATTGCAGGCAGATTCTTTACTGTCTAAGCCATCACAGAGGTCTATTAGAGAATAGAGTTGAAAAATCTAACTATGACTGTATATCTTTTTTCCTTTCAGTTTTATTAGTTTTTGCCACATATATTTTTAAGCTCTGCTTTTAGTTGCATAATATGTAAGATTCTGACATTTTCTTGAGGTCTTGTCCCTTCTGTCCCTATGAAATCATTCTCTTTATCTCTGGTAATTTTTTGCTCTGTAATCAGTTTGGTCTGACATTAACACAGGTAGATCAGCCTTCTTTTAATTAGTTTTATCATTATATATGTCCATGATATACTATTCTCTTACTTTTAACCTATTTGTGTCTCTATTTAAGATAGATCTTTGTTGTAGGTAGCATATAATTAGATCTTGCTTTGTCATCTACTCAGATAATCTCTGCCTTTTAATCAGAATGTTTGGAACTGTGCTGCCCAATACAGTAGCCACTTCAGCTCAGTTCAGTTCAGTCACTTAGTCATGTCCGACTCTTTGTGACCCCATGCACTGCAGCACGCCAGGCCTCCCTGTCCTGGAGCCTCCAACTCCCGGGGTTTACCCAAACGCGTGTCCATTGAGTCAGTGATGCCATCCAACCATCTCATCCTCTGTCGTCCCCTTCTCCTACCTTCAATCTTTCCCAGAATCAGGGTCTTTTCAAATGAGTCAGTTCTTCACATTAGGTAGCCAAAGTATTGGAGGTTCAGCTTCAACATCAGTCCTTCCAATGAATATTCAGGACTGATTTCCTTTAGGATGGACTGGTTGGATCTTCTGCAGTCCAAGGGACTCTCAAGAGTCTTCTCCAACACCACAGTTCAAAAGCACCAATTCTTCTACGCTCAGCTTTCTTTACAGTCCAACTCTCACATCCTTACATGACTACTGGAAAAACCATAGCCTTGACTAGATGGACCTTTGTTGGCAAAGTAATGTCTCTGCATTTTAATATGCTGTCTAGGTTGGTCATAACTTTCCTTTCAAGGAGTAAGTGTCTTTTAATTTCATGGCTGCAATCACCATCTGCAGTGATTTTGGACTTATGCCTATTTAAATTTAAATTACTAAAATTTAAAAATCAGCTCCTCAGTCACATGAACTGCATTGAAAATGCTCAATAGCCACATGTGGCTAGTCGCTTCTGTATTGGATAGCACTGGTTTAAATCATTTACCTTTCTATATTATGGGATTATTGATATGGCCAGGTTTGCGTCTAATATCTTGCTATTAATAACTGTTTTCTATTTATCCCATCTGTTCTTTGTTCCCTTTTTACTTCTAGAAGTTCCATTTCCTTTCAAATCTGCTTAGTCATTCTTTATTGCCATTATTCTCTGTTCATAATGTCAAACATTCATTTAATTTCTTTAGGTATATTAAATATAGATATTTCCTTATCTGATTTAAGAGAGAATGTCTGTTTTGAACTATTTGGTTAGTAGTTTACTGTTGTTCTCAACATACAAAGAATGTACACATTTTGTTACCCATAAAAGAGTTATCAATTTTATCACCTAAATATCACATTGATATTTCTTCTATTTTGTTTTACACTGTTATGTAAACTCTTTTTGCAAATATGACTCAAATATATGAATATATTAAAGTCAAGTCACCTACTTAGAAGTTAGCTAAATAAACAAAAAATTAAGAAGTTAGCTAAATACTTCCACAATAGCAAAAATTTAAAAATACTTCATGCTGTCCTTTCACTCTGATATAGAGTGAGCCAGAGATGTTGGTGGAAGGGGCAGGCAGATAATATAGTATGTTTTCTTTTGTTTTGTTCTTCTATAGGGAAAGTAGGAAGAAAAATACTGCCTTTAATTAGAATAAATCAGAGTTAATCTATGCCCTAATACAGCCTCCGCTTTAGTCACCTCAAGCTAGTTTCGGTCACTGGCACTGAACAATCTTTACAGGGCGGAGTTCCTCAAGCTGTCTACTTGGCATCGAAAGGGAAAGGAGCGCTATCAGCAGTCCCCTGAAACATCTTTGTTTCTAATCCTAGATTACTGGAATGTAAAACATTATTTTGAAGTTGAATTCTAAGAGTTTAACAAATCTGCTATTAGCAAGGATTAAAAACATCCCCCATGGTCTTCCCTGGTGGCACAGAGGTAAAGAATATGCCTGCCAATGCGGGAGACACCGGTTTGATCCCTGGTCCAGGAAGGTCCCGTATGCCGCGGAGCAGTAAGCCCGTGCACCATAACTACTCAACACTATTGATCCTGTGTTCCACAGCCCAGGAGATGCAACTGTGGAAGCCTATGTGCCCTAGAGTCTGTGCTCTGCGACAAGAAAGGCCACCACAGTGAGAAGCCCGTGCGCTGCAACTAGAGAGTAGCCCCTGCTCGCTGCAACTAGAGAAAGCCTGAGCAGCAATGAAGACCCAGCACAGCCAAAAATAAATTAATTAAAATTTAAAAAGCACCCCGCTACCTTCCCACTTACTACAGACCTTGTCATCCAGATGGTTTGATACCTTATGTGCTGTGCTGTCGGAGAAGGCAGCGGCACCCCACTCCAGTCCTCCTGCCTGCAAACTCCCATGGACGGAGGAGCCTGGTGGGCTGCAGTCCATGGGGTCGCTAAGGGTCGGGCACGACTGAGCGACTTTCACTTTCACTTTTCACTCTTATGCTTTGAAGGAAATGGCAACCCACTCCATTGTTCTTGCCTGGAGAATCCCAGGGACGGAGGAGCCTGATAGGCTGCCGTCTACGGGGTCGCACAGAGTCGGATAGGACTGAAGTGACTTAGCAGCAGCAGTGCTGTGCTGTGCTTAGTTGTTCAGTCGTGTCTGACTCTGCGACCCATGGACGGCAGCCTGCCAGGCTCCTCTGTCTATGGGGATTCTCCAGGCAAGAATACTGAAGTGGGTTGCCATGCCCTCCTCCAGGGGATCTTCCCAATCCAGGGATCGAACCCAGGTCTCCTCCATTGCAGGCAGATTCTTAACCAGCTGAGCCACCAGGGAAGCCCAAGAATACTGAAGTAGGTAGCCTATCCCTTCTCCAAGATATCTTTCCAATCCAGGAATTGAACCTGGGTCTCCTGCATTGAAGATAGATTCTTTACCAGCTGAGCTACTAGGGAAGCCACTGACATCTTATACATTCCATGAATTAGGAAGCCACAGGCTTCCTCTTTGGGCTTTTCATATAATGCATCTAATTTGCTAGTTATTTAGTTCCTTTCCCTTTTTATAGCCTCAGTAACCTGTGGGGATAGAAAGAATCACCAACCAGTCCTAAGGTGACATAGAGAAAGGTCAAAGCTGTAAAAAAATTCTATTAAATTTCTAAGAATACTCTAGGTACTTAATTTTGTTACTGCTGAATATCCAAATGTTAAAAATAATGAAAGTAGTTACTTCTTGTCCTAACAATTCAAATGACAAGTTAAAAAATACATATTTCCTTTTTTAGTGTCAATAATTCCAATACCTGATACATCCGCGGGTCTATCTGCTGAAATTTGTTTCCAGCCGTTCTCATTCATGGTGTCTTGTTTTTAGTGTTTGTCTTATGATTTTAAAAAAATTGCAGTACCTAATTGTACTTTTGATTTGCATTTCTCTAATAATTAGTGATGCTGAGTATCTTTTCATGTGCCTACTAGCCTCTTGTTGAAAGTGAAAGAGGAGAGTGAAAAAGTTGGCTTAAAGTTCAACATTCAGAAAACGAAGATCATGGCATCTGGCCCCATCACTTCATGGGAAATAGATGGGGAAACAGTGGAAACAGTGCCAGACTTTGTTTTTTTGGGCTCCAAAATTACTGCAGATGGTGACTGCAGCCATGAAATTAAAAGGCGCTTACTTCTTGGAAGAAAGTTATGACCAACCTAGATAGTATATTCAAAAGCAGAGACATTACTTTGCCGACTAAGGTCCGTCTAGTCAAGGCTATGGTTTTTCCTGTGGTCATGTATGGATGTGAGAGTTGGACTGTGAAGAAGGCTGAGTACCGAAGAATTGATGCTTTTGAACTGTGGTGTTGGAGAAGACTCTTGAGAGTCCCTTGGACTGCAAGGAGATCCAACCAGTCCATTCTGAAGGAGATCAACCCTGGGATTTCTTTGGAAGGAATGATGCTAAAACTGAAGCTCCAGTACTTTGGCCACCTTATGTGAAGAGTTGACTCATTGGAAAAGACCCTGATACTGGGAGGGATTGGGGGCAGGAGGAGAAGGGGACGACCGAGGATGAGATGGCTGGATGGCATCACGGACTCAATGGACGTGAGTCTGAGTGAACTCCGGGAGTTGGTGATGGACAGGGAGGCCTGGCGTGCTGCAATTCATGGGGTCACGAAGAGTCGGACACAACTGCGCGACTGAACTGAACTGAACTAGCCATCTATATGTCTTCTTTGGAAAAATGTCTGCTAAAGTCTTCTGCACATTTTTGACAGGGTTGTTTAGTTTTTATTGTCGTTATTGAGTTGTATGAGCTATTTGTGTGTTTTGGAGATTAAGCCCTTGCTGGTCACATCATTTGTAAATATTTTCTCCCATTCTGTAGGTCGCCTTTCTTTCTTTCTTTCTTTCTTTTTTTTTTTTTTTTTTTGTGGTTTCCTTTGCTGTTCAAAAGCTTGTAAGTTTAATTAGGTCCCATTTGTTTATTTTTGTTTTTATTTCTATTGCCTTGGGAGACGGACCTAAGAAAACACTGATACAATTTATGGTAGAGAATGCTTTGCTTATGCTGTCTTCTAGGAGTTTTATGGTGTCATGTATTACATTTAAGTTTATCAGCCATTTTGAGTTTATTTTTGTGCACAGTGTGAGGGTGTGTTCTAATTTCATTGATTTACATGCAGCTGTTCAACTTTCGACACTGCTTGCTGAAGACTTCTTTTTTCATTTCATATTCTTGCCTCCTTTGTTGAAGATTAATTGACTATAGGTGTGTGGGTTATTTTGGGGCACTCAGTCGGACATGACTGAGCAGCTTCACTTTCACTTTTCACTTTCATGCATTGGAGAAGGAAATGGCAACCCACTCCAGTGTTCTTGCCTGGAGAATCCCAGGGACAGGGGAGCCTGGTGGGCTGCCATCTATGGGGTCGCACAGAGTCAGACATGACTGAAGTGACTTAGCAGCAGCAGCTATTCTGCTTCATTGATCCACATGTCTATTTTTGTGCCAATACTACACTGTTTTGATTCCTGTAGCTTTGTGGTATTGTCTGAAGTCTGGGAAAGTGATGCCTCTTGCTTTGTTTTTATTCCTCATGATTGCTTTGGCAAATCTGGGACTTTCAGAATGGCTATCATTAAAAAGTCTACAAATAACAAGCGCAAGAGAGGGTGTGGAGAAAAGGGAACTCTCCTATACTATTGGTGGGAATATAAGTTGGTGATGCAACTTTGGAAAACAGTATAGAGATTCCTCAGAAATTTAAAAATAGAATTACCACATGATCCAGCAATCCCACTCCTGGGCATATACCTGGACAAAACTATAATTCAAAAAGGTATGTGCAGGGCTTCCTTGGCAGCTCAGTGGTAAGGAATCTGCCTGCCAATATATAAGATACACATTCAATCCCTGGTCTGGGAAGATCCCACGTGCCACAGGGCAACTACGCCCATGTGCCACAACTACTGAGCCTGTGTTCTGGAGCTGCAGCTACTGAAGCTTGAGTGCCCTAGAGCCCATGCTCCACAAGAGAAGCCACTGCAATGAGAAGCCTGCATACTGCAACTCGAGAGTAGCCCTAACTTGCTGCAACCGGAGAAAAGCCCAGGAAGCAACAAAGACCCAGCACCGCCAAAAATAATAAAATAAATAAATAAAATTATATATATATATATATATATATAAAAGATACACGCATCCCTATGTTCATAACAGCACTATTCACAGTAGTCAAACATGGAAACAACCTAAATGTCTATCGATGGAGGAATGGTTAAAGAAGATACGGACACATATACAATGAAATACTATTCAGCCATAAAAAAGAATGAGATAACACCATCTGCAGCAACATGGATGCAACCAGAGACCATCATACTAACTGAAGTAAGTCAGAAATAGAAAGACAAGTTAGATATGATATCACTTATACATGGAATCTAAAATATGGCATAAATGAACCTATCTACAAAACAGACTCACAGACATAGAGACCTGATTTTTGGTTGCCAAGGGAATAGGGAGAAAAAGACGGATGGTCTGGGAGTTTGGCTTTGGTATAGATGTGAGAGTTGGACTGTGAAGAAAGCTGAGTGCCAAAGAATTGATGCTTTTGAACTGTGGTGTTGGAGAAGACTCTTGAGGGTCCCTTGGACTGCAAGGAGATCCACCCAGTCCATTCTGAAGGAGATCAGCTCTGGGTATTCACTGGAAGGAATGATGTTAAAGCTGAAACTCTAGTACTTTGGCCACCTCATGTGAAGAGTTGACTCACTGGAAAAGACTCTGATGCTGGGAGGGATTGGGGGCAGGAGGAAAAGGGGATGACAGAGGATGAGATGGCTGGATGGCATCACCGACTCAATGGACATGAGTTTGAATAAACTCTGGGAGTTGGTGATGGACAGGGAGGCCTGGCGTGCTACAGTCCATGGGGTCACAAAAAGTCGGACACGACTGAGCGACTGAACTGAACTGAAATGCAAACTGTTACATTTAGAATGGATAAACAAGGTCCTACTGTATAGCACAGGGAACTATATCCAATCTCCTGGGATAAACCATAATGTGAAAGAATATAAAAAAACAATGTATATATACATATATGACTGAGTCATTTTTCTGTACAGCAGAGAACATTATAAGTCAACTATACTTCAATTTTTAAAGAAATTCCAGCTATAAAATAAGTAAGTCACAGGGATGTAATACACAGCATAGGGATTATAGTTAATACTATTATAATAACTTTGTATGTGACAGATGATTACTAGACTTATTGTGGTGAAAAGTTCATAATGTATAAAAATATCAAATCAAGATTTCCCTGACGGTTAAGTATCCTCCTGCCAATGCAGGGGACATGGGTTCAATCTCTGGTTCTGGAAGATTCCACAAGCCAGGGAGCAACTAAGCCCACGAGCCACAACTACTGAAACTGTGCTGTACAACAAGGAGAGCCACTGCAATGACAAGCCCACATACCACAACTAGAGAGTAGCCCCCCACTCACTGCAACTAGAGAAAGCCCATGCACAGCAACGAAGACCCAGTGCAGCCAAAAAATAAAAATTAATAAATAAAAATTTAAAAAATATATTGAATCACTATATTATATGCCTGAAACTAATATAATATTGTATGTTAATTGTAAGTCAATAAATAAATTAAAAATTGTAAGCTTCCCATTTTCCTTAGAACTCAGCTGGCAGGGATTCTTTGAGATCTGAATTAAGTTAAGTTCCTACAGAGAAATTTCTATTTGTTTCTATCAGTTGCCTGGAGGGCTACCAATCTGGAACTATAGTTGGATTAAAATTTTAACCTAACAATTAACATTTGAATGAAAGAATCCTAACAGAAAACATATATGAGGACCAATATGATTTATGAATCCTCAAAGAAGATTTCTGCCAACAGTAAGGTGAAAATAGACATTTCTTCATTATCTCCTGTGCAGTGTGATTTGTTATCCATCCCTTACACTGAGGGCGTAATAAGGCAGGTTTTCTGTTCGTCTCCACCATGGTCATCCCAGGCTTTAACTGCCAGCTCCATGCTCTGCTTCATGCAGGCATCGTGGAGGAAGGACTTTCTGAAGTCTGAAACAATGCTTTAAGGTGATAGCCAGCTTGGCACCTGTTTCCTGACCAGATTTCCTACTTTCACTGTGTGTGTGTGCTCAGTCGTGTCCAACTTTTTGCAACCCCATGGGCTGTAGTCCAACCAGGCTCTTCTGTCCGTGGATTTTTCCAGACAAGAATACTGCACTGGGCTACATTTCCTCCTCCAGGGGAGCTTCCCCACCTAGGAATCAAACCTACATCTCTTGTGTTTCCTGCACTGGCAGGCAGATTCCTCACCAGTGCCACCTGGGAAGCACCAACAAATTTCTTACTTTGAGTGTATTTACAATTCTTTAAAAATATTTTACTGTGAAATTTAGTTACCTCCTTCTGGAGGGTTGTTTCAGATATCTAATCCATTATACTACCAGAAGTGGAAGTTTCCAGCCCTGTCATGTTTCAAATCGGGTGCTACATGATAAATTTCAGAGACACTGGTTAACAGTAGTATTGCTAAGCTAAGTCACTTCAGTCGTGTCCGACTCTGTGCGACCCCATAGACGGCAGCCCACCAGGCTCCCCCGTCCCTGGGGTTCTCCAGGCAAGAACACTGGAGTGGGTTGCCATTTCCTTCTCCAATGCATGAAAGCGAAAGGTGAAAGTGAAGTCGCTCAGTCAGGTCTGACCCAGCGACCCCATGGACTGAAGCCTCCCAGGCTCCTCCGTCCATGGGATTTTCCAGGCAAGAGTACTGGAGTGGGGTGCCATTGCCTTCTCCTGGTTAACAGTAGTAACATAACAACTATTACATGTTGAATGCCTGCCCCTGTTTGGGTATTTTTACATGTATAATCCCCAACTCTCACAATAAACTTACAAGTAGATAATATTCTTTGCACTTAACAAATAAGGCAAATAGGATTAAATTGTCCAGCGTCACCAACCAATCAGCAAAGGAATTTGAACTCTGCCCTTTGCAATCAATCCTGATCTTCTTTTCAAGCTGCAGTGGTTTTTTTGGTTGTTGTTGTTTTGCGGGATCTTAGTTCCCTGACTGGGCTTCCCTGCTAGCTCAGTTGGTAAAGGATCTGCCTGCAATGTAGGAGACCCTGGTTCAATTCCTGGGTCGGGAAGATCAGCTGGAGAATGGATAGGCTACCCACTTCAGTATTCTTGGGCTTTCCTTGGGGCTCACCTGGTAAAGAATCCAACTGCAATGCAGGAGACCTGGGTTGATCCCTGGGTTGGGAAGATCCCCTGGAGAAGAAAAAAGCTGCTCACTCCAGTACTCTGTCCTGGAGAATGCCATGGAATGCATAGCCCATGGGGTCTCAAAGAGTCTGACATGACTGAGCCACTTTCGCTTTCACTCAGTTTCCCGACCAGAGATCCAACCTGTGCCATCTGCAGCGGAAGTTCCCAATCACTGGACCAACAGGGAATTCCCAGAGTCTTTTTTTCTTAATATTGAGAGTACACAGTGACTTTTATATTTAAGAGCAGGCACTGAAAGCAAGTTGAGCAGAGAAGATAGTTTAAGGGGTAAGGTTTTCCTTAGTGTTACAACTCATAGGCTCCCATCATCTCAACCTATATCCCTGACATGCTTCTTCATCAGATTCAAAATGCTCTTCAGTGAAAGGGTCATGCAGAAATGACTTCACAGCATTAATATTCAGAGCTCTCCAGATCCCCCTTTTCTCTGCTCTTCCAAAGCACCAGGCGATCTTTATTTTCGTGAGACACAGACCCCAGTATCTGAATGCTCTTTAGTCCACGATGTATCTAGTGGGGCTTTCTCACAGCTGCAGTCTTTAGATGCCGTTTTTCTTCATTTTTTAGGTTGGTGGCTTTTGTCCTTAGCAGCTGTGGCCTTCAAGTTTATCTGGGTTTGCAATCAGGAAGCTGTGATACTTCCTGAGACTGTTTGAGGGGGTGCAATTTACACAATACAAATTGAGTTCACTTTCTTCACTTTGGAGTTGTCTAGGCTCCTGAGAGGCTTGGCCATGCTTTGTCCAGTTTTCTGCAGGTTGAATCCAGCAGTTGGTGAGAACCAGCCTCTGTGGTTAACAACTAATTGTGCTTCCTGAGCAACATATGTGGAGAATTTGGAAAGAAAGCAATGATTAGGATTGGACTCTTAGAAAACCGTTAAGAAGGAGGAAGTTTATCAACTCAGTGGGAGAAAATCTCCAAACCACCTTCAGACTGCTAACACGCACACACTGTTCCTCGTGGCTGAGACTAATCAACGGTTGTTGAAGAAAACCAACCTAATACCAGAACCAGAGAGAAGTTGGAAAAGAGTCATCATTTTTAGGTAGTCAGATTCTTTGATCAAAGAAATAGAATCAGGAATGGCATTGGTGGGTGCCACTGGTTACATGCAAGCTCTTTCATTTGTGAAAGGCACTCAGAGCTGTGACCATTTTCTGTGTTCAAAGTTATTTTCCTGGTGCTATACCTTGGAGCTCTGTGATGAGTTAACCTATTTTATATTTACTGATATAAAATATATACTATTTTAAAACATTATTTAAACATTTGTGAGCTTATTATTGAGTCCGTGTGCTTGGGGTCTTGTTTCTCGACGTCCTCGCTCAGGGTCCTGACTTCACATTAGTTTGGTGAGAGGACTTGCAGGTTAGGAAAGAGCCAGATACACAACTCAGTCTGTGTGAGCAGATTTGGTAAATGGAAATGGGTGAACACAAGGGTGACCTGAAATTTGGCGTAATGTCTGAATTAGAGGTGTTCAGCTCTGCTGGTCTCTGTAAATGATGATCCAGAACTAAATGTCCACTCATTGCCTGACCACCAGAAATTCTGTCCTCTGAAATTCTAGGCATTACTGCACTAAGCTCCACAAAGTCCCTGTGAAGTGAATTAAGAGCACCAGCACTACCATTTCCACAAGAGAGGAGGAGGGCAGATATCTAGGAATGAGACTGCCTGCTTCTCATTAGGCTGAACTACCTCCCCCACCCACGATACCTACAAAAGACGCATTCGAAAACTGCCTCCAGCACTTAGCACTGGTGTGACCCTAGGCGATTACTTCTCAGTTTTCTCATCTGTAATATAGACATAAGGACAATTACAACTAGGGCATAATGACCATTAGGAATTTTGAATTGGGAAGAAACTGGCAAAAAAACTTGACACATTATAGGCACTTAAGAGATGCATGTGCTCTTTGCTTCCCTCAGTTTCACAGGGAGCCTAAATTATCACTGCCTGGTTTCTATACTTGGAATGGAACAAAAGTATCTGAGATCCTTGAAGCTGGTAGATAGGCAGTCAAACCTCACTCCATTGAAGATGTACTAAACAAGGTTTTTAAGACAGTGACCACATGGGGGAATAAAAGAGACATGTATAATGGCAACCAAAACAAAAAAAACCCACAAGGACACAATGAAAACTGAAACCACAATAATCTCTAAATAGAGAAGTAATAATTGTAGCCTATATTTAAGTGTACGGGAAGCAAAGGTTTGGGGAAGGGATGTGTCTGCCATG
The DNA here is from genome assembly GCA_006408695.1 of Aepyceros melampus. Taxonomy (NCBI): domain Eukaryota; kingdom Metazoa; phylum Chordata; class Mammalia; order Artiodactyla; family Bovidae; genus Aepyceros; species Aepyceros melampus. The sequence continues at coordinate 52,693 of SJXQ01000979.1, forward strand.
GAAATCATGCTTTTTATTTCTCAGTTTGTAGAGAGAACTAGAACTGATTTCTTTTCTTTTTAATTAGAGGATAATTACGATACTGTGATGGTTTTTGCCATACATCAACATAAATCGGCATGGGGACATATCCTCTCCCTCTTGAGCCCCCCTGATTATTTTTTTAAATCACAAAATGTCTCAAAAGATTTTTTTTTTTGTAAGACTAAGATTTTTAGTCTTACCCAAAAAAGTACACAAGTAAAAGAAGTAACAAAGAGTGATTCTGAGAGGAATGGGCCAAGGCAGGAGTATACAGGTAGAGTCAATGGGTACTGATAAAATTCTCATTTTTAACTTTGAGCTGGAATCATAGTTGTTTGATTTTATTATTATACTCACAACTTACAGTTTCATTACATATATTCTTCTGCATAGAACAAATGTTATATAATAAAGAATTTTAAATGAATTGAAAGTTCAGTGAGTTCCAGAGCAATAAAAAAGCTAGAGTCAGAGAATATTCAATATCTGGGAGATTCTGTCCAAAATCAAAGATGTTATGTGTAATTCCACTTCCTAAATGCCACCAGAGAACATATTTGCATTTTGGATTTTATAATCAGTTCAGTTCAGTTCAGTTGCTCAGTGGTGTCCGACTCTTTGCAACCCCATGAACTGCAGCACGCCAGGCCTCCCTGTCCATCACCAACTCCCAGAGTTCACTCAAACTCATGTCCATTGAGTCGGTGATGCCATCCAGCCATCTCATCCTCTGCTGTCGCCTTCTCCTCCTCCCTCAATCCCTCCCAGCATCAGAGTCTTTTCCAATGAGTCAACTCTTCGCATGAGGTGGCCAAAGTACTGGAGTTTCAGCTTTAGCATCATTCCTTCCAAACACCCAGGACTGATCTCCTTTAGAATGGACTGGTTGGATCTCCTTGCCGTCCAAGGGACTGTCAAAGTCAGTAAGCTAGTGAAAAAAGAGTATAGCTTTACCTCTTGCTGTTGTTTAGTCGCTAAGTTGTATCTGACTCTTTTACCACCCCATGGATTGTGGCCCTCCAGGGTCCTCTATCCATGGGATTTCCCAGGCAAAAGTACTAGAGTGTGTTGCCATTTCCTTCTCCAGAAGATCTTCCACACCTAGGGATCAAACCTGTGTCCCCTGCGTTGGCAGGCAAATTCTTTACCACTGAGCCACCAAGGAAGTCCAGCTTTATCTCTGGACATCAGTAAATTGCTGAATTAGGTATCTCATACAATTGTACTTATTCAGGGTCACAGAAAAGTCTGATCTCCATCAGGCACATTGAAACAACTTGGGTGATGGTATCAAAGGACATCAGGCAATGGAATGGTCTCAGGCTTGGGAGAGGCAGTCTATAAACTGCATCCCTCCACAATGAGTGACTAATTTCTTAAACATTCTTGTGAATTGTTTGAAAAAAGAAATATACTTCTCTTAACTGAATGTACATGATTTAATAATAAATTAGCAGGTTTCTAGAATAAAAATTTGTCATGTTCTAATTGAGAAATAAAACCAACCAATGACATGATCTGTTCCCAAAGCAGGGTGCAAATAACCTGAGGTCAGTCAGCCTTGAGAGCTGGACAGACTGCCTAGTTCTGTTTCTCTGCAGAGCCTTGACTAATACAATATTTCCTAGGAACACTGTCAGGGCTTGATGAGAAAATGCATGCAGTACACTTAGCACAAAGTCTTAATAAGTAGCAGTTACTAATATGAGAAGATACCAATAGTGATACAACTATTAACAATGGTAGGGCCATTTACTGAGTTTCTATTCCACATAGATTCTTGACTTAAACAATACGACATTTTTGCTCCTTTTGTTTGTGGATTCTTTACCAACTGAGCTATCAGGGAAGCCCGACTTATCTTACAAATTGTGTTTAATTCATAAAGTGGGGTGGTAAATAAAGAGAAAATGATCACAGTGAAACTGAAAGCATAAGCTGAGGAGAGGTCAGTCGCTGCTTTTCTTCAGGGACAAGTGGAGCTGCAGGATGAGCAGATTTTATTTGATATACAAATAAGGAGTAAAGCTAATGCCTATACTTCATGGAACTAAAAAGAGACAGCTACACTGTCTAGTTTAGAAACACATGCTCATACTCTGAAACTGACCATTGTCCAACATAAGTACAATCTGGCACATCCTCTACTATGTGGAGAAAGTGCTGCTCAACTGAACGCTCAGAGCAGATGCCTCTCGGCCTGGAGAAACAGCACTTATATCCTGTTTTAGCCTTTCTGAGCCCCCAGTGAAAAGTGAAAATGTTAGTCATTCAGTTGTGTCTGACTCTGCAACCCCATGGACTGTAGCCCACCAGGCTCTTCTGTCCATGGAATTCTCCAGGCAAGAATACTGGAGTGAGCTGCCATTCCCTTCTCCAAGGGATCCTCCTGACCCAGGGATCGAACTTGGGTCTCTTGCATTGCAGGCAGATTCTTTACCATCTGAGCCACCAAGAAACCCCAAGCTTAGGTTAAACTTTGAAGGATACTCTGTTATTGGCTTCTTGCTCATTATTCTAAAATTCCTAGTGTTGACAGTAGACTTTGGTAAGATTAAAACATTACTAAGTAGGCAAATATATGAATGTATTACTAACATAATTCCCCCCAAGAAATTCTATTGCCCTGAACTTAGACTAAAAGATTTTAAGTAATATTTCTTCACTCAAAAATATTTACTTTATGCCAGGCATCATTATAGGCCCCTATAGATGCAGTAATAAAGTAGACATGATCTTTGACTCTGTGGAGTCTAAAATCCAATGGGGGACTTCCCAGTGGTCCAGTGGCTAAGCTCCATGATCCCAATGCAGCGGGTCCGGGTTCCATCCATTGTCAAGGAGCTAGATCCCACATGCTGCAGCTAAGAGTTCACGTGCAACAACTGAAGATCCCACTTACCTCAACTAAGACTCTGCTCAGCCAAAGAAATAAATTAAAAAACTCCAATGAGGAGTCAGATAATAGATAAATAAATTGCAAAACATCAGAAAATGCAGAAAAGAAGAAAACCCATGAACACAATCACTCTGACATAGCCTATCCTTTTGTGAAACCCTCTTCTAGGATGTCTAGGGCTGGGGTGTATATAGCTTTCACCCCTGTCTCTTGGTACTCTAGAATCTTAGAGAAGGAGCCCAAGGGTGTGTCATCACTTTCCACAGCCTGAGAATTCTAAGAAGAGAAGATAAGGAGGAAGTTTCATGGTCACGTTAGTATTTGCATACACACCAGGTAGCAGGGACTGGTACCACGCCCTAGGGTAAGGCTGTATCCTGAGAGGGGGTTATCTTGATTCTCGGGAATTCTAGGAAGTGAATAAACTTCCCAGAGGCTGCAGGTGTAGACCAGAAAATCTTTGGGGGAACACTGAGCATTGTTCTTCCCTCTTGAAGAAAGACCATGTCCAACTGAGTGGTTTATAAGACCCAGTCAGGGGTTTGATAGCATTATAGACCTTAGATGGTCAGAGTTGGAAAGTCCCTTAGAGGGCATTTTTCCATCCTCCTCACTTTATGAGGAGGGAAACAGAGAAGGGAAAAACTCAAGTTTAAAAACTACAGACAGAGGGACCTAGTGGGCTACAGTCTATGGGGGCCCAAAGAGTCAGATACAACTGAACAACTAACATTTGAGCTTCCCTGGTGGCTCAGATGGTAAAGAATCTGCCTCCAGTGCTAGAGACCTGGGTTTAATCCCTGGGTCGGGAAGATCCCCTGGAGAAGGGGATGGCAACCTCCTCCAGTATTCTTGCCTGGAGAATTCCATGGACAGAGGAGCCTGGTGGGCTACAGTCTGTGCGGTGGCAAAGAGTTGACACGACTGAGCAACTAACACTTTCAGTTTCACTTAGGGCTTTGGCAAGGACTGGCTAGATAGATGCTCACCAGTCCCATTTTCTCTTCCTTAGCACAAAAGATCACATTTTCTTGCTTCCTTTGAGGTAAGATGGAGATCATGTGTTGGTGTTCTGGTCAACGGAATGTGAACAGGAGTGATAAAATTCATTGTCCAGTTTGTCTCTGTAAAGGTCTCATATGATCCTCTGTACACTTTCTAGCTTCATTCATCAACCAGCTAAATACAGATAATCCAGCAGAGGACTTCAAGCAATCACTAGGATATGGCAGCCCCCTAAAACCACCACAAGACAGGAAAAGCTGACATCTCTCAGTCACGTGTGAAGGCAGGAACCTGAACACACCCAAACAGATTGTGACATGTATGAGAAATAAACTATTTTATAATCCATTGAGCTTTTGGAGTTGTTACAGCAACTAGTAATCTTTCAGAGAAGGCAGTGGGAACTCACTCCAGTACTCTTGCCTGGAAAATCCCATGGATGGTTGACCCTGGTAGGCTGCAGTCCATGGGGTCGCTAAGAGTAGGACACGACTGAGCGACTTCACTCTCACTTTTCACTTTCATGCATTGGAGAAGGAAATGGCAACCCACTCCAGTGTTCTTGCCTGGAGAATCCCAGGGACGGGGGAGCCTGGTGGGCTGCCGTCTATGGGGTCGCACAGAGTCGGACACGACTGAAGTGACTTAGCAGCAGCAGCGATCTTTACTCTGACAAATACACTGACAATTTGGAGACTGTGATGGTTAATTTTACTTGTCAATGTAATTGGGCCAAGGGGTGCCCAGACATTATTCTGGGTTGTCTGTGAGGGTGTTTCTGGATGAGATTAACATTTGAATTGGTGGACTGAGTACAGCAGATTTGCCATCCTATTGTATGTAGGTCTTACCCAATCAGTTGAAGACCAAACCAATTGAATTGAGCCAAAAGGCTCAGAGGGGATTGTGTCTTCATGATGGTGTGTGCTAGCTCGTGGTCTTCTGCTCTTGGACTGGAACTTACACCATCAATCCTCCTGCTTCTCAGGCCTTTGCAAGCAGACTGAAACTATACCAGAGGTTTTCCTAGGTCTCCAGCTTGCTGACTGCTGATCTCAGGACTTTTCAGCCTCCATAATCATGGAACCCAATTTCTTATTTATTTATGCATGTGTGTGTGTGTGTGTGTGTGTGTGTGTGTGTGTGATGGGTTATGTTTCTCTGGAGAACCCTGACCCATACACAGACTATATCAGTCCTCTGTCTCCCAATTCAGTGCTGTTTTTGGAAGTCAATGCTGTTTTTCACAAAACTGTATGTCTCTCTAAGAAATAGAAAGAAGATTCCCTAGGAAACTTTATATCTACTTCCCATACTTAGAACCTTCCAGTCTTGGACCAAGAGTAAAAAATAAATCTTCATGAGAACACCAGGGTATCCTTGCTGTTAAGTTGCTTCAGTCGTGTCCGACTCTGTGTGACCCCATAGATGGCAGCCCACCCAGCTCTCTCATCCCTGGGATTCTCCAGGCAAGAATACTGGAGTGGGTTGCCATTTCCTTCTCCAATGCATGAAAGTGAAAGTGAAGTCATATCCAACTCCTAGCGATTCCGTGGACTGCAGCCTACCAGGCTCCTCCATCCATGGGACCTTCCTGGCAAGAGTACTGGAGTGGGGTGCCATTGCCTTCTATGTGCATTGCTAAGGGTCCCAAAGAGTCAGACATGACTGTGCTAAGGGTATCCTTAGCAATGCACACAGTCTAAGTTGCTGGGTGCCCTGGGATGATCTTAACCTCTGATACCAGTGCTTGGACTACAAGGTGTCTCCCAGTCTACTGCGCATTATTTCATGTACCTAACAAGAGCACACGTGCCCAGAAGTCTGTCCGCTGGAGAATTCTATCTTGATCAGTGCTACTACATACCTAATAATCACCTGAGACTTGAATTTTCAATCATCAAATAAAAATTAAAATTTTAATAGCATATGACTTTGCTATAATCTTAATTTTGAAGTAATAATCTATACATGGTACCAACATAAAACCACAGTCCATTAATACAAACTTATGGCCATCTACTGACTAGAATTGTTTATTCCTATCTTCTCTGAGTTATGGGCTTCCCTGGTGGCTCAGCTGATAAAGACTCTGCCTGCAATGTGGGAGACCTGGGTTTGATCCCTAGGTTGGAGAACAGAACGGCTACCCACTCTAGTATTCTGGCCTGGAGAATTCCATGGACTGTATGGTACAGGGGGTCCCAAAGAGTCAGACATGACTGTGTGACTTTCACTTGCACTTTCTCTGAGCTACAGGTGGAGAGACAGATCACCTGATGGAGACAGATTATCAGATGTAATGGCTAATCACAAAGCTTCCATCCTTGGGCAACAGGTTAAATGGAGTAAACTGGAGTAAAGAATAGACAGAACTGTACAAAAAGATCATCATGACCCAGATAATCACGATGATGTGATCACTCACCTAGAGCCAGACATCCTGGAATGTGAAGTCAAGTGGGCCTTAGAAAGCATCACTACGAACAAAGCTAGTGGAGGTGATGGAATTCCAGTTGGGTTCTTTCAAATCCTGAAAGATGATGCTGTGAAAGTGCTGCACTCAATTTGCCAGCACATTTGGAAAACTCAGCAGTGGCCACAGGACTAGAAAAGGTCAGTTTTCATTCCAATCCCAAAGAAAGGCAATGCCAAAGAATGCTCAAACTACCGCACAATTGCATTCATCTCACATGCTAGTAAAGTAATGCTCAAAATTCTCCAAGTCAGGCTTCAGCAATACGTGAACCGTGAACTTTCAGATGTTCAAACTGGTTTTAGAAAAGGCAGAGGAACCAGAGATCAAATTGCCAACATCTGCTGGATCATGGAAAAAGCAAGAGAGTTCCAGAAAAACATCTATGTTTTCTGAATGTTGAGCTTTATTGACTATGCCAAAGCCTTTGACTGTGTGGATCACAATAAACTGTGGAAAATTCTGAAAGAGATGGGAATACCAGACCACCTGACCTGCCTCTTGAGAAATCTGTATGCAGGTCAGGAAGCAACAGTTAGAACNGAAGTGGCTTGCCATTCCCTTCTTCAGTGGACCACATTCTGTCAGACCTCTCCATCATGACCCTCCCATCTTGGGTTGCCCCGCAGGCATGGCCTCATAGATATGAGAATGTGAACTTAGACAAAGTTGTCCTGGGATAAATTCCCATACCATTTACAGAGGCTAAAATATATGGTTCTTGATCCACATCAGCAACACTGTCATGGTGCCCTTGACAGAATCTCCAAAGCCAGAAAATAACCTGGAAAGATGTATCAGGCTCTGTGATACTTTCTCTCTCATAAGCCAAGAACATACTGACCACTCCACTGGATAGCTTTAAGTGCTGACTTTGTACAGAGCAAGAAAATAACATCAGGAATAGTGTCTCCATCAGTTTTCTGTTACCTGCTAAATCCACTCCACAGAGACTCACCAGAGGCTGCCAATTAAACATAGGTGGATTATCACAGAAAGGAAACCAGATAAAATTTCAGACCCTCAGGAATATGTTTCAAAGAAATTAAAGAGGTAAAATGATACAAAGTAAGGAGAATGGAACATCAGGAACAGTTGACATTCCCAGACTGGGTAGAGGAGCACAAGAGTAAAACTAATACAACATGAAGGTCAGACATTACAGCATCTTGAGATGGGACCATGCACTCGACCTATAGATGGCAAGCTAAGAGGCTGCGAGATTCAAATATGCTCCCCTCGTAGGATCTAGGATCAAAAAGACGACCTCTCTACCCACTCTTACATTTTCCTAAGTAACAACCACAGAGGATCGAATCCACCAACTTGTCCCACTCCTAAACAGAAAAAACAAACAAACAAACAAACAAAAAAAACAGCCCTTTTGAGATACTTGTTTTTGTTTATATGTTGTAATTTTGGCTACTTTTACATCACTCCCCACTGTCCAGAGCTTTTTCTCATGCTCCAGTGTGGAGATAATATTCAGATCAGAGACAGAAATTCTGGGACTTTCCTGGTGACTCAGTGGTTAAGACTCTGCATTTCCAATGCAGGGGGTGCAGGTTTGATCCTTAGTCAGGGAGCTAAGATCCCACATGCAGAATGGTGCAGCCAAAAAAAGTAAACAAGCAAGCAAAAACAAACAAGTAGATATTCAGCATTATCAGAAGAAAGAAAGCTAAAGTGCTGTGGATTTTTTTAAATACTAAGCCAAAAATCAAAAGGTAGAAAATAGGAAATCGGGTTATTTTCTCATGCTCCAGTGTGGAGATAATATTCAGATCAGAGACAGAAATTCTGGGACTTTCCTGGTGACTCAGTGGTTAAGACTCTGCATTTCCAATGCAGGGGGTGCAGGTTTGATCCTTAGTCAGGGAGCTAAGATCCCACATGCAGAATGGTGCAGCCAAAAAAAGTAAACAAGCAAGCAAAAACAAACAAGTAGATATTCAGCATTATCAGAAGAAAGAAAGCTAAAGTGCTGTGGATTTTTTTAAATACTAAGCCAAAAATCAAAAGGTAGAAAATAGGAAATCGGGTTTTTTTGTATTTTTTTTTTAACATTTGCTACTAAGCTTTGTAGATAATTAAGCTCTGGGACAACCTCAGATATGATATGAAACAGACACAGCATCTGAAGAGGGTCAGTTTAACCTTGTGAAGCTGTGTCATGCCCCAGTCAACAGAACTCTCAGATGAAAGGCATCAGGCCTCCCAAGGGGCACACAGGGAAAATGCAAATACCCAAGGGCAGCTCTGGAAGGAAGTCATCCTCACCCAAGATAGCAGGTTTCTACAGGTCTCCAGCATCACGTCCCTGTACAAGGCCCTCTGAGCAGGGCCCAGGAATTCCCACTCCTCCTGAGTGAATTCGATGGCCACATCCTCAGAGGTCAGCTGTTCCTGAAATGAAACCACATGTCACCAAAAGGGCCATGAAACGTTCTCATTTGCATGCAAAAGAGAAAGGGTGGTAAGGAGCAAGGATTAACTTGGTTGAAGTATGTGTTCTAACAGATCCATGCAGGGGTATCTGGAGAAATTATGCATCTCTAATTTTAATTTCTTATGCTTTTTCCTAAGACCTTATGAGATCCTCCAATTAATATGGATTTTTCATCATTGTTCAAAATACAAGAAATATATAAAAATAAAGCTCAACAGTGTTTTGGCTATACAGAAGTGTCAGATAGTATGTTCTACCCAGTGAGTGCAATTCATTATCTCGATGAGGTACAGCATGAGTGGTGTCTTCAGAGATGATAAAGTCCATGGCACTTTTAATGAAAAGGTCAAAATTTTCAGGTATGATGTTGATAACAGCAGCAAGGACTAAAAGTGTCTGAAGGCTTCCTGTTGCTCTAAATTACTGTAGTATCACTCTAAACATTAAATAAGTACTCTACAGGCAAGAACCTGTCATCAATATAATAGCTCATTAAAGAACCATCTGTTCCCACCTTAGAGAAGAAAACCTGTGTCACACACACTCTGAGAAACTCGACTCAGATCAAGAAGGTAAGAAATGTTACATGAAACACCTGAACTCAGAAGACTGGGCTCAGCAACTGAAGCTTAAGCATCTAACAGTGAAGTAACACAGAGAACATTACAAGTCCTTTGACAGAGGGCTCCTAAAGAAAACTTGAAAGAAGTCCAAGGTGAGCCTCCTCCCTGCCCCTCTGTCTTCTCTGCAGGGGGAGCAGCTCTTGGGCCTCAGGCCTTCATCCCTTGAAAATGGACACCTGTGCCAAATTAGTCTCTACCCGCTCCCTGATTGGGAGAACCTCCCTCCTGTTGAGGATCACTGTCCACAGTGGTGGTGAAGGACCAGAGACACTGACCCATGAGAGCCACAGCAGCTTGGCAGCCCCAGGTTCCGAGACCACCTCACTTATTCCTAGCCACAGCTTCCAAACCAGTGCCATTTCAAAGGACTTTGACACAGCAGCCAAGTTCCCTGGAGCTGGAGTTGCCACAGCAGGGGTAGCTGGCTCCAGGGCTGGAAGTGGGACTGTGTTCGGGAGCTTCATCAGTGTTATGCCAGGAACCCTTCGCTGAAACAGTAGCTCTTCTAAGCCACAGGCTTGGCCCTCTCAAAGGCCATGGGGCTCTTTTGCCTGATGGTGGTCTAGCTCATCTTCTTCACGATATGAAGGAGCTGTTTCCACCTCCCATAGTTCTTTCTCCTGTGTCTGTCCTGTACGTTCCCTTTCCTGTAACTCCCCAGGAAGCCTGGGAAAAGTGGTGGGCTCAGGGTTTGACAGAAGGAAAACAAGTAAATATTCTATTAGTATGAAAAAAAAAAAATCCAAGGTGAACAATGTGGAATGGCATGAAAGGTCATTACGGACGTGGATACAGAAACACAACTGTTAGTAATTTACTACTTAAAACACTAACAGGATTGTTTAGAAAATTTCAAGGCCACAGATTATACTGATAACATAATTTCAACAGAAAAAAAAAAAAAGGTGATACTGGAAAATCTCATGGATGGAGTACCCTGGAGGGCTGCAGTCCATGGGGTCACTGAGGGTCAGACACAAATGAGCGACTTCACTTTCACTTTTCACTTTCCTGCATTGGAGAAGGAAATGGCAACCCATGCCAATGTTCTTGCCTGGAGAATCCCAGGGATAAGGGAGCCTGGTGGGCTCCCACCTATGAGGTCACACAGTAGGACACGACTGAAGCAACTTAGCAGTAGCAACAGAAGTTTTTAAATCATGATGTCTTCTATCTAAACCACAGACTTCCAAATGCATGCATACTTATCTATAAAATATTAACTGAAATGAGAGGATTCGTCTTTTGACAGATTTTTTGGACAATTTTATATCATCCTTTTATTCACATGTATTTCAGCATCCTTCAGATGATAAATATGTATCCTTTGTACTCAGCTGAGTTTGTCAACAAACAAACTGTCTTGTCAACAGGATTCTATACTAGGCTATCAAAAGAAAACTGGTAAAAATATTAAAAAAAATACTTGAACTCAATTCATAATAAAATTACCATATACCAAGATACAATTTTACCCATTTAAATTTACATAGCAAGGCATTAACAGAAGCCAAAGACTTTCTTTGCTTTCTTTGCCACTAATAAAACAGATTTGAAATTAGAAGTCATTAGATTATGACAAAAAAGAATTATCACAACAGCAAAGTAAAAAAACTTCTCAAAAATTAAAAATCATGTCAAAAAATAATATGGCAAAAAGATATAGTTATTAACCAAGACTGTCTGAAGAAACATCATGATAGGAAGGAAACATTCAATACATTCCTTCAGAAATTACAGTAGCATGAAAGGAGCTGTCCAGGGTGCCTGTCTTTCACCACCATACGATGCACAGAAGCAGGGGCCACTAGAAGAAGTAAGAGGAGGTAAAACACAGGGCAAGAGACACAGAGTTTGTCAGAGACTTGAAACAGGTAGTACTCACAAACCTAAGGACATGGAAAGGTGAAAAGTGAAAGGATGGAAAAAGACAGTCCATCCTAAAGAGACCAGAGGAGACTTTTATATCAGACAAAATAAACTGAAGAAAAAAAAAGTGCAATGAGATAAATATTGTATAATGATAAAATGGTCAATTTACCAAAAAGCTGTAACAAGTAAAAATATGTATACATCTAACATTAGATATCTCAGAAAAATGAAGCAAACTTTGAACAGGCATGTACAGATCACACGGCCCAACAAAAGCATAAAACACATGTATCTCAAGGACACATAAACCATTCTCTATGAGAGACCATGTTAGGCCAAAATTAACCATTTTAAGAGACTGATACCATAAAAGTATCTTCCCTAACAACAATGAAATAAACACAAGAAAAAAAGAAAATTCCTCACATGTGGACATTAAACAACTCACTCTTAAACCACAAATGGGTCTAAGAAAAAAACCACATGGAAATATTAAAATATATTGATCAAAACGAAAAGACAACATTACAAAATTTATCACACACAGAGACCACTGTACTACAAGGAAAGTCTGAAAGGTTAAATGCTTACAGTAAAAAAAAGAAAAGATCTTAAATCTGAAATCTATTTTTAGACCTTTATGAAGCAGAAAACAAACTAAACTCAAGTCTAGCAGAAGGAAACATGTAAATAAGAAAGATTAAACCAGAGATACAATAGAAAGCAGAAAAATATAAAAATCAACAAACCAACAGTTGATGTTTTGAAAAAACTGTATAGGAAACTCCCACCTAGACTGAGGACAAGAGAAAAAAATATCCAAATAACTAAAAACAGATATGAAACAGGAGTGACTACAACTGATGTCAAAGAAAGTTTCTAAAGATAAGGAAGTACTATGACCAATAATGCCTATAAGTGACAGTATATAGGAGATACTGGCAAATTCTTAGAAACATACAAACTATTTTACTTATTAAGAAATAAAAAAGTTGAGAAGTGTTGAAAGTGAAAGTGTTAGGCACTCAGTCATGTCTGACTCTTTGTGACCTCATGCACTGTAGCCCACAAGGCTACTCTGTCCATGGACTTTTTCCAGACAAGAAGACTGGACTAGAGAGCCATTCCTTTCTCCAGGGAATCTTTCGACCCAGGGACAGAACCTGGGTCTCCCACAATGCAGGCAGATTCTTTAGGATTTGAGTCACCAGGGAAGCCCATTATAACTAGAGAGATTTTAAAAAGTAGTCAGAAACCTCTAAGAAAAATACAGGACCAAATTCTACCAAACATTTACAAAAGAATTACCACTAATCCTGCTAATTCTATGGAGCAAGCATGATTCTGTTAGACCTCCCGGTCTTTGCCCAGGACCCGTCGTCGCCAAGATCACCGAGACTCGGACTCGATGCAATTAGCAAGAGGATTTATTAAGCCGACGCGCCGGGGTTCAATCTCCACCCGAGGAGATGAACCCCGAACAATTGTTACAGAGCAGTTTATAAGCAAAAAATCATAAACAGGTGCAGTTGAGATGGAGTGTTTTGATTGGTTTACAAACTTTGGCCTTTCCGGGGATAGGTTCATTCATTATTAGGCCTAAATAGCTAACTAATCTACAATTATGCTGCTTTAGTTGAATGGCCCGAGACAATCAACTTTTAGCTTGACTCCTGGGGGCTGTATTCTTAAGATGCGAGTATGATCCCCCTCTGTGTTTTTCTTTCCTCTTAAGACAATAGCCCTGATTTAAGATTAACAAAGAGCCCGTGGGTGCAGGTCTGTTTCTTTAGAGCCCCTAATAAATTTTTAACCTTTCTCCTTGTTCCCTGGAATGCTCCCGAAGAAGTCAGAAGACACTGTTCTCATACCTATGTCCCTAGTGGCGCCTCTCATGGTAGACTGATTACAGGCTAGGGAACAAATCAGGGCTAGAAACAAGTTTTACAACCTCAGGCTGCTCAGGCTGGTCTCCACAATTCTAATAGTTTGCTGATTTCCCAAAGACACAAGAAAGAAAAACTAGAAACCAATACCCCTGATGAATACTGATGCAAAATTAAAATACTTGCAAACCCACTTCAAAACATATTAAAAAGATCTGGAGAAACAGACACAGAGAACAGATGGAGGGGGAGGGGAGGAAAGAGAGGGTGAGATGTATGCAGAGACTAACATGGAAACTTACATTACCATATGTAAAGTAGAGAGCCAGTGTGAATTCGCTGAATGACTCAGGGAACTCAAACAGGGGCTCTCTAACAACCTACAGGGGTGGGATAGGGAGGAAGATGGGAGGGAGGGGCCATATGTATACCTATGGCTGATTCATGTTGGTATTTGGCAGAAAACAACAACTTCTGTAAAGCCATTATCCTTCAATAGAAATCATTTAAATAAATAAATAAAAAGATCTGACACCATAACCAAGTGGATTTTACTCATATAAGGCAAGGAAAAATCAACATACAAAAATCAATTAATATGACACACTACATTAACAGATTAAATGGAAAACAAAACAAAACAAAACAAAACAGGATCATCTTGATGCAGAAGAAAAACATTTGACAACAATCTGACAGCCTTTCAAGATGGAACACTCAACAAACTACAAATAATAAATTATACCAACAACAACATAATAAATGCCATTATGAAAAAAGCACAGCAATGGGGAAAGAATGAAAGCTTTTTCTGAGGTCAAGAAGAAGGCAAGGATGCACACTCTGCACTACACTTCAACAAAGCAATGAAACCCTTAGAGCAATTAGGTGAGAAAAGGAAATCAAAGGTCCTCAAATTGAAAAAGAAGTAAATGTATCTTCTTTCCCACATGACAAAGTTTCATCAGTAAAAATCATAAAGATTACAAAAGAAACATTAATATCTAAAAGATTCTTAAATAACCACACAGAGTCAACCAACCAATTAACTCATTATCAAAACTGCTATGACAATCTTTGTAGAAGAAGAATAAAACATCATGAAAGTCACAGAACTATTCAGAGCAAACAGGAAAACTCTTGAAGAAGGAAGATGGAGGTCTTTCTATTTCAACACCTATTACAAGGTAATCAAGGTGATGTGGTCCTGGTATAAAAACAGACAAATAAACCAACTGAATAGAACACAGTACTCAGAAATAATTCTTTGTCTATATATATGTAAGGTATCTAGGTCATGAAGATCTTTTCTGTACAGTTCTTCTGTGTATTGTTGACACCTTTTCTTAATATCTTCTGCTTCTGTTATATCCATACCATTTCTGTCCTTTATCAAGCCCATCATTGCATGAAATGTTCCCTTGGTATCTCTGATTTTCTTGAAGAGAGCCAGACATCCTGGAATGTGAAGTCAAGAGGGCCTTAGAAAGCATCACTATGAACAAAGCTAGTGGAGGTGATGGAGTTCCAGTTGAGCTATTTCAAATCCAGAAAGATGATGCTGCAAAAGTGCTTCACTCAACATGCCAGCAAACTTGGAAAACTCAGCAGTGGCCACAGGACTGGAGAAGGGCAGTTTTTATTCCAATCCCAAAGAAAGGCAACGCCAAAGAATGCTCAAACTACTGCACAATTGCACTCATCTCATATGCTAGTAAAGTAATGCTCAAAATTCTCCAAGCCAGGCTTCAGCGTGAATCGTGAACTTCCTGATGTTAAAGCTGGTTTTAGAAAAAGCAGAGGAACCAGAGATCAAATTGCCAACATCCGCTGGATCATGGAAAAAGCAAGAGAGTTCCAGAAAAACATCTATTTCTGCTTCATTGACTGTGCCAAAGCCTTTGACTGTGGATCACAATAAACTGTGGAAAATTCTGAAAGAGATGGGAATACCAGACCACCTGACCTGCCTCTTGAGAAATCTGTATGCAGGTCAGGAAGCAACAGTTAGAATTGGACAGGAACAACAGACTGGTTCCAAATAGGAAAAGGAGTATGTCAAGGCTGTATACTGTCACCCTGCTTATTTAACTTAAATGCAGAGTACATCATGAGAAACACAGGACTGGAAGAAACACAAGCTAGAATCAAGATTGCCGGGAGAAATATCAATAACCTCAGATATGCAGATGACACCACCCTTATGGCAGAAAGGGAAGAGGAACTAAAGAGCCTCTTGATGAAAGTGAAAGAGGAGAGTGAAAAAGTTGGCTTTAAGTTCAACATTCAGAAAACGAAGATCATGGCATCTGGTCCCATCACTTCATGGGAAATAGACGGTGAAACATTGGAAACAGTGTCACACTTTATTTTTCTGGGCTCCAAAATCACTGCTGATGGTGACTGCAGCCATGAAATTAAAAGACGCTTACTCCTTGGAAGAAAAGTTATGACCAACCTAGATAGCATATTCAAAAGCAGAGATATTACTTTGCCAACAAAGGTCCATCTAGTCAAGGCTATAGTTTTTCCTGTGGTCGTGTATGAACGTGAAACTTGGACTGTGAAGAAGGCTGAGCACAGAAGAACTGATGCTTTTGAACTGTGGTGTTGGAGAAGACTCTTGAGAGTCCCTTGGACTGCAAGGAGATCCAATCAGTCCATTCTGAAGGAGATCGGCCCTGGGATTTCTTTGGAAGGAATGATGCTGAAGCTGAAGCTCCAGTACTTTGGCCACCTCATGTGAGGAGCTGACTCATTGGAAAAGACTCTGATGCTGGGAGGGATTGAGGGCAGGAGGAGCAGGGGACGACCGAAGATGAGATGGCTTGATGGCATCACTGACTCCATAGGTGTGGGTCTGGGTGAACTCTGGGAGTTGGTGATGGACAGGGAGGCGTGGCGTGCTGTGATTCTTGGGGTCGCAAGGAGTCGGACAGAACTGAGCGACTGAACTGAAGTGAATGTAAGGTATATTCACAAGGATGTCAAGATAAACAAAAAGGAAAGGACAGGCTCACCTGATCTGATTCCCAGATTTTACCAGCTATTATGAATACTAACACCTGACTTCCAAGTACAGTTTCCTTACCCTGGTTGACAGGACAGCACATCCAGATAGGCCCTAAGCAATCCCTGCTGCCCAACAGCATTAAGACCCCATATCCAACCCGTGGGTGAGAAGCCCTGCCCAGGACGGTGCCAAGGGGAGCCTCCTCACAAGGGCCAGGTCACCGGGTCATGGGAGATGGGATTTAAGTGGAGACAACAGGGCCTGAGGGAAGGCCCCGGGTGAGTGTGGGTGTACAGGAGTCACACAGGACATTCCAGAGTCAGACACGATTAGCAAGGCCAGAGAAGGGCATTTCAGGAAGGACAGACTAAATATGACCTTACCTGAGAAAGAGCCATGCCTCACTCCTCTTCATTCCTCTTCCTTAACTTCACGGCTTCCTGCAGCAACACGAGTCTTCAGAGGTCTATCTGAAAGTTGAAAACATGCTGTTTAATGCTTAGAATCAACACATCCCCTTCCTGAGCCCCAACCACACACACAGGGAAGCCCTCACCATAAGGAACAGACAGTCCCCTGTGGCCACTGTCTCAGGAGGGACTCAGGACAGTCAACTTCCACAGAGAGACCAACCTGAGACTTTCTCACACTTTCCCTCAGATCACACTCCCCTCCTGCTGAGGTCTCATGTACACAGCAGCAGGAGGCAACTCCGCTGACCAGGCAGTCTCCTTCAGGTCACATAGCAGGCCCTGATCCATCCCCACTCAGAACAGAGCACCCCCTCCTCAGCCCATCTTAGCCCTCAGGACTGGGAGGACTCAAGAGTCCTGATGCTCAGTGAGGGATCCAGGCTGGAATCACATAGCCATTTTAAACATTCTCGAGCTGTGGACCCACACAAACTACCTGTAAGGGAATCTCTGGTCAGAGGGTACAAACACTCCCCTCCTGCTGAGGTCTCATGTACACAGCAGCAGGAGGCAACTCCGCTGACCAGGCAGTCTCCTTCAGGTCACATAGCAGGCCCTGATCCATCCCCACTCAGAACAGAGCACCCCCTCCTCAGCCCATCTTAGCCCTCAGGACTGGGAGGACTCAAGAGTCCTGATGCTCAGTGAGGGATCCAGGCTGGAATCACATAGCCATTTTAAACATTCTCGAGCTGTGGACCCACACAAACTACCTGTAAGGGAATCTCTGGTCAGAGGGTACAAAACATGTGTGTCGGGAGCCGCTTCAGGCATTACTGACAAAATGGCGGCACGGCCCCAACCCCTTCTACTTGTAGCACAGGCACAGACCCGGAATGAAGGAGTTAGGTCTTGTGATTCTGACTTGTTTTTTCCTTTCCTCGGTTGAGTTGACTGAAAAGAATGCTAAGGTGCTTATTGTCCTTGACAGGAGCATGAGAAGGCACAAAGCCTTCTGAACTTGTGCCCAGAGAATAATCCATAAAGTTAACCATTGACATTTGTTCAAGGATCTTTACAAAGAGTGTTCCAGGATGATCATGTAGGCTGAAGCTTGAGGCCATGGGAAGGATTGTCCTCTGAGACCTATTTGTGAGAGAAATGTTCATGGTAAACGAAGTTTGCTGAATTTAGGGTCTAGGAATAATTAAGAAATGGAGTGGCCATCATGGTCAACAAAAGAGTCTGAAATGCAGTACTTGGATCCAATCTCAAAAATGACAGAATGATCTCTGTTCGTTTCCAAGGCAAACCATTCAATATCACAATTATCTAAATCTATGCCTCAACCAGTAGTGCTGAAGAAGCTGAAGTTGAAGGGTTCTATGAAGACCTACAAGACCTTTTAGAACTAATACCCAAAAAAGATGTCCTTTTCATTATAGGGGACTGGAATGCAAAAGTAGGAAGTCAAGAAACACCTGGAGTAACAGGCAAATTTGGCCTTGGAATGAGGAATGAGGCAGGGCAAAGACTAATGGGAGTTTTGCCAAGAAAATGCACTAGTCATAGCAAACAATCTCTTCCAACAACACAAGAGAAGACTCTACACATGGACTTCACCAGATGGTCAACATCAAACTGAGATTGATTATATTCTTTGCAGCCAAAGATGGAAAAGCTCTATACAGTCAACAGAAACAAGATCAGGAGCTGACTGTGGCTCAGATCATAAACCTCCTTATTACCAAATTCAGAATTAAACTGAAGTAGGGAAAACGGCTAGACCATTCAGGTGTGACCTAAATCAAATCCCTTATGATTATACAGTGGAAGTGAGAAATAGATTTAAGGGCCTAGATCTGATAGATAGAGTGCCTGATGAACTATGGAATGAGGTTCGTGACATTGTACAGGAGACAGGGATCAAGACCATCCCCATGGCAAAGAAATGCAAAAAAGCAAAATGGCTGTCTGGGGAGGCATTACAAATAGCTGTGAAAAGAAGAGAGGTAAAAACCAAAGGAGAAAAGGAAAGATATAAGCATCTGAATGCAGAGTTCCAAAGAATAGCAAGAAGAGATAAGAAAGCCTTCTTCAGCGATCAATGCCAAGAAATAGAGGAAAACAACAGAATGGGAAAGACTAGAGATCTTTTCAAGAAAATTAGAGACACCAAGGGAACATTTCATGCAAAGATGGGCTCGATAAAGGACAGAAATGATGCTTTTGAACTGTGGTGTTGGAGAAGACTCTTGAGAGTCCCTTGGACTGCAAGAAGATCCAACCAGTCCATTCTAAAGGAGATCAACCCTGTGATTTCTTTGGAAGGAATGATGCTAAAGCTGAAACTCTAGTTCTTTGGCCACCTCATGCAAAGAGTTGACTCATTGGAAAAGACTCTGATGGTGGGAGGGATTAGGGGCAGGAGGAGAAGGGGACAACAGAGGAGGAGATGGCTCGATGGCATCACTGACTCGATGGACGTGAGTTTGAGTGAACTCCAGGAGTTGGTGATGGACAGGGAGGCTGGGCGTGCTGTGATTCATGGGGCCACAAAGAGTCGGACATGACTGAGCGACTGAACTGAACTGAAGAATAGTTAGAAGCTAAAAATTTAAGGAATGTGGTAGTGCTAGCATGTTTTACTATAGCTTATACAGATTAGGAATTTCAGTGATATTATTAGCTAGAAGCCTTTTCAGGAGATAGTGTGCTTAGGATGCTAAGGGCAAACAGCATTTAGAAAGATAAGAAATAAACTGAGGAATGTGGTATGCAGCCCAGACATAAGCATGAATTACAATGTAATCACAAGTTAAAGCAAACAGGATTCTGAGAGAATAGCTGAAGCAGAAACTCTGTTTGAAGGGCAACAATATTTTTTGGAGACAATAAATCTGGGTGAGGGGAAACTGAAAATGCCAAACCTCTGACCTAATGCTTTCGTCAAAGTATAAAGGAGAATCTGAAGCTTGAAACAAACATGCAGTCCAGTATCTTGAGTCAGTGGCTGCATCATTCTCCGCCAACAATGCTCATCTCTTCAGGCTGATTTCCTGGCTGCTGGAGCTGGACTCCGGCACATGTGTATGCAAAATACATCATCAATGAAACGTGAACCCTGGACTGAGCACCATTCAGAGAAAAGCACCCCACAACTCTCTTTTTCTTTCCCAGCTGTACTAAGGTGTAACCAACAAAAAATGGTATAAATGTACTGTGTACGAAGTGATCATGTGATGGAATCATACACCGAATAATTATTATAGTGGAGTAAGTTACACATCCACCTATGACTACACTGTATTATTTTTCACGGGCGAATTTCAAGGATATAGAAACACTACCGGCAGCATGCCGTACCTCAGATCCCCAGAACGTACTTATTTTACAACAGAAAATCTCTACTCTTTGACTACCAGTGCCTCATTTTCCTTTCTACCCAGCTCCTGTAACAGTCTTATTACTCGATGGGTCTATGAGCTTGACAATTCTAGTTTCCACATAGGGTCTGTCCTTTGTCAGGCTTATTTAACATGGCATAATGTTCTCTAGGTTCATTCATTCTGGCATAAGTGCAAGATCCTTGATTTTTTATATTTATATACAGAGAAAAAATCGTTCATGAATATACAGTATATAATAAACATCTCTATACCACACTTTTGTAACCTATTCTTTTGTCAAGAGACATCTGGGCTGTGTCTATGCCTTGGCTACTGCAAATCCAGTCACATTCATGGGACTGTGGACATATCCCTGAAAAACTGATTGCTTTTCCTTTGGATATCTGTCAGAAATGGGTTTGACAGACTGTAGGCCTGTTCTATATTAATTTGTTAAGGAACTTTCATTTTATTTTCCAACATAGCAGTACCATTTACATTACCATCAACAGTGCAGTTAAGATTCTGTGTTTTCTGTACTGTGCCTGTGTGTGTGCTTATTTTGGGAGGGACAGGAGTGGATAACACAGAACCCAGCCTGGCAGCAAGACAGTTACAGCTGCATCTTCTAGAGGACAAGCCTCCAGGCTGCAGATCACTGTGGCATCACTGCCCTCTGATTTTTTGGATCCATCCTCTCCTACATCACAGGACTTTAAGACTCTTTTCAGGTTGGGCCCAGAGATCCCTACCGAGCAGTAACACCTTATAACAAGCATTCTGTGATCTTAACTTTAGTATTCCTATTTTCCCAGTGGGATTCAAACAAACTTACAAACTTTCATGGTGTTCAACAGTGTCCACAGAGCCCATAATGAGCCTCTAATGCTCTTAAACAAACACAAAGCATTCCAAGCCCTGATAGCTCAGGCATGAAGCAAAATACAAAAGAGACACCCAAGGATCCACAGACACAAGACACCATATTTTCATTTACAGTGAGCAATCCAGGTCAAACATCGAAATCTCCAAAGACTATGAAAATGATGGATAATTCCAATGATGCACATGGCCCACTGAGACCTCAGCATCTTCCAAGGAAACATTCCAGATTCTCTTGGTATCATCCCAAATGCACAAGAACCTTTTTGCACCGGCAACCCCAAGTACACAATGATACCAAATTTGATGCAAAAAATGACCTGAGATTTTCCCTGTTACTCTACAGTGCCTGCCTGCTAAAAGAGCCAACAAAAACAGGGAGTGGTGTGGATGCTGGGGGCACCTGCTAGAACCAGCCCCTCAACCCCAAGCTCCCATCCTCCTGCACCCACAGGTGCCTGTGGGCTCAGCCCAGGCCACAGTTCTAACAGTGGAAAAGATTTCTCTTGGCTGAATTCCACGTTCTTCATTGCTGCTCATGTTTGGTCACGAGTTGTCAAATCAAACCTGTGCAGGCACATGTCAGCCTCAGCACTGCTGTCCCAGGGAAGATGAGCTCAGGCAGTAGAACTTCAAACCACTCCCTGCAGGCTCTCCAACAAACTTGCTTCCAGGTGCTCCAGCTTGAACAGAGACATTCTCTTCTAATAGATCCACACACCTCTTGTCCCTGCAACTATACTTGGGATGGGTGCACGCTCCATTCACTGGGCTCACCTTGATGCCCCCAAGTACTGCCACAACCCTCCTGCAGACCCCACCAGGCTCCCTCGGCTTTCCCTATTT
The DNA here is from genome assembly GCA_006408695.1 of Aepyceros melampus. Taxonomy (NCBI): domain Eukaryota; kingdom Metazoa; phylum Chordata; class Mammalia; order Artiodactyla; family Bovidae; genus Aepyceros; species Aepyceros melampus. The sequence continues at coordinate 74,470 of SJXQ01000979.1, forward strand.
GTCTAACTTTCCTCCGTGATGACTGGACTAAGCAAGACTAAAGCACACAGGGGTTTCCTGGCAAAGGGGATCACAAGAGTGCCCACGAGCTACTACCCAAAGGACACTGCACATGTAGTATGAAAATCAAGAGACTGGCCCTCCTGGGAGTCTGCCACCACCTGGGGACATTATGGAGTCCACATACAAAGGCATTTGAGATGAGGAAGTCTCAAAGCAAGGGTCTCCAGGTCTCACTCTCTCCTGTTTCTCCACCCACACCTACTTGGAAGATATTTTAGCTCTTGGGGGGCGCAAGGGGGCAGTATCTCCTTCCTGCCCCATTAGGTTTTGGATTTCTGCTCATCCTCAGCGCACTGAAATCACAACGCTGACACTGAGCACATGAATTCCTAGATGGCAAAGCTGCTGTCCACCATAGTGACTGGTCCTGGTTGGACAGAGCTTAGATCTGGGGGCTGCAGAGGATGAAACCCAGCAGACTAAACATGGGGACATCTTAGCCCACTGCTTGAGGACACCAGTTCTGTAGGGCTTTTCAGGACTTCTATATTTCTTGGCTCATCTTTTGAGTAATTAAGTCATCACTTAATTACTTAATTAAATGGGGGTAAAGATCAATTACAGCTGAAATGTCCAGAACATGGGAAACATCTTCATCACCTGCCCTGTTCTCTTGGTCTTCCCTGAGGATTATTCAGCCCAACCCATAGTCCTGTCATCTAAAGACATTTCTAATAACAGGTACTGCAGCCATGCTGGGAAGAAGAGGAACACTAAGAGCCCTAAAAAGAGGGGAACCAGGAAGGACTCAAAATAACCCATGAAGAAGGGCATTAATTTCTGCTGATGGCAACTGATACAGAGGCAATAAACCTGGGTAACATGAGAGAGACTGTTAGGAGGGGATGGGGAGACCTCTCAGCCTAGACTTGAAGGATGACAAAGGGCCTGAGACACAGTGACCTGAAGGTGAGAAAAGGAACTACAATGTCAGACAGAAATGATTTGGGTATTTGGAAACAGAGAAAAGGTAAATGAGACCAGGACAGGCTGAACCATGAGCAAAGGGTCAACTCCCAAGATGAGGCTGGAGACACTGCCAGGGCCCTGAGCTTGACAGAGGGCTGTGGAGAAACAGCAAGGAGTCAAGCTTTTGACCCAAGAACAAATGAAAGCCAGTGGAGGTCTGAACGTCAGGGCATTAAAAAAAAAACTCCCTTCAGATTTAGCCTTATTCATAGAAGTCATCTAATTTTGAGCCTGTTACCTGCCTCCATCCTACAGTTTTCCTTTTCGTTTTCATTCAGGGAGGACTGGGATCTATTTAAAATTCTCATTACCACCAGACACTCCCTCCAAACCAGAACTGCCACACATAGACACACAGCCAATTGGCTAATCATTTCATGGGTCAGTGTTGCTCACGCTCAGAGATTCCAGTCTAGTCTCTCATCTCCATGTTACAAGTGCACTCCCTCAGGCCCAGAGAGAAGCCATTTATGAGAAGGTCTGAGTTGAGTGAAGAGAACCGGGTATAACTGCATAATGAAATGGGAGGCTGAAGGGCAAGTGGGCCAAGTTTGTCCTTATTGCCCATCCCACTTAGGACCAGGAACATCTGTCATGTATCTGAGCAAAAGAAACTTTTCTTTCAAGATTGGGTCAAACTGATACCAAGCAGGTAATTCTTTACTATACAATTGCAGTAAAATGTTTTAAAAATACAGAATTGCAAATATATATCCACTGGTCCAAAACCATTGTAAGGGGTCAGCTTGGAAATAGGATCTGAACAATCTTTTTCATTATGAAGAGAGAGGCTCTGTTGGAAGGTTCCAGGTCAATCTAGCCCATCTTTCCTCATTTGTACAGAAAAGTCACAAAGGGACCTGAGGGAAACATCTTCATATCACCGCGCAGCTCACTTTTTTTTACTGATCATAGAAAATGGAGAAAACAGACCATTAGACTAACCAGTTAAATTAGGCGTTTTTCTTTTTTTGAAAGGAAAGAATGAAGCATTTTTTTGGTTTTTATCATGTTAAATGTTCTTTTATTTTCCCATTTGTCAAAGAAATGCCTTTAATTTCACAAGATCTAATGCCATACCTCTGTTATTCTCTGGTAAAGAGCTGAGACCAGAAATATCCATTTGTGTGTGCACACATAAACACATACACACAATTCATGTCTTTGGAAAAACCACAGTTGAAAATATGTCTATTTTATTACAAGATGTTGAAAGGGTAACAGGCAGGAAGGCGAGGGGTCTCCAAATGGAGGAAACAGCTGCAAGTGTCAGACATTTTTATCTCTCTTAAGCAGCAGGAGGAAACAAACTAGCGATATTTTTTTTCCTTTGCTATACAAATCTAAAAGGAGGTTTCTCTTAAAATACTGTCTTGTCATAATGACACCTGGGGTCAGACTCTCAAGACAATTAGGACTGAAGGGGCCTGGGGGTTCCCACACAAGCTTCTGTCCTAATTACACCTGAGGAACCTCGGGTATTAATAACTGGTGGGGGGGAGGGGCAAGCCGTCGATTTCCTTTTAGATACTGGGCAACTTACTCCGTGCTTACTGAAGGCCCTGGCCCACTTCCTTCCCGATCCACTTCTGAAGTGGGACTGCCCGGATGAGCCAAAGGGTATTATTTCAGTTATTCTTTATGTTGTAACTGAGATTCTGGGCTACTTTCACACGACGTTCTGATTGTGCCAGAGTCTCCCTCACCCCTTTTGGGGAGGAATATACTGAACAAGGTCCATGCCTCTGTTTTCATAAATATGGAGCCCTCCCTTTCTCTCCCTTTAGTTGAACAAAATATAAATCCTAGAGTATGGGCTGATAGAAAAATCTGTGGGTTGAGCAAAAATGCTATTCCTGGAGTTGTCAAACTCAAAGACCCACTTATTTCCACATAAGAAGCAGTATCCACTAAAACCTGAGGTTAAGGGGGTTAAAACACATCATCAAAACTTTAAAGGAGCAGGGACTGTTAGTTCCCTGTAATAGCCCATGCAACACTCCTATTTAGGGTATAAAGAAATCAAATGGTAAATGGAGACTAGTTCAAGATTTATAAATAATAAATGAGGCTGTTCTTCCTTTACACCTCACGGTGCCTAATCCTTATACTCTGTTGTCTGAAATTCCTGAATGAGCCAACAATTTCTCAGTAATTGATTTGAAAGATGCTTTCTATTCTGTGCCTTTGGCGGAGGAAAGTCAATTTCTATTTGCCTTTGAAGACCCTATGCAGCCAGCTTCTCAGTTAACCTGGACAGTTTTGCCCCCGGGATTTCGTGCAGTCCTCACTTCTTTGGACAAAGTTTGTCACGGGATCTATAAAACTTTAATAGCTCCAAAGCGGTGGTGTTACAACATGTAGATGATATTTTGCTCTGTGCTGAGACAGAGGAAGCTTGTTCAGGAGCCTCAGAAGATTTCTTAAACTTTCTGGCAGGCTGCAGTTATAAGGCATCAAGAGAAAAGGCTCAGCTTTGTCAACCATCTGTTAGATATCTTGGCCTAATCATATCAGAAGGGACTAGGGCCATAGGCCGTGAGAAAATTAAACCCATACGAAATCATCCCCTACCTATGATTTTAAGACAATTGAGAAGATTTCTGGGAATCACAGGCTACTGTCATATTTGGATTCTGGGTTATGGGGAACTTGCCAGGCCTTTATATAAACTTCTAGCTGAAACTCAGCAGGCTCAAACAGACAAACTGCTTTGGTTTCCAGATACTCAAAAGGCTTTTAAGGTTCTTCAGACTGCCCTCCTGCAAGCTCCTGCTTTGAGCTTGCCACAGGGTCAGGATTTAATTTGTTTGTCACCGAAAGAAAAGGTATGGCCTTGGGAATTTTGAACAAGCCAGAGGGCCTCACCAGCACCCTATTGCTGATCTAAGCAGAAAATTAGATGTAATTTCACATGGGTGGCCCCACTGCCTAAGAGTAATTAGGGCAGCGGCTTTATTAGCAATTGAAGGTTTACAAATAATTAATCGACAAAATCATACTGTCCTGACTTCTCATGATGTGAGTGGAATCTTAAATTCTAAGGTTAATATTTGGATGACAGACAGTAGACTTCTTAAATATCAGTCATTGTTGTTAGAAGGACCAATAACTAAGCTTAAAGTCCATGGACATTTAAATTCTGCCACTGGATTTAAATGAAACACCTGATCACGATTGTTCCTAATTTCTAACTTTAAACTATGCAGCTTGGGAGGATCTAATGGATACCCCATTAGACAATCCTGACATGGAAGTATTTACAGATGGCAGTTCTTTTGTTCGAGATGGAAAGCATAAAGCGGTTATGCCATGGTGACTGCTGAACAGGTTTCAGAAACAAAATCTCTCCTCCAGGGAACCAGTGCTCAGTTAATGGAGCTTGTGGCTCTGACCTGAGCTCTAGAGTTAAGCAAAGGGCAGGGAGTAAATATCTACATGGATTCTAAGTATGCTTATTTGACTTTACATGCTCATGCTGCAATATGGAAAGAAAGACAGTTTAAAACAGCAACAGGAGAACCTATGAAGCATTTCAGGCAGATTGAGAGACTTTTAAGTGCTATGCTGCTGCTAAGTTGCTTCAGTTTTGTCTGACTCTGTGCGATCCCATAGACGGTAGTCTACCAGGCTCCCCTGTCCCTGGGATTCTCCAGGCAAGAACACTGGAGTGGGTTGCCATTTCCTTCTCCAATGCATAAAAGTGAAAAGCGAAACTGAAGTCACTCAGTCGGGTCCGACTCTTAGCGACCCGTGGACTGCAGCCTACCAGGCTCCTCTGTCCATGGGATTTTCCAGGCAAGAGTACTGGAGTGGGGTGCCACGGCTTCTCCGTTTAACTGCTATATATTGTCCTAAAGAAGTAGCTGTTTTGCATTGCAAAGGGCACAGCAGGGATGGAAGTAAAGCAGCTGAAGGTAATCACCTGGCTGACTCTCAAGCCAGAAAAGCTGGCACTTTATGAAACCACTTCACTGTAGACACCATTGATCTGGACAGATCCTGTGGAACAGGAAAAACCACAATATACTGAGGAAGAATTAGAAAGATATGAGAAAAGAGGAGCAAAGATTACAGATAAAGGATGGTTACAGTCTGAGGATGGACGATTAATAATTCCTGAAAATGCTCAATGGAAAATTCTTAAGGATTTACACCAGAGTTTTCATTTGGATGTAGAGAGTACTTACCAGATGGCTTCTCATTTGTTTGAAGGTAAAAATGTAATGAAAACTTTAAAGAACATTATCAAAAGGTGTGAGGTTCATTAGAAACATAACCCAAAGACTGAGAAGCTAGCAATATCTGGATTACAACGAAGTGGAAGTATCCTGGAGAGGGCTAGGAAATTGATTTTACTCATATGCCAAAAGCTAATTGATATTCTTGCTTACAAGTTTGGGTAGATACTTTTACAGGATGGATTGAGGCTTTTCTCTGTCATAGTAAGCAGGCTAAGGAGGTTATAAAGATTGTAATCCTTGAAATTATCCCCAGGTTTGAGCTGCCATAGTCTTTAGAATGACAATGGCTTCGCATCTAAAGCTCTAGAAATAGAATATCACTTACATTGTTCCTGGAGACCCCTATCTTTAGGAAAGGTTGAAAAATCTAATGACATTATCAAAAGATATCTGTGCAAATTAACTCAAGAGATGCAGGACAACTGGATTAAAGTCCTACCCATAGCTTTAATGAGGGCTTGAACTGCCCCCCAAAAGGAAGGACTGTCCCCCTTTGAATGTATTTATGGAAGGCCTTTCTTATGCACAGACATCGTTATCGACCCTGAAGCCTTGGAATTAACTAGTTATGTAACTCAGCTCTCAGCTTTTCAACAGGCAATAACAGAACTCCGGGAGATGACTGCTGACCCAGCCTCTGAGTTAAGCAAGCCTCTACCTGAGACAGGAAGCAAAGGCCTCATATCATCTTTGGGATCTGGGAGCCCATCCCTGGAGCCCCTCTGGGAAGGCCCTTACCAGGTTATTCTTTCTTTTTCCACAGCTGTCAAAGTGCCAGGAATTGATTCATGGGTACATCACACCTGAGTTAAGAGATGGCACCCTGACCAGAACTAAGTGACTTCATTTTATGTCTGTACTTTCTATGTTCTGACTTTGTACTTTTCAGATGGGCTTGATAATCTATGTGAGCCTACTTCTGCTGACTCCAAAAATCCTGAGTGTGCCGTTTGCTCCTCAAGACAATGCCTTCCTGTCCTGGGCTCACTCCTACACTGCATCCCACAATTGGTCTAACTGCTGGGTCTGCGGAGCACTCTCCTCTTCATCATGAAAGGCTTTTGTGGTGGACATCTCCACTTCAAGAAAAAGACTTTCTCCAATCTCCGAATACCTTCCACAACAATCATATGTGATGCCTCTTCTTCATCTGATGACATCTACCAACCCTAAAATGGACTGGTGCAACACTTTGTACTTTAACTATGGACATAAGGTGACTTTTAACTTTGATTATACATTGTCTTGGTTTAATGACTATTCCGCTACACATAAGGCAAATAGGTCTGGATCTAATGGTTTTTTACCAGACGTTTATCAAATATGGGATGAGGTTATATGGCTAACTCCTGAAAAAGGACGTCTAGTATCTATTGCCCCTATATGCTGGGAACAAACAGAGCCATCCCCAAAAGTTAGCCAACAACTTCATTACAATGATTGGAAACAATTGGGATTTTTGCCTCAGGATGTATGCAACGTAATCATTCCCATGTTTTCCAACCCCAATTCAGGTCCTCCCTTTGTCTGGCCAGGCACTAATTGGGACTGGATATCTCAGTCAGCTGGCTTGCTCCAAACGGGACCTACTGGATATGTGGCTCTTACCTATGGGCATAGCTTCCCCTTGGTTGGATAAGGAGATGCACCCTGGGTCTAGCCTTTACTCATGGCTTTATATTTTCAGAGCTTCCAGAAAAGCCTGCTAATTTATCACACCTTAAATCTCGGTGGGCAAGGTCTGTACTTCACTGGTATTATTTGGCTGCAGTCTTTGTTCCCTGTTTGGGAACTACAGATGTTATGCTATGAGTGGATGCTTTGACTAATTTTCCTCAACAGGCATTACAAGATTTTCAAAAAGCTATTGTAGCTCTTAATGCTGAACAAGCACAAATTAGAAAGGTGGTTTTACAAAACAGATTAGGTTTAGATATCCTGACAGCTGCGAAGGAGGAACTTGTGCCATTATTCATACCCAATGCTGTACATATATACCTGTTATGAGCACTAATGTTATTCATTTGACTAAACACATGAACAAGATGATTGAGGCTATGGATATTCCTGAAGCCTCAACTGCCTCATTTTGGGAGATGTTAACTAGTGCCCCATGGTGGAAAACTATCTTACAATATTTCTGTTTGGTTTTTGCTGTTTGCTCCCTGCATCTGTAACAGTGTAACTCGATTTGTTTCTAGTTGCATGAAAGCTTTTAAGTTACAAATGGCTGTGTTAGGGGAAGCACAATGATTGAAACTGCCCACCCTGGCCAGGCACCATAGTAACCATTTGCATGAGTTGTTTTATGACAGGAGATCCTGATAAGGAATACGGAACTAATGAACCACCACCAACCTGAAGAGTTCAGGAAAGGTCGAAAGGAGACAGTGTCTGTCCACTTCCCAGAATCTCTCTCGCTAGCATCCATCTTGGCTGAGCGATGTGTGCGCCACCAGGAAAAGAGTCCCAACTAGAATGATTGGCCAAAAACCACCCGGAAACTAATCTCATCACCATAAAACCTGAGACTGTGACCCACATGGCAGAGCAGTTCTCTTGGGTTCCCTTACCCTACTGCTCTCCACCCGGGTGCCCTTTCCCAATAAAATCTCTTGCTTTGTCAGCACATGTGTCTCCTTGGACAATTCATTTCCGAGTGTTAGACAAGAGCTCAGTTTCGGACCCTGGAAGGGGGTTCCACTTCCTGCAATAGATGTTCAAACTCCTGCTACTGCTGCAGCTTCTTCCAACTACTATTTGGGGGCCCCAGCTCAGACTGGTATGAGGCTTAGGAGAATATGTCACCAATTTAAGAACAATGCCCCTTGTCAGCTCAGAAGCAGTTATGAACGATGCCCCTTTGCCCTAAGCAACATAATTCTTCTAAAGGAAAAGGGGAGAATGAGAGGGTAACAGGCAGGAAGGCCAGGGGTCTCCAAATGGAGGAAATAGGCTGTAAGTGTCAGACATTTTTATCTCTCGTAAGCGGCAAGAGGAAACAAACTAGCGATACTTTTTTTCCTTCTGTACACAAATTTAAAAGGAGGTTTCTCTTAACATACTTGTTGCCATAATCACACCTAGTTTCACCTGAAGTTAACTATTCTCAAAACTTGAGTTAACCAATCCATTTTTCTTATGGAAATATTTGTCTTAAGCGGAGATCCAACCAGTCCATTCTGAAGGAGATCAACCCTGGGATTTCTTGGAAGGAATGATGCTAAAGCTGAAGCTCCAGTACTTTGGTCACCTTATGCGAAGAGTTGACTCATTGGAAAAGACCCTGATGCTGGGAGGGATTGGGGGCAGGAGGAGAAGGGGACGACCAGAGTGTTAGACAAGAGCTCAGTTTCGGACCCTGGAAGGGGGTTCCACTTCCTGCAATAGATGTTCAAACTCCTGCTACTGCTGCAGCTTCTTCCAACTACTATTTGGGGGCCCCAGCTCAGACTGGTATGAGGCTTAGGAGAATATGTTGCCTCACCAATTTAAGAACAATGCCCCTTGTCAGCTCAGAAGCAGTTATGAACGATGCCCCTTTGCCCTAAGCAACATAATTCTTCTAAAGGAAAAGGGGAGAATGAGAGGGTAACAGGCAGGAAGGCCAGGGGTCTCCAAATGGAGGAAATAGGCTGTAAGTGTCAGACATTTTTATCTCTCGTAAGCGGCAAGAGGAAACAAACTTAGCGATACTTTTTTTCCTTCTGTACACAAATTTAAAAGGAGGTTTCTCTTAACATACTTGTTGCCATAATCACACCTAGTTTCACCTGAAGTTAACTATTCTCAAAACTTGAGTTAACCAATCCATTTTTCTTATGGAAATATTTGTCTTAAGCGGAGATCCAACCAGTCCATTCTGAAGGAGATCAACCCTGGGATTTCTTGGAAGGAATGTGCTAAAGCTGAAGCTCCAGTACTTTGGCCACCTTATGCAAAGAGTTGACTCATTGGAAAAGACCCTGATGCTGGGAGGGATTGGGGGCAGGAGGAGAAGGGGACGACCGAGGATGAGATGGCTGGATGGCATCACGGACTCAATGGACGTGAGTCTGAGTGAACTTCGGGAGTTGGTGATGGACAGGGAGGCCTGGCGTGCTGCGATTCATGGGGTCGCAAAGAGTCAGACACGACTGAGTGACTGAACGGAACAGGTGTGAATGGACTATGCACTTACCCCAGACTCTGTCTTTAAGTCTGTTCTGCCTAATGGCTCAGAACCTACTTCACAAACCATTATGTTATACTCAGATATTGTTCCCCTAATCTATGTAAACAAAACTATTTGCATGGTAATCTGCCCTTCTACAAGATTCAAGTTAATTATTTTATGGCCTGGGATGAATCATCTGCTGCCAAGATTATCCCAAAATGCATCTTATGGATGAGGGGCCTGGTGCCATTCTAAGTTTTAAAACCTTCCTTTCCTTCATTAACAGACTGCTAGTGACTATAATGGCACCCCACTCCAGTACTCTTGCCTGGAGAATCCCATGGATGGTGGAGCCTGGTAGGCTGCAGTCCACGGGGTCACTAAAGAGTCTGAGTCAGACACGACTGAGCGACTTCACTTTCACTTTTCACTTTCATGCATTGGAGAAGGAAATGGCAACCCATGCCAGTATTCTTGCCTGGAGAATCCCAGGGACAGAGGAGCCTGTTGGGCTGCCGTCTATGGGGTCGCACAGAGTCGGACACAACTGACACGACTTAGCTGCAGAAGCAGCACCCCCATTCTGAAACCTGTTCTATCTCCCTCCTCACCAGATCTCTCTGGGTTGGTTGTTCCAGAGCACTGGCTTTGGGTGCCCTGCTTCATGCATTGAACTAGCACTGATCATTCTATTTTATATATGGTAATGTACATGTTTCAGTGCTATTCTCTCAAATCATCCCAACCTCACCTTCTCCCACTGAGTCAAAAGTCTGTTCTTTACATCTGTGTCTCCCTTTGTTGCCCTGAATGTAGGATCACTGGTACTATCTTTCTAAATATATGCATTAATATACAGTATTTCTCTTTCTGACTTATTTCATTCTGTATAATAGACTCTAGGTTCATCTATCTCATGATGAACTGATACACGAGGTGACATTTTTGCTAAGTATGGCACAAAATAGTATAAGATGATTTACTACTTACCAAAGAAAATTTCAAATGTATGAGATGAAGGGAAGAAAGCACTCAGGCAGGGAATGAATTTGAAAAAAAGAAAAAAAGAAAAAAAGCCTGAGAATTATTTTTAATCTAAAAATCTGGTGTCAAAGTTTAAAAAATTGTGGAGAATAATCATATGTAGAAAAGGATGATAAGACTAGAATACTGGAAACTAAAAAAGCTTATTTCTGAAGTTAAAAATCAGTACAGAAACTAACTGAATTAATGAATTCCAAGCTACAAAAAGCACCATTCATAAAGAAAGGAGAAAATGTGAATCCATTTAAAAAGAAAAAAAAAAAAAGTGTTCCTTTAAAAATGCTACCCAATAATGATACAGTGGATAAGAATCTGCCTGAAAATGCAGGGTACATGGGTTCTATCCCTGGTTCAGGAAGACCCCACAAGTACAAGCAACTAAGCCTGGGCAGAACTACTGAGCCTGTGCTTTAGAACCTGGGAACCACAACTCCTGAGCGCACGGCACAGCCCAGACAAAAAAATTCATTAAAAAAAAAAGCTACCACAGAGTGACAGAGTCAGTCATTTCTTGCCCCAGGTTTCTTCTTCCTTGACCTCTGTGTTATGATAGGACAAGGGAAGGGGGTCTCTCACAACTCAGTGAATCAAGCCACTGCCCCAGGCTCAACAGGGTTTGCGAATGGAAGTCATCTTCTGCCACAAGTAATTAAAAAAATACAGAAGCCTTATAGACAGGAGTTTTGAAATTCTCATCCTTCTCTGTATAACTAAAAAAAAAATCATTTGTATTCAAACAACTGGCACACCTGGATCGAGCTTAGCCCTCTGTTCACCTAGCTCCCTATTTCATCTGGGTCTCCGTGTCTCTTTTTCTCCCCCTCTGCTCTCCTGCTGTTCCTGTCCTATTTCCTCCCTTACACGTGTCCTGTCCTACGCGACTGCAATTCGTTCCCCCTCGAAATGCTCTCTTTAACTTTCCTGAGTCTTTCAAAAATCCATACCTATGTCTGCCTCTTTCTTCCCCCATTTGGGCTCCCTCTCTGCGCTCCAGATTACTCCCCTTCTCTCGCTGTGACTTTCCCTTCCTCCCCGCTCTCTGGCAGGCCATGTGGCTATGCTTCCTTCCAGCCCTTTCTTCCTCTGCTCCTACCTTTCCCTGCCAGCACCATAAAACCGGCTACCTCAGATTGAGACTTGAACCCCAGGGTTTTCAGGTCCCTGGCAATTCCCACACCAGGAGGACGAGTGAGCGGGGGCGGAGGTGGGGGTTGGAGGGGTGGCCAGCTCTGCAAACTTACTCTAGAAGGAAGCTTAGGTGCCTCTCGGGAACCTCGGCTCCGCGCTCTCCAGCTTCCGGCTCTGTGGGAAAGGGCTTTGGGTTTAGAGCCTCAGCTTCCGACCAGGGGCGGGGCGAGCACTCGCCGTGCGCAGAGTTCGTGGGAGGGGCGGGGCGCGGAGGGCGGCGGGGCCTGTTACCTTGACAGCATTAGGTTACCTCTGTAACACTGCTCAGGTAAAAGCTTCAAGTTATGTCTGAAGCCAAGATACTTCCTCTTAGGACTAAAAGGATTTATTCTCAATAAAAAGCTGTTTTTCACAGCATGTTGTGCTCAGATCCTGCTAGTGAAGCTGAAACAATTCAGGAATCTGGGAACTTGGGCAGTTTTAAGAAACAAGAATGGGACTAGTCTCTATATTGCAAATACAAAACTCTGCCTGGGTAGAAATGGGCTATTCCCTACTCAGTTCAGTTCAGTTCAGTTCAGTCGCGCAGTCGTGTCCAACTCTTTGCGACCCCATGAATCGCAGCATGCCAGGCCTCCCTGTCCATCACCAACTCCCGGAGTTCACTCAGACTCACGTCCATTGAGTCCATGATGCCATCCAGCCATCTCATCCTCGGTCGTCCCTTTCTCCTCCTGCCCCCAATCCCTCCCAGCATCAGGGTCTTTTCCAATGAGTCAACTCTTCGCATAAGGTGGCCAAAGTACTGGAGCTTCAGTTTTAGTATCATTCCTTCCAAAGAAATCCCAGGGTTGATCTCCCTGAGAATGGACTGGTTGGATCTCTTTGCAGTCCAAGAGACTCTCAAGAGTCTTCTCCAGCACCACAGTTCAAACACATCAATTCTTCTGCGCTCAGCCTTCTTCACAGTCCAGCTCTCACATCCATACATGACCACAGGAAAAACCATAGCCTTGACTAGACGGACCTTAGTTGGCAAAGTCTCTGCTTTTGAATATACTATCTAGGTTGTCATAACTTTTCTTCCAAGGAGTAAGGGTCTTTTAATTTCAGGGCTGCAGTCACCATCTACAGTGATTTTGGAGCCCAAAAAAACAAAGTCTGACACTGTTTCTACTGTTTCCCCATCTATTTCCCATGAAGTGATGGGGCCAGATGCCATGATCTTCGTTTTCTGAATGTTGAGCTTTAAGCCAACTTTTAGCTCAGCCTTCTTCACAGTCCAACTCTCACATCCATACATGACCACAGGAAAAACCATAGCCTTGACTAGACGGACCTTAGTTGGCAAAGTAATGTCTCTGCTTTTGAATATACTATCTAGGTTGGTCATAACTTTTCTTCCAAGGAGTAAGCGCCTTTTAATTTCATGGCTGCAGTCACCATCTACAGTGATTTTGGAGCCCAAAAAAACAAAGTCTGACACTGTTTCTACTGTTTCCCCATCTATTTCCCATGAAGTGATGGGACCGGATGCCATGATCTTCGTTTTCTGAATGTTGAGCTTTAAGCCAACTTTTTCACTCTCCTCTTTTACTTTCATCAAGAGGCTTTTGAGTTCCTCTTCACTTTCTTCCATAAGGGTGGTGTCATCTGCATATCTTGTTGGGACCAGACTCCAGCCATGACAGGCTCAGCGAGCTACACTAGGCCTAAAACCTGAGTCATGTTTCCAGGAATTATACCCTTGAACTAATCAGGAGAGTCCCCATTAGTGCCAAACTTCAGCCAGTTATGTAATGCCAGCTATCCAGTTACTAAGACAAAGAACTGCCTGTATATAAGCAGCTACGACCCACAGCTCGGGGCTCTTGTCGGATTCCACTGCACTAGATGAGACCTCAGCCCTAGCTCGAGCTAGCAATAAAACCCCTTTATGCTATTGCATTGCTGTGGACATCTTATTCTCTTATTTTTGGGGACTCAGACTCTGGGCATAACATTTGGGGGCTCGTCCGGGATCCCTTTAACTGGAAAGAATAACCCCCCCCCCCCCCCCAGCAGAAGAGGTTTCCTCACTAGGAGGAAAGATATCTGAACACCAGTGTTAGTTCTGTTTTCTGGTTAAGTCCAGCGTAAGGCTGAGGCCCGGTTTCATGCTGGGAATGCGGCTGGCTCTGTGGACGTCCTATCATCTAGGGCACAGGATTTATCGGTGCTAGTGAAGAAAAACAGTGGCGCACCGACAGGTCACCAGTGGGGGTTGTTGGGAGACATCCCCAGCCCTCTGGAAGGGAACAAAGAGCCCCTGTTTGCTGTTGATAATAGCGGGTCACTCCCGCTGAACAGCTGGAGGCTATTATCCTGCTTTCAGTTTTGTCTCTGGACTCCTGAAGGTTTGTTTCTTCTGTCTCTCTGTCTGTGTGGCTGTCTGTATTGTTTGTCTTGATTTACCAGTGCTGATCGATCCAAGGACGGTGGGGGCAATGTCATTCTAGCCCCACACCTCTATCCTTGGTTACTGATAATTTTAAGGAGGTCAAGATGAGTGCTCATGAGATCTTGCACTGTGTCTGTCTAAATATGTCTTGGTAAGTCTCTGTTTCTGGGTAATATTTTTGAGATTAATTTATGTTCATCAATCTATCAAATGCTAATATAAAGGTCAATTCTTGGTTGCTTAAAGAAAGTAGGATGTGTATGTTCAGTAGAGAAGGTATGAGGAATGAAGTTACATTTTATGAAGGGAAAGGAAATAGGTCTGACTTACAGTTGGCTGTTCCAGCATGGAAGAACAAATGAGAGTGATAAGAAGGCTTTATGGAAAGTGGACCCCAAGGGAAGAGTTTTGTGTATAAATAAAAGTTTTCTTGAGATGTTGAACTGCCTTTGATGGATTTTAAGTTTCTTTACCTCTGAAGTGATCTGTTCTGTTTACCTTTGAAATTTTTGTTACTTTGGCTAAGTGAATATATTATTTCACAATGATCTATATGATTCTATCTGACTGTTATAAACCCTTCTGCTATTTATTGACAAAACTGCCTAAATAGCTTGACTTCTAGCTGGTTTGGGATGCTTCAGAGGGCCCCTGAGACATCCCAGAGAGCTATTAAACTATCTGAGTTCATTTGACATGTTAAACTGCATGGAAAATATTGTTAGAGGAGTGATGAATCTTCTCAGGTTAAATTGTATGGTTGATGTTACTTATATAGATATCCTAGAAATTATGTAAAATTCATGAAAATCTGATATGTCCTGGTAAAATGTTGTCAGTTATAATTCTAGTTATCATGTTAAAGTGTTACAAGTTTACTAATACTGCTGGCTATGCTATTTGTATATCACCTGTTTTACAAAACTGCTGTTTCTTATACTGTCAAATATGTGTATGAGGCCTCTAATAGAATAATATATAGTCCCATATGAGATCGATGATGGTAACAGTGTAACTCTAGATATGGCAAGAAACAATAAGAGGGAATATTTTCCTGGACCAAGAAGCTAGTAAGACAGGTGGTCCAGAGAATTTTGGATACTGTTTTATGGCCTAGTCCAGTAACAGCACATTGAGTGGCCTGTCAACAGAATCTTTGCCAAACAAAATGGTCATGAAATGCCCCCTTCAAAATCATGGCCGCTGCAACTGCTGATTTTCAATGCCCCTGAAAGGAGTTCAGGGTGAAAATCAGAAATGAGGCACTCTGCGCTCTTAAAAAAAAAAAAAAATGGCAGAACAGGCCTTCAGATAGTTAGGTCTTTTCAGGAGAAGATTTTATGAGTCCCAATTCTTGCATCTTCTTGTACCTAGAGAAACACTGACGTCATTAACGGTAAAATCTGCTTTGGTTATTAAGGAAAAGTTTGCAATTAAATAGAATGGCTGTGGTTCAGATATCCTGGGAAATAACTAGGTTATGCTATGGGTGTACTTTCAGATTAGAGCTTGTATTGCTCCAAGCTGGGGCAGTCCTATGCCCCATTTTGACAAGAAGTTATCACAGTCATAGTTGCCCGGTTCCCTAAATTAAAACTGAGAGGGACTCTGTGGCGCTCTGGAGTACAGCTCTGTTTTGCATTCTCCATTCTTATCTGTAGGATATAGATTTTGTTCAGCCTCCTTGACCTTCCCTGAATGCCAAAGCGTGGATTCAAACAATTGCTAATCAGGGAAGGGAGAGGATACAAAAGCAAACAATCAAAGGTTTGTACAGCCTCCAGACAGAGTCCTGGTTCCTACTCAAAGAAATATGCATAACAGTGTCTTTGAGCCCCCACCCAGGTGGAAGATGGTAACTTCAGACTGAACACAAGATTCCTGGAGCACAGCTCCGTTGCCTCACCACCAACCAATCAGAAAGGGTCACAAACCCTGCAACCCTTACCCCAAATGTTGCCTTCTGTTTTTGGGGACCAGAGATGATCATCCTGTTAGGTCTCCTGCTTGGCCCTTGTCTATTTCATCTCTGAGAGGGGCCAATTAAATTGCTGTTACTACAAGGATAAAAGCTGGTTTCAGATATAAAAAACCCAACTTAGATCAGGTAGAGAGAGACTTCTGCTCTGCTAGGCAGGCCTATGCCCATGCACAGTAGGAAGAAGTTACAGAAGAAAGAGACCTCCGCCTCAATTCCCCAAAAGTATCTTGAGTATGAAGTCTCTCAGGAGGCCTATGTGCTGCATTAAGAGAAGAACGTTGTTTTTATGTAAATCACTTGGAGGTAGTCAGGGAGTCCCTGGCCAAGATAAGAGAAGGGCTGAGTCAGAGAAAAAGAGAGAGAGACACAACAAGGATGGGTTGAGTCCTGGTTCCAACAGTCTCCATGGTTAACAATGCTGATTTCCACCCTGGTGGGAACTCTTATGGTGCTTTTACTAATACTCACTTTTGGCCCATGCATTTTAAACAGACTTGTGACTTTTATAAAAGTACATATTAATACAGTCCAGCTGTTTGTGCTTAGGCAGCAATATCAGGCTGTGTCCTAAAACAAAGAGGAAGATTTCTCTATATGATCTAGAGACAGGGGGGCATGTTGGGACCAGACTCCGGCCATGACAGGCTCAGCGAGCTACACTAGGACAAAAGCATGAATCATTTTTCTGGGATTATACCCTTGAACTAAAACCTGAGTCATGTTTCCTGGAATTATACCCTTGAACTAAAACCTGAGTCATGTTTCTGGGAATTATACCCTTGAACTAAACCTGAGTCATGTCTCCAGGAATTATACCCTTGAACTAATCAGGAGAGTCCCCATTCGTGCCAAACCTCAGCCAATGATGTAATGCCAGCTATCTTGTTACTAAGACAAAGAACTGCCTGTATATAAGCAACTATGACCCACAGCTCGGGGCTCTTGTAGGATTCCACTGCGCTGGATGAGACCTGAGCCCTAGCTCGAGCTAGGAATAAAGCTCCTTTTTGCTTTTGCATTGCTGTGAACATCTTATTCTCTCAGTTTTGGGGACTCAGACTCTGGGCATAACAATCTGAGGTTATTGATATTTCTCCCAGCAATCTTGATTCCAGCTTGTGTTTCTTCCAGTCCAGCGTTTTTCATGATGTACTCTGCATATAAGTTAAATAAGCAGGGTGACAACATAGAGCCTTGACGTACTCCTTTTCCTATTTGGAACCAGTCTGTTGTTCCATGTCCAGTTCTAACTGTTGCTTCCTGACCTGCATACAGATTTCTCAAGAGGCAGATTAAGTGGTCTGGTATTCCCATCTCTTTCAGAGTTTTCCACAGTTTATTGTGATCCACACAGTCAAAAGCTTTGGCATAGTCAATCAAGCAGAAATAGATGTTTTTCTGGCATTCTCTTGCTTTTTCCATGATCCAGCAGATGTTGGCAATTTTGATCTCTGGTTCCTCTGCCTTTTCTAAAACCAGCTTGAACATCACGGAGTTCACGGTTCACGTATTGCTGAAGCCTGGCTTGGAGAATTTTGAGCATTACTTTACTAGCATGTGAGATGAGTGCAATTGTGTGGTAGTTTGAGTATTCTTTGGCATTGCCTTTCTTTGGGATTGGGATGAAAACTGACCTCTTCCAGTCCTGTGGCCACTGCTGAGTTTTCCAGATTTGTGGCATATTGAGTGCAGCACTTTCACAGCATCATCTTTAGGATTTGAAACAGCTCCACTGGAATTCCATCACCTCCACTAACTTTGTTCATAGATCTCTTCAAGGAAATTAGAAATACCAAGGGAACATTTCATGCAAAGATGGGCACAATAAAGGAAAGAAACAGTATGGACCTAACAGAAGCAGAAGATATTAAGAAGAGGTGGCAAAAACTATACAAAACTTTGAAGAACTATACAGAGAAAGATCTTAATGACCCAGATAAACATGATGGTGTGATCACTCTCCTAGAGCCAGACATCCTGGAGTGTGAAGTCAAGTGAGTCTTAGGAAGCATCACTATGAACAAAGCTACTGGAGGTAATGGAATTCCAGTTGAGCTATTTAAAATCCTAAGAAATGATTCTGTGAAAGAGCTGCGTTCAATATGCCAACAAATTTGGAAAACTCAGCATTGGCTATAGGACAGGAAAAAGTCAGTTTTCATTCCAATTCCAAAGAAAGGCAATGCCAAAGAATGTTCAAACTACTGCACCATTGCACTCTTCTCACGTGCTACCAAAGTAATGCTCAAAATTCTCCAAGCTAAGCTTCACCAATACATGAGCCAAGATCTTCCAGATGTTCAAGCTGAATTTAGAAAAAGCAGAGGAACCAGAGATCAAATTGCTAATATTGATTGGATCATAGAAAAAGCAAGGGAATTCCAGAAAAAGATCAACTTCTGCTTCATTGACTATGCTAAAAACCTTTGACTGTGTGTATTGCAACAAACCGTGGAAAATTCTTTTAAAAATGGGAATACCAGACCACCTTACCTGCCTCCTGAGAAATCTGTATACAGGTCAAGAAACAACAATTAGAACTGGACATGGAACAATGGATTGATTCCCAAACTGGGAAAGGAGTAGGTCAAGGTTGTATACTGTAACCCTGTTTATTTAATCTATATGCTGGGTTGGATGAAGCATGAGCTGGAATCAAGATTGCTGGGAGAAATATAAATAGTCTCAGATATGCAGATAACACCACCTTTATAGCAGAAAGCAAAGAGGAACTGAAAGCCTCTTGATGAAAGTGAAAGAGGAGAGTGAAAAAGCAGGCTTAAAATTCAACATTCAAAAAACTAAGATCATGGTATCTAGTCCCATCATTTCATGGCGAATAGGTGTGGAAACAGCCAAAACAGTGAGAAACTTTGGAGCCTAAGGTCAGTTTTCATTCCAATTCCAAAGAAAGGCAGTGCCAAAGAATGTTCAAACTACTGCACCATTGCACTCTTCTCACATGCTAGCAAGGTAATGCTCAAAATTCTTCAAGCTTGGGCTCCAAAGTTTTTGGTGATGAAGAATGGGATCTGAAACTGACTGTTAATGGCCTATGGGGCAATGAGATTCACAGGAGAGGTGCCCTCAGAACGCTTTGAGTTCACTGTTCTTATCTTTGTTACCAAGGGTCATGGATAAGTCACTCCTGGATTTGAGCTTCACTCCCCTTTGTTTAGCTCTCTGAGCCAAATAAACTTTATTTAAAAAAATAATGTTCCCAGAAAGGTTATCACTCACTGGAAAGCTTCTGTAATGGTTATATTGAGAGTCCATGATGGGTGACAACAACTAGGGCACTCACAAAGCTTTGGGGTAAGTTCACAGCCTGAAGTGTTGAAATTAAACTCGGGAAAATAAATGAAGACAAAAGATTTAGAATGTTCTGACCTCAAAATCACAATCTAAGGTGGCATAGATCACACTATGAAAAAGCTATCAAGGGTGTCTCCCCCTACAATCAACCCTCAGTACCTGTGGGGGATTGGTTCTAGGATCCCTTGCAGTTAGCAAAATCAATGGATCTCCAAGTCCCTTCTATAAAATGTCATACATTTTGGCCCTCTGTATCTATGGGCTCAACAGCCACAGATATGGAGGGCCAACTATATGAAGAAACCTAGTGAAGGGAATCATAGATCTATTGGTAATGGAAATCTTGGAAACCAGAGGTGTGAAACTGGTAGGCATGGGTCGAGCACTTAAAAGCTGTTACAGTGCTCATCACCTAACTGTAAAACTCCCATGTTAGGATAAGTGGTCACCAAACAGGTTATATTGACACTAGGCCACCCACCAGCCTCAAGAAAGTGTCTGTGCAATGAGATATGCCGTAGAACACCACAAAATCCTCAAACAAGAAGCACATATCTTTTAGGAATTAATTTGCCTCCAAGAGACCCATGGCTTAGCTGAAGAAGAGGGATCCTCAAGTTTCAAAGAATAAAGTGCATCCCCTTATGACACAACTGCTTATTTTATATCTAAGAACTGTGGTCACAGAAGCTGTAGATATCTATAAAATAGCAAAATCTTACAAACCCTAGAATTACAATGACCATTATGGGAAACATTCCAATTAGATAAGGTCATTCAAGAAGTGCACTTGAAAAGCAAGGGCTTCCAAATCAACAAACACAATAGGATAAATATTTTAATAGGCAGGCTGAAGAGTTCAAAAGTCTTTAAATTTCCTTGATAGTCCACTGCAAAAAGTTAATGAAAAATTAAAGACATAAGAGGTACCTAAAACAAAAGCCTGTAAGACTACCATGATTTGTAGTATTCCTCTCCACTCTCCTTTACTGAAGAAGGCAATGGCACCCCACTCCAGTACTCTTGCCTGGAAAATCCCATGGGTGGAGGAGCCTGGTGGGCCGCAGTCTATGGGGTCACTAAGAATTAGACACGACTGAGCGACTTCACTTTCACTTTTCACTTTCATGCATTGGAGAAGGAAATGGCAACCCACTCCAGTGTTCTTGGCTGGAGAATCCCAGGGACAGTGGAGCCTGGTGGGCTGCTGTCTATGGGGTCACACAGAGTCAGATACGACTGAAGTGACTTAGCAGCAGCAGCAGCAGCAGCAGCAGCAGTAGTCTCCTTTACTTCAATACTCATTCTACTAATCCTCTATCTGAATTGCCTTTTCATTGTGAAGAGATCACAGACTGTAAACAAAAGCCCACCAATTTAGTGTCTTTTCAACTTCAACAGCTCCAAGGTCAGAAGTTTAAAATACTGTTGGCTTCCCCTGTTGGACAACTCAAGAGATGGGAAACCATATCACCTTACTTGCCTCCTTAGAAACCAGCATGCAGGTCAAGAAGCAACAGTTAGACCTGGACATAGAACAATGGGCTGATTCAAAATTGGAAAAGGAATACATCAAAGCTGTATATGACCACCTGCTTATTTACCTTGTATGCAACGTATATCTTGTGAAATGCCATTCTGAATGAAGCACAACCTGGAGTCAAGATTTCTGGGAGAAATATCAACATACTCAGATATGCAGATGACATCACCCTTATGGCAGAAAGTGAAGAGGAACTAAAGAACCTCTTGATGAAAGATAAAGAGGAGAGTGAAAAAGCTTGCTTAAAACTCAATATTCAAAAAACAAAGATCATGGCATCTGGTTCCACCACTTCGGAGAAGCAATGACAACCCACTCCAGTACTCTTGCCTGGAAAATTCCACGGATGGAGGAGTCTGGTAGGCTGCAGTCCATGGGGTCGCTAAGAGTCGAACACGACTGAGCTACTTCACTTTGACTTTTCACTTTCATGCATTGGAGAAGAAAATGGCAACCCACTCCAGTGTTCTTTCCTGGAGAATCCCAGGGACAGGGGAGCCTGATGGTCTGCATCTATGGGATCGCACAGAATCAGACAAAACTAAAGCGACTTAGCAGCAATTCAGCAGCATGTACAGATGTGAGAGTTGGACCATAAGAAAAGCTGAGAGCCAAATAATTGATGCTTTAAAATTGTGGTGTTGGAAAAGACCCTTGACCTTGGACTGTAAGGAGATCAAACAAGTCAATCTAAAGGAAATCAGTCCTGAATTTTGATTGGAAGGACTGATGCTGAAGCTGAAGCTCCAATACTATGGTCAGTTGATTCGAAGAACTGACTCATTGGAAAATACCTGGATGCTGAGAAAGATTGAAGGCAGGAGGAGAAGGGGAAGACAGAGAATAAGATGGTTGAATGGCATCACTGACTCAGTGGACATGAGTTTGAATAAACTCCAGGAGAGGGTGAAGGACAAGGAAGCCTGGCTCATTGCAGTCCATAAGTCACAAAGATTCCGACGTGACTGAGTGACAAAACAACAGCAAAAATCATCAAAGCACTGGCCCAGTTACTGATGTCTCATTTGCAATCATCTGAAACACTAGAAAAAAAGATTGTTAAAAGTTTTTTTTTTTTTAACCCTTCTACACCAAATTGAATGTCCCTATACCTAGTCCCCCTGGAGAAGGAAATGGAAACCCACTCCAGTATCATTGCCTGGAAAATCTCATGGACAGAGGAGCCTGGTGAGCTTCAGTCCATGGGGTCGCAAAGAGCTGGACACGACTGAGTGACTAACACTTACACTTACACCTAGTCCCTGTTTATCCCCTTTCACATATAGAACTCAGAGGGATTCTTCAGTAAACTGCTACCCATCATTCACTTAAACAGCCCAGGGGAAACTAAAATTAAAATTAATGGAAAATTTTGCCAAATTCTGGTAGTCACCAGGGCTATAGTTTCTACTTTAACCTCTACTGGCTCTGGAGACTGCAGAGGGGATCCTGGGAAAACTGGCAGAAGCCAGCAAAAGTTAAGAATTCTTTTCAGTGTCAGATCTCCTGAATCTGCCTGTAGTAACTGGTCAAGAAAGAAAGATAAAATTTTCTGTTGTTTCTTCTTTTCCAAATATAAAATCTTGTAAATTTGATTTTGTTGTGCCCATTGCTTATCAACCCTTTCTCTTCCAAGGATAACTATTTTGTTTGTCTCATTTTGTGTCCTGAGAACTTGGCTTGGCTTTCTTCCTGCTGGGGGCATATAGGTTGTTGGTTCATTGTGGCATTTGGAATCTAGTCACCTGACCAGGAATGGAACCTGGGCCCCCTGCAATGGGAGCATGGAGTCTTAGCCATTGGACTAATAGGGAAGTCTGTTTGTTCTTGCATATGCAGGCAATTCAACTGACAAGTTGCCATACAGAAATTGGGTTGTATTCCATTTTCAGCTAGGGTTCTACTAACTGATTCCAGGTCTCAGGGATCTTGTTTAAGTATTTCTTTCAGCTATCTTTGGGAGTGCTCTAAATATTTGGAGGATTGTATTTTTTGTGTATTCTTTGGGGATGTCAACTTCATCCATGGTGTCATTCAGTTCTGCCAGGAATATTTACTGTTTGTACCAACTGAAGCCCAACAAGAAATCTGAATGAATTTCCCCCCCCCCCCCAAGTAGCTCTGTGGTCAGAATTTGGACAGATTGTAAGCTGATATTCAGAGCCCAATGGGAAATTTTTTTTTTGGCGTTCTCCCATAAGCTTAATGAAACTGTGTACTTGGACAGAAAGAAAAACATTCCAAAGATTAGTAGGTCTAAATCTTGAACATAAGAATCTTTTGATTTCAATCTTAGTTCAAGAATTCTCTGATATAAAAGAAGCAAGTTAAAGATAATGGAGTTGGATGGGTGGGTCAGTGCCTTAATATCATTCAGGTTACAGCCCACTTTTTTGAGGAATTAAAAACTATCCTACCAGTTGAGGGCAACTTGCCTTAAAAATTGAGTCTTCACAAAATCAGAAAAAGGCCAAATATTCTTTTACCAATCCTCAAAGTTCCCCTATTTACCTGAAAAGTCTATAACTATTGTAAAAATTCTGGCCTTAGGAAACAAAACTTCTTCTTGGAAGAATTTACATTCTTTCTATATACTTTTGAGATTTAAATCTTCTGCCTGGTCTTTTTTAGGAAACAAGGCAATTCTTTTCAAAAAGAAACAAAAATAAAAGAGAAAGGCTCTTTGGAAACTAGATGAATAAAAAGTCTTCTCTACAAATATTAACAAAATGTGTAAGTCATCTAAACAGGT
The DNA here is from genome assembly GCA_006408695.1 of Aepyceros melampus. Classification (NCBI taxonomy): domain Eukaryota; kingdom Metazoa; phylum Chordata; class Mammalia; order Artiodactyla; family Bovidae; genus Aepyceros; species Aepyceros melampus. The sequence continues at coordinate 98,105 of SJXQ01000979.1, forward strand.
AATCTTATCCCTTCTACCAGAAATCACATTTTTCAACAAACATTCTTTTATAAACTAGAGACTTTTCCATTATTATACCCATCTCATGGCTAAGTTTTTATTCATAGTGTTTTTTTTTTTTTTCAAAAGAATTTGCATATTGTTTTCTATAGTGACTGTATCATTTTATATTCCCACAAACAGTGCAAGACTTTGTTTTCTTCACATTTTCTCTACATCTGCTCCAGCATTTATTTTTGTAGATTTTTTGATGACAGTCATTCTTACTGGTGTGAGATGATACCTTATTGTATTAAAGTTTTGATTTGCATTTCTCTAATAATGAGCCATAAGAAATGCAGAGCTCTGGAGAACTATCATGCTGGAGAGGACTCCTGAGAGTCCCTTGGACAGAATGATCAAACCAGTCAATCTTTAGGGAAATCAACCCTGAATACCCGTTGGAAGGACTGATGCTGAATCTGAAACTCCAGTATTTTGGTTGAAGTGAAGTTGCTCAGTCGTGTCCGACTCTTTGCAACCCCATGGACTGTAGCCTACCAGGCTTCCTCCCTCCATGGGATTCTCCAGGCAAGAGTACTGGAGTGGGTTGCCATTTCCTTCTCCAGAGGATCTTCCCAACCCAGGGATCGAACCCGGGTCTCCTGCATTCCAGTCAGACGCTTTAACCTCTCTGATGTGAACAGCTCACTCATTGGAAAAGTCCCTGATGCTGGAAAAGATTGAAGGCAGAAGAAGAGGGCATCAGAAGATGAGATGGCTGGATGCCATCATTGATGCAATGGACATGAACTCGGGCAAATTTTGGGAGATGATGAGTGACAGAGAAGACTGGTGTGCTGCAGAGAGTTGCAAAGAATCTATGGGGTTACACAGAGTCAAACAAGTGGGCGACTGAACAACAACAACAACAAAATAATGAGCCATGTCAAGCATCTTTTTATATGTTTGTTGGCCATTTGTATGTCTTCCTTAGAGAAATGTCTGTTTAAATTTTCCACCCATTTTAGCAGAAGAAGAGGGCATCAGAAGATGAGATGGCTGGATGCCATCATTGATGCAATGGACATGAACTCGGGCAAATTTTGGGAGATGATGAGTGACAGAGAAGACTGGTGTGCTGCAGAGAGTTGCAAAGAATCTATGGGGTTACACAGAGTCAAACAAGTGGGCGACTGAACAACAACAACAACAAAATAATGAGCCATGTCAAGCATCTTTTTATATGTTTGTTGGCCATTTGTATGTCTTCCTTAGAGAAATGTCTGTTTAAATTTTCCACCCATTTTTTGATTGGATTGTTCATTTTTCTGATATTGACCTGTATGAGCTGCTTATATATTTTGGAGATTAATTTTTCATCATTGTTTTGTTTGTAATTATTTTCTCCTATTTTGAGAGTTGTCTTTCACCTTATCATTTCCTTTGCTGCGAAAAAGCTTTTAAGTTTAATTAGGTCCCATATGTTTATTTTTGTTTTTATTTCCATTACTCTAGGAGGTGGGTCAAAGAGGATCTTATTGTGATTTATGTCAAAGAGTGCTCTGACTATGTTTTCCTATAAGAGTTTTATAGTGTCTGGCCTTACATTTAGATCTTTAATTCATTTCAAGTTTATTTTTGTGTATGGCACTAAGAAGTGGTTTTTTTTTAAATATAAATTTATTTATTTTAATTGGAGGTTAATTACTTTACAATATTTTATTGGTTTTTGCCATACATCAACATGAATCCACCACAGGTATACACGTGTTCCCCATCCTGGAACCCCCTCCCTCCTCCCTCCCCATACCATCCCTCTGGGTCATCCTAGTGTACCAGCACCAAGCATCCTGTATCTTGCATCAAATCTAGACTGGCGACTCGTTTCTTATATGATATTATACATGTTTCAATGCCATTCTCCGAAATCATCCCACCCTCTCCCTCTCCCACAGAGTCCTAAAGACTGTCTATACTTCTGTGTCTCTTACTGGTTTCCTTGGTGTGTATGTCCAGCAGTCGGACTGCTGGGTCATAAGGCAGTTCTATTTCCAGTTTTTTAAGGAATCTCCACACTATTCTCCATAGTGGCTGTACTAGTTTGCATTCCCACCAACAGTGTAAGAGAGTTCCCTTTTCTCCACACCCTCTCCAGCATTTATTGCTTGTAGACTTTTGGATTGCAGCCATTCTTACTGGCGTGAAATGATACCTCATTGTGGTTTTGATTTGCATTTCTCTGATAATGAGTGATGTTGAGCATCTTTTCCTGTGTTTATTAGCCATCTGTATGTCTTTGGAGAAAAGTTTGTTTAGTTCTTTGGCTCATTTTTTGATTTGGTCATTTATTTTTCTGGAATTGAGCTGCATAACTGCTTGTATATTTTTGAGATTAGTTGTTTGTCAGTTGCTTCATTTGCTATAATTTTCTCCCATTCAGAAGGCTGTCTTTTCACCTTGCTTATAGTTTCCTTAGTTGTGCAGAAGCTTTTAAGTTTAATTAGGTACCATTTGTTTATTTTTGCTTTTATTTCCAATATTCTGGGAGGTGGGTCATAGAGGATCTTGCTGTGATTTATGTCAGAGAGTGTTTGCCTATGTTCTCTTCTAGGAGTTTTATAGTTTCTGGTCTTACATTTAGATCTTTAATCCATTTGGAGTTTATTTTTGTGTATGGTGTTAGAAACTGTTCTAGTTTCATTCTTTTAAAAGTGGTTGACCAGTTTTCCCAGCACCACTTGCTAAAGAGATTGTCTTTAATCCACTGTATATTCTTGCCTCCTTTGTCAAAGATAAGGTGTCCATAGGTGTGTGGATTTATCTCTGGGCCTTCTATTTTGTTCCATTGATCTATATTTCTGTGTTTGTGCCAGGACCATACTGTCTTGATGACTGTGGCTTTGTAGTAGAACCTGAAGTCAGGCAGGTGGATTCCTCCAGTTCCATTCTTCTTTCTCAAGATTGCTTTGGCTATTCGAGGTTTTTTGTATTTCCCTTCAAAATTGTGAAATTATTTGTTCTAGCTCTGTGAAAAATACCATTGGTAGCTTGATTCTTTTACATTCAGCTGTCCAGTTTGCCCAGCACCACTTATTGAAGAGGCTGTCTTTTCTCTATTGTATGTTCTTGCCTCATTTGTCAAAGACAAGGTACCAATGGTTGTGTGAGTTTATCTCTGTGATTTCTATCTTGTTTCATTGATCTGTGTTTGTTTTGTGCCATGTGATACTGTCTTGATTGCTGTAGCTTCTAAAGTCAGGAAGGTTGATTCTTCCAGCTTTGTTTTTCTTTCTCAAGATTGCTTTGTCTATTTGTGGTCTTTTGTATTTTCATACAAACTGTGACTTTTTTGTTCTAGTTCTGTGAAAGAAGCCATTAGTAATTTGATAGGGATTGCATTGCGTCTATAGATTGCTTTGGGTGAAAGTGAAAGTGTTATTCAGTCAGTCGTGTCTAAGTCTTTGTAACCCCATGGACTGTAGCTCACCAGGCTCTTCTGTCCATGGAATTCTCCAGGCAAGAATACTGAAGTGGGTAGCCATTCCCTTCTTCAGGGGATCTTTCCAACCCAAGATTGAACCTGGGACTCCTGTATTGCAGGCAGACTGTTTACTGTCTGAGCCACCAGCATTGAATCTGTAAATTGCTTCAGATAGTATAGTCATTTTCATAATACTGATTCTTCCAATCAAGCAAAATGATATATCTCTACATCTGTATGTGTCATCTTTGATTTCTTTCATCAGTGTCTTATAGTTTTCTGCGTACATGTCTTTTGTCCCCTTTGGTAGGTTTCTTCATAGGTATTTTATTTTTTTTCTTGCAATGGTGAATGGGATTGTTTCCTTAATTTTTCTTTCTGATTTTTTGTTATTAGTGTGTAGAAATGCAAGAGATTTCTCTGTATTAATTTTGTATCTTGACTCTACTAATTTCATTGATTAGGTCTAATAATTTTCTGGTGGCATCTCTAAGGTGTTCTATGTATAGTATCATGTCACCTCCAAACAGTGAGAGTTTTCCATCTTCTTTTCTGATCTAAATTATTTTATTTATTTTTTCTTCTCTGATTGCCATTGCTAGGACTTCCAGAACTAGATTAAATAATAGTAGCAAGAGTGGGCATCCTTGCTTGTTCCTGATCTTAGAGGAAATGCTTTAGATTTTTTGCTATTGAGAATAATTTTTGTGGTGTATTTGTCATGTATGGCCTTTATTATGCTGAGGTAGTTTCCTTCTATACCCACTTACTGTAGTTTTTTTTTTTTTTATGATAAATGGGTATTGAATTTTGTTAAATTTTTTCTGCATCTATTGAAATTATTGTGTTTTTTAAAAGCTTTTGGTTTATTAACATGGTGTATCACATTGATTGATTTGTCTATATTGAAAAATCCTCACACCATTGGGATAAATCCCACTTGATAATGGTGTATGATCCTTTTAATTTGTTCTTAGATTCTGTTTGCTAGTATTTTATGGAGGACTTCTGCACCTATGTTTATCAGCAATATTGGCCTGTAATTTTTTGTGTGTGCTATATTTGCTGCCTTTCATATCAGGGTGATGATGGATTTGTAGAATGAATTTGGGAATGTTCTTCCCTCTGCAGTTCTTTTGGAAGAGTTCAAGAGTGTTAGCTCTGCTCTAAACATTTGCTAGAATTCACCTGTGAAGCCATCTAGTGCCGGGGTCCAGCCCCGGTGGATCCAGGGATGCTCAAAGGTGGGACGGAGCAGGCGGATAGGAAAGGATAGGACAGGATAGGACAGGATAGCTCAGGACAGGATAGAACAGTAGGAAATTAATGAAAATAACTTGGTTTACGGGGAAAGCCAATAAAACCTCAAGACAAGAGGTTTGCACCATCTACGTGGGCCACCGGCGTCTGCTTGAATCTCTAAAGGGGCCCCACCGTGGGTCCACTTTTCTCGCAGAACTTATAGCCAGGGCAAGTAAGTAGACGTGGTGAGCCTCCCGCTCCAGATGGGAATTCAGCCTGGAGGTAAAGTACAAGAGGACAGAGAGAGAGAGAGAGAGAGGTGTGGGAGCCAGATGTCCCTAAAGAACAAGTCTAGGAGAGCGAGTCATCGGAGAGACCGGCCTGCAGAACCGGTCTGAGAAATTCTGGTCCGAGGAATAAAAACCGCTCTGAGAAACTGTTCCCGAGAGACACTGGTCCGACAAACTGCTCTGAAAAACTGTTCTCGAGGAAGCTGACTCCAAACTTTATTTTTCCCATCCCCTTTTTATACCATGAAGATCAATGAGTTTCACAAATTTTTTGGCAATGACAGCAGCCCTGACTCTTATCGAGAGCAGGCTTAGTCTCTGCATACCTAATTGTATACACAAGTCTTAGGTAATTTACATGATCTTCCAGCCAAAAGGCCAATTCGACAGTTTACAGCTCTTCTCTGATAAGCGTTAGTTTTTCCAAGGTCTGGTGCCATTCTCGGGAGGTGCTAAACAAGATAGGGTTTTCATAAATGCAAGGACACAGCAAACAGGAGTACAAATGATTTATAAAAGGAACAATTAACTCAAAGGTCTAGTGTTGCTAACATCAAAAAAAACTGCTACATTTCTATCACCAAATATAGTTTGTATAGCAGGAACTTCCAGGTGCAGATAAGGAGGTCTGGCAACAGTCATTGAAGCAACAGTGAAATAAATCTATTAAGGCTTTGGCTCTTAGGAGAAGTTTGTAACTTAAGACACTTCAAGGCTCTTTTGCCCCTCACAGCTGGGGGTTGCGAGCAATTCACAGGCTTGTAAAAGGTCAAAGGAATCTGTTTAGGCAGGCTAGAGTGTTATCAAAGGGGGTTGGGCTGCAACACTCCTTTCAAATGCAGGGAGCTAAGACAGTGAATTAACTCTATCCGAGAAACTGGCAGAAAACAGTGGAGAAACAGACAAATACAGAACAAATTTTTATTATTGGGGCACATGCTCAGAAAAAACCAGGGAGAAATCCGATGACTCAGATTGCTCTGCCATCTGAGTGTGCCTCGTGACTCTGTCACGGGTGGGATTCCTCGAGCTGGCTTCCCACAGAGTAGGCCTTAGGAAGCGTCACTACAAACAAAGCTAGTGGAGGTGATGGAATTCCAGTAGAGCTATTTGAAATCCTGAAAGATGATCCTGTGAAAGTGTTGCACTCAGTATGCCACAAATTTGGAAAACTCAGCAGTGGCCATAGGACTGGAAAAGGTCAGTTTTCATTCCTATCCCAAAGAAATGCAATGCCAAAGAATGCTCAAACTACCGCACAATTGCACTCCTCTTACATGCTAGTAAGTGCTCAAAATTCTCCAAGCCAGCCTTCTGAACAGTACCTGAACCATGAACTTCCAGATGTTCAAGCTGGTTTTAGAAAAGGCAGAGGAACCAGAGATCAAATTCCCAACATCCTTTGGATCACTGAAAAAGCAAGAGAGTTCCAGAAAAAAAAAACATCTACTTCTGCTTTTTTGACTGTGTGCACCACAACAAACTAGAAAATTCTGAAAAGATGGGAATACCAGATCACCTTACCTGCCTCCTCAGAAATCTGTATTCAGGCTTAGAAGCAATAGTTAGAACAGGACATGAAACAACAGACTGGTTCCAAATTGGGAAAGGAGTACATCAAGACTGTATATTGTCAACCTGCTTATTTAACTTATATCCAGAGTATATCATAAAAAATGCTGGACTGGATGAAGCACAAGCTAGAATCAAGATTGCTGGGAGAAATATCAATAACCTCAGCTATGCAAATGACACCACCTTTATGGCAGAAAATGAAGAACTAAAGAGCTTCTTGAAGAAAGTGAGAATGAAAAAGTTGGCTTAAAACTCAACATTCAGAAAACTAAGATCATGGCATCTGGCCCCATCACTCCATGGCAAATCCATGGGGAAACAGTGACAGATTTTAATTTTAGGGGCTCCAAAATCTCTGCAGATGGTGACCACAGCCATGAAATTAAAACATGCTTGCTCCTTGGAAGAAAAATTATGACCAACCTAGACAGCATTATAAAAACGCAAAGACTTGACTTTGCCAAAAAAGGTCCATCTGGTCAAAGCTATGGTTTTTCCAGTAGTCATGTATGGATGTGAGAGTTGGATTATAAAGACAGCTGAGTGCTCACGAATTGATGCTTTTGAACTGTGATGTTAGAGAAGAGTCTTGAGAATCCCTTGGACAGCAAGGAGATCCAATCAGTCCATCCTATAGGAAATAAGTCCTGAATATTCATTGAAAGGGTTGATGTTAAAGCTAAAACTACAAAACTTTGGCCACCTGATGCAAAGAGCTGACTCCTTTGAAAGGACCATGATGCTAGGAAAGATTGAAGCCAGGAAAAGGGGACAACAGGGATGAGATGGTTGGATGGCATCACCAACTCAATGGACATAAGTTTGAGTAAACTCCAGGAGTTCAGGACGGACAGAGAGGCCTGTCATGCTGCAGTCCATGGGGTCACAATGAGTCGGACATAACTAAGATATTGAACTGAACATTTGATCTATGCCCAGTTAAAAACTGGGCAGAAAAGTCATATATAGAATGGTTTATTTCTCTTGTTAGGAGAAGGTTAATTTCTGTATGGATCCTCATGGAGAAAAAGAGCACACGGGTTAAGCACACAAATACCTCCTGAATCTTCCTGGATCTCTTTCCTATGTGATCCAGCTGTGTACCCTTATTACTTTGCTATAATAAATCTTGCCCATGGGCACAATTATATGCTTAATCTCATGAGCCCTTCTAGCAAATCTCAATAATGCAAGTGCCCCTGGGGACCCCCAACACTCTGTGATCTTCTGGAAAAGGCTAAAGTAGGAATTTAGAAGCAGCAGTTACTTACAGAGTTTAGGAGTGTGAGGGAAGGATTGACTGCAAAGGAATTTTTAAAAAGCATGAAGGATTTTATGGGGAGAGTGATGGCACTGTTTTTTCCCTTTGTGGTTGTGGTGGTTGTATCACAAAATCATGCATTTTCTCAAAATTACAGAGCTCAAGTGAATCACAGAAGCAAATGAGCAAATTTCTGTCTGTGTAATTGAAAAATAAAGCATAGAAAGAAAATTTGGGAAGGTGTGAAACTTTGTAGTTGATGGTTTGTGAAGCTAAAATATGCAGAATATTTACTATATGCTAAGCCATGAAATTAAAAGATGCTTACTCCTTGAAAGGAGTTATAACTAACTTAGATAGCATATTCAAAAGCAGAGACATTACTTTGCCAACAAAAGTCCGTCTAGTTAAGGCTATGGTTTTTCCTGTGGTCATGTATAGATGTGAGAGAGTTGGACTGTGAAGAAAGCTGAGTGCCAAAGAATTGATGCTTTTGAACTGTGGTGCTGGAGAAGACTCTTGAGAGTCCCTTCGACTGCAAGGAGATCCAACCAGTCTATTCTAAAGGAGATCAACCCTGGGATTTCTTTTGAAGGAATGATGCTAAAGCTGAAACTCCAGTACTTTGTTACTATATGCTAAGCCATGAAATTAAAAGATGCTTACTCCTTGAAAGGAGTTATAACTAACTTAGATAGCATATTCAAAAGCAGAGACATTACTTTGCCAACAAAAGTCCGTCTAGTTAAGGCTATGGTTTTTCCTGTGGTCATGTATAGATGTGAGAGAGTTGGACTGTGAAGAAAGCTGAGTGCCAAAGAATTGATGCTTTTGAACTGTGGTGCTGGAGAAGACTCTTGAGAGTCCCTTCGACTGCAAGGAGATCCAACCAGTCTATTCTAAAGGAGATCAACCCTGGGATTTCTTTTGAAGGAATGATGCTAAAGCTGAAACTCCAGTACTTTGGCCACCTCGTGCGAAGAGTTGACTCATTGGAAAAGACTCTGATGCTGGGAGGGATTGGGGGCAGGAGGAGAAGGGGACGACAGAGGATGAGATGGCTGGATGGCATCACCGACTTGATGGGCATGAGTTTGCATGAACTCCGGGAGTTGGTGATGGACAGGGAGGCCTGGCGTGCTGCGATTCATGGGGTTGCAGAGAGTTGGACATGACTGAGCGACTGATTCTAAACTGATTGACGTTATCTCATTTAATCTGAGAATTCCCAGCAGCAAATACATGATCCCCTCTTTAACAAAGGAGGAAATTTACAGCATTAAAATAATTTTCAAAAATCACAAACCTAGAACCGGCAGAGCAGCTGAGGTTGAAATATCAAGAGACTATGTCATAAAAAGTAACACAATATTTTTTTGAATACAGATAGTTAATTAAAATAAATAAATTTAAATTTAAAAAATAAATACATAATTGGAAATTTTTAAAAATTCTATTATATGTAATATATGGCAAGAAAACCAAGATTTTTATTTCAGAATAACCAGATTTATTGAAAACAGTCTAAAGCAGAATACATGAAATGATCAATGTAGCCCAAAGACTGCTTCACTCTGGTAAAGGGAAATAAGCAGTTCACACTGAAATGTGAATCTACATGAAATAGGTGGATATCACATTCTCTCACTTCTCTTGAGGCAAAGCGTGGGAATAAATGACTGTGGGTTTTAGACCCAGATGGTAGTAACCAGATTGCAGGTAATCGGCAAATCACATCAGGAGTCTATGGCATAAGTCTACAGCATAAGGTTTATCTCAACCTACAGTGGGCATTTAGTATTGGAGCCTGAATGTGTTCTTGCTTACAAATTAATCCTTGACCCATTTGATCTCAGAACCACTTGTAGCCCTTCCTAAGCTCTGCCCTATGCCATGGGGAGTTGATCGCTGTGGGCTTTTGTAGTCAAGCTCCCGTATTCATTTCTTCTGACTGGATGTGGCCCATCTGAGGTGAGAAATTGGAGGACAGGAGGAAGCCAGGATGTTTCTTCACTCTCTCTACCTCCAGCTCCTACTTTCAGGCCCACTTTTCCAGCTTCTAGAGGGAAACCTTGGACCCCTGAACTCCAGCAATGCCATCTCCTCTCTTCATCCCATCATTACTTTTGTCATTTATATGAGGGCCTCAGGTACAGTGGCCCAGTTGGTAAAGAACCTGCCTGAAATGTGGGACACCTGTGTTCTGTTCCTGGGTTGGGGAGATCCCCTGGAGAAGGGAAAGGCTACCGAGTCCAGTATTCTGTCCTGGAGAATCCCATAGACTGTATAGTTCATAGGATCGCAAAGAGTTGGACATGACTGAAGATTTTCACTTTCACCTCTTTGTTTACAGAAGATTGAATTAATAACACAGTTCTTGGTATAAGATATTCACTGATCAATGTCTTATCTTGTGTTTTTCAATAATAATAATGATTTAAAATAGTTAAACATTTATTATTTAAATAATAATCTAAAATAATAATTTATTTGCAATTTTTTAAGGAATCTCCACACTGTTCTCCATAGTGGCTGTACTAATTTGCATTCCCACCAACAGTGTAAGAGGGTTCCCTTCTCTCCACACCCTCTCCAGCATTTATTGCTTGTTGACTTTTGGATTGCAGCCATTCTGACTGGTGTGAAATGGTACCTCATTGTGGTTTTGATTTGCATTTCTCTGATAATGAGTGATGTTGAGCATCTTTTCATGTGTTTGTTAGCCATCCATATGTCTTCTTTGGAGAAATGTCTATTTAGTTCTTTGGCCCATTTTTTGATTGGGTCATTTATTTTTCTGGAGTTGAGCTGCATAAGCTGCTTGTATATTTTTGAGATTAGTTGTTTGTCAGTTGCTTCATTTGCTATTATTTTCTCC